>CM035433.1:20769841-20959841 GCA_020310875.1 Ceratopteris richardii
TGCATGGAGATCTTACAGATGAGATCTATATGGAACAACCAGAGGGTTATGTAGTTCCTGGCAAGGAAAGTCTAGTTTGTAAAGTTAAGAAGAGCCTGTATGGACTTAAACCGTCCCCTAGACAATGGTACCAAAAGTTTGATGCTTTTATGAAGTCTCAAGGCCATTCTCGAAGCAATGACGATCATTGTCTCTACACAAAGAGATGCTCAGATGGCAGCTTGATATGCTTGATACTTTATGTCGATGATATGTTGATTGCTAGGAAGTCCTCTTATGATTTGTCAATTCTCAAAAAGAAGTTGAGTCAGACATTTGATATGAAGGATTTGGGGGATGCCAAACATATTCTTGGCATGCGCATTACTCGTGATAGGAGCAAAAGATGCATATACTTGTCTCAAAGTGAGTACATATCCAAAGTACTTCATAGGTTCAATATGCAGGGTGGAAAGGCATTGAGTTCACCTTTACCCACATATGTGAAATTGAGCAAGGATGATTGCCCCAAATCAGATGAGGAAAAGGAATTCATGACCAAAATTCCCAGTCAATGTGTGTTCTATGCACATTTTTGGTCTGCTTTCCATATTGACAATACTCACAAAATGAAAAATCAGAGAAAGATAACACAGTTAAGTAGCCAGAACGAGAAAGATTTTCCATTCCACTATGAGATATATGGCCCAAACGACCATGCCAAATACAAGCCATAGGCTGTTCAGTAACAGCTAACAAGTGTTCTTTTTGTGATACAAATAAAGGATAAAGTGAGCCAACTTTGCTTCCTTTTGCAATAACCATATTGCCATTTGATATGCAAAAGGACTGAGCATATAAGACTACCTTCTAACCAAGGTCATCAAGTTGACCAACTGACATCAAACTACGTGATAACTTAGGTACATGGCATACAATTATGCATAGTAAATTTTGAACCATCAATGAACTGCACAACCACATCTCCAATCCCCACAACATCACACTGAATTCTTTCCTTGGTAAGAATCACGAACATTATATGCATCTCCACTTTGAGTGCCAACCATAGATTTTTTGTGAATCTCCTCACTCAAGAGTGCTCCACATATATCATCATAGACGAGTTTACCACCAGGTGCACTATTGCTAATAGATGTGCAAAATGTATCCCATGATGATGGAAAGGTGCATAACAACAATACTACTTTCATTTCATTATCCATATCCATTTTCTGAGCCTATAACTGAGAGAATATAACATCGAACTCATTTAGATGAGCAGCAACACTATCTGTGTCCTTCATACGAAGGTCATATAATTTAGGTCATATAATTTTCTCATCAGATAGACTTTATTTGATGGTGTCTCTTTTTCATATGTATTGCATAGCTTCTTCCAAAGCTCCTCTGCACTTTCACAATCTAATACTGTAAAGTAAACATTATCTTCCAGGTGCAAGCGAATGGTAGATCTGACCATTTCATCTAACTCATCCCAATCATCTTCATCCATGTCAGTAGGCTTCTTTGAAATTCCATTTCAGAGAGAGGATCATGCCAAGTGGGAGAGTGCCATGAAGAGTAAGTTGGATTCTATTCACAAGAATGGTACTTTGGATTTAGTACCTTTGCCAAAGGGCTGGAAAGCTTTACCATGTAAATGGGTATATAAGCTGAAATTCACATCAGATAGTGCTTCTCCAAAGTATAAAGCATGACTCGTTGCAAAGGTTTTTAAGCAACAACATGGTGTTGATTTCAAGGAAATCTTCTCTCCAGTGGTCAAGATGACTACCCTGCGCATGTTGCTTGGATTCATTGCAATGGAGGACTTAGAGGTAGTCCAAATGGATATGAAAACTGCTTTCTTGCATGGAGATCTTACAAATGAGATCTATATGGAACAACCAGAGGGTTATGTAGTTCCTAGCAAGGAAAGTCTACTTTATAAGCTTAAGAAGAGCTTGTATGGACTTAAACAGTCCCCTAGACAATGGTAAAAAGTATGATGCTTTTATGAAATCTCAAGGCTATTCTCGAAGCAATGAAGATCATTGTCTCTACACAAAGAGATGCTCAAATGACAACTTGATATGCTTGATACTTTATGTCAATGATATGTTGATTGTTGGGAAGTCCTCTTATGATTTGTCAATTCTCAAGAAGAAGTTGAGTCAAACATTTGATATGAAGGATTTGGGGGATGCCAAACATATTCTTGGCATGCGCATTACTCGTGATAAGAGTAAAAGACGCATATACTTGTCTCAAAGTGAATGCATATCCAAAGTACTTCACCAGTTCGATATGCAGGGTTGAAAGGCATTGAGTACACCTTTACCCATATATGTGAAATTGAGCAAGGATGATTGTCCTAAATCAGATGAGGAAAAGGAATTCATGACCAAAATTCCCTATCAGTCTGCTGTTGGTAGTCTCATGTACACTATGGTAGCTATGAGACCAGACATTGCATTTGTAGTGGGAGTGGGAGTTGTGAGCAGATATATGTCGAATCCGGGCAAGAAACATTGGGAAGCAGTCGACATGATTTTAAGATATCTAAGTGGCATTAAGGACAAGTGTCTATGCTTAGGTAGAGGGAAAGCATCCATTATTGGTTACACAGATTCTGACTATGCTGGTTGTGTAGACAATTATAACTCTACATCCTGGCACATTTTTCATTTTGCTGGAGGTGCTATCTCTTGGAGATCTCATCTTTAAGAATGTACAATTGTTTCCACCATACAAGTAGAGTATGTTGCAGCAAGTGAGGCATGTAAGGAAGCATTGTGGCTTTCTCGTCTTGCTTGTGATATGGGTTTATCTCAGCATGTACCTTGCTTGCTCAGTGATAGCTAGAGTGCCATCGCTTTGGCTAAGAATCCAGTCTATCATGCAAAGACCAAGCACATTGCGGTGAGCTATCACTTCATTAGAGATTGCTTAGCCACTGAGTTCATTATTCTTGAGAAGGTTTACACTCGAGATAATGTTGTAGATGCTTTGACTAAAGCTCTACCACAGGATAGCTTTCGACACTGTTGTCACTTGACGGGGGTTACTTGATTCATGAGCTTCCACAGTCACTTATATACTGTGTAACATGCCCATCAGGTGAGAGGTATAGTTTGTATAGTTACACTCAGGTATTCTTTATCATTCTTTATTTTCCTCCCATAGTTACTTTGGCCATATTGGCCTTTAGTGGGAGATTGTTACCATTAGTGTCCATGTGAAAGGCCAAATGGCCAGCAGACGCTTCTTTGCATTGAGTACACCTTTACCCACATATGTGAAATTGAGCAAGGATGATTGCCCTAAATCAGATGAGGAAAAGGAATTCATGACCAAAATTCCCTATCAGTCTGCTGTTGGTAGTCTCATGTACACTATGGTAGCTATGAGACCAGACATTGCATTTGTAGTGGGAGTGGGAGTTGTGAGCAGATATATGTCGAATCCTGGCAAGAAACATTGGGAAGCAGTCGACATGATTTTAAGATATCTAAGTGGCATTAAGGACAAGTGTCTATGCTTAGGTAGAGGGAAAGCATCCATTATTGGTTACACAGATTCTGACTATGCTGGTTGTGTAGACAATTGTAACTCTACATCATGGTACATTTTTCATTTTGCTGGAGGTGCTATCTCTTGGAGATCTCATCTTTAAGAATGTACAATTGTTTCCACCATACAAGTAGAGTATGTTGCAGCAAGTGAGGCATGTAAGGAAGCATTGTGGCTTTCTCGTCTTGCTTGTGATATGGGTTTATCTCAGCATGTACCTTGCTTGCTCAGTGATAGCTAGAGTGCCATCGCGTTGGCTAAGAATCCGGTCTATCATGCAAAGACCAAGCACATTGCGGTGAGCTATCACTTCATTAGAGATTGCTTAGCCACTGAGTTCATTATTCTTGAGAAGGTTTACACTCAAGATAATGTTGTAGATGCTTTGACTAAAGCTCTACCACAGGATAGCTTTCGACACTGTTGTCACTTGACGGGGGTTACTTGATTCATGATCTTCCACAGTCACTTATATACTGTGTAACATGCCCATCAGGTGAGAGGTATAGTTTGTATACTTACACTCAGGTATTCTTTATCATTCTTTATTTTCCTCCCATAGTTACTTTGGCCATATTGGCCTTTAGTGGGAGATTGTTACCATTAGTGTCCATGTGAAAGGCCAAATGGCCAGCGGACGCTTCTTTGTATATGTTCTTTAATAAAACATATAGTGGCATGGTCAGTCACAAACTGTAAATTCGACCGCATTGTAAGACCTAAGAAGTCTGTCTTTGTGCTCCCTGTGTACTATGTTTTTCTGCGTATTCTATAGCATTTGTGTGAAGTACCGTGTTCGGCCTTAGGAGCTCGGTTTTCTACTCCGAGGATATTGTTGTGGAGCACTCGAGAAGGATAGTGCATTGTTGTGCATCACCATCAAAATACTTCATGGCTATGCACCACAGTACACTCTCCTTCTCGAGAGATCCATGATGATATCCGTAGAGTAGAAAACCGAGCTCCTAAGGCCGAACACAGTACTTCACACAGATGCTGCAGAATACGTAGAAAAACAGAGTACATAGGAAGCACGAAGAAAGACTTCTAAGGTCTTACAAATTCGGTCGAAGAGTTGAACTTATAGTCTGTGACTGACCAGGCCACTATATGTTTTATTAAAGAACATATACAAAGAAGCGTTCGGTGGCCATTTGGCCTTTCACATGGACACTAACGGTAACACTATATGGTATGTTGATTTGGGTGCTTCAAATCACATGACTAGTGATGAAAAAATTTGGTAGTTTGCAAAAATTGACAGTTCCTAGATTCTTTGAATAGTTGATGATACATCACATCCTATCGAGCATAGAGGAAAGCACTATTCATGAGGATGGGAAAATAAAACATCTTGCTAATGTACTACATGTTCCTAATATAACAAAGAACCTGGTTTTTGTTGGGCAAATGGTTGACCAAGGATTACAATTTTAGGTTCAAATTATGATGGTTTATATGTAGAAGCATACAAACAAAATGGAAGGTTGATCACCAAAGGGAACCAAGTGTAAAGGATGCTTACCTTGAATGTGAAAATTCCTGAAATGAATGCAACCATGTTTTCAAAAGATGTAGCTATTATTGCTGACATATAGAGATATGGAACAAACAAATTAGACATTCAAATTTGTAGAGCCAATAGACTAACAAAATTTAAAGTTGCAGAGATGCAAAAGGTATGCAAACCATGTCAATTTGGTAAAAAATAACTAGCATTATTTACATATGACAAGCATGTTAGCGAGAATGTACTAGAGATAGCGCATACGGATGTCTGGTCCTGCAAAGACCACATCCATGAGTGGTTGCAGGTTTTATGTCACATTCATTGATGAACATACACAAAAATTATGGATATACTTCATGAAGGAGAAAAGTGAGGTGTATACTCGCTTTCAAAAATTCAAGGGTATGATGGAAAAGTAGAAAGAGAAGTCTATTTTGACATTAAGATCTGATGGAGGGGGTGAATATAGATCAATGAATTCAATAGTTTCTAAAAGATGCAATTATTAATATATGATAGTTGTATGTGCTTACATGAACAAGAGAATACAAGATGTTGAACCTTCTTGTTTTGAAGATGCAACTCAAAATGATGATCGGGAGAAAGCAATGGATGAGGAGATGGTTGCAGTTTATGGAAATGAAACATGGAAGTTGGTTCCACTGCTGCAAAGAACAAAACCCATAGGCTGCAAGTGGGTTTACAAGATAAAGCATAATGCTGATGATAGCATAAGTAGGTAGAAAGCATGATTGGTAGCAAAAGGATATGCACATAAATATGGCATTGATTATGAGGAAAATTTTCAGCCCTAATTAGATAGATGTCCATCAGATAATCATCTTGAGGAATTTTATCACCTCTTAAGACATTTAGTAGAATTGACTTCCCTCTAGGGGTTGTCATGTCTCTCCATTTCCCATATCGATAGGATTATGATGTTCGTCAATGTCTCCAATATAATTTATCCTTTCTCATGTTGATATATTTTAGTAGTGATGTGTATGAACACACTTATGACTACCGAGGCACTTTTTCCCCTCTTTAGGAAATTTTTTTCCCCCTAGGTTGTATATATGCCTATAACCCTAATGGATGAATTATCTTTGTATTCACTTGGTAATACATTCAGTATTGTGTGTTGTGCTCTAACCTTCTTCTTCTTCCTTGTGTTGTTTGCATGCTTCCGTAGACCTCAAACTCCAATAATTGGTATCAAAGTAGATTGTCTATTCATCTAGGGTGTCATTGACACCCCTCGAGTCACAGTCTCAAAATCACATGAAAATTGGTGAGTATACTCAGGTGTTGATAGATTTTGGTAGTGATGTGTGTGAACACACTTAGGAACACCGGGGCACTTTTTCCCTCTTTAGGAGGTTTTTTCACCCCAGGTTGTATATATGCCTATAATCCTAGTGGTGACTTAACTTTGTACATTCACTTGCTAATACATTCAGTATTGTGTTGCACTCCGAGCTTCTTCTTCTTTCTTGTGCTATTTGCATGCTTCCATAGACCTCAAACTCCAGCAATTGGTATCAGAGCATATCACTGATTCATCTAGGGTGTCGTCGACACCCCTCCGATCACAGTTTCAAAATCTCACAAAAATGCTAAAAAAATCAAGTGCAGAATCTCAAATTTTAAATGGACTAGATGTGTCACTTAGCAATAGTTTCAACTCAAACCCATGGAGTGGAAGATTGTGTGGAAATTTTATTCCAACAAATTCATCCACTACATCCAAGAAAGGTAAAGAAAAGATAATGCTCCTAATAAAACAATTATAAGTTTTGAAGATATTGATGGAGAATCAAGCGGCTCAGGAAAGAGCCTTGGTGAGGAAATTAGATTGCCCTTTGTGAAAACTCCAAGAGTAAGAAAAGCACATGTAGATGGTACAACAAGAAAAAGCCGACCCATGATGGAGAAGGTATGGGAGGATGTAGAATTCAATGCAATGATTAACATATGATAGTTATATGACATGACCAATATAATATAAGATGCTAAACTTTCTTGTTTTAAAGATACAACTGGAACTGCTGATTGGGAGAAAGCTATGGATGAGGATATGGTTGCACTTTATGGAAATGAAACATGGAAGTTGGTTCCACTACTACAAGGAATAAAACCCATAGGTTGCAAGTGGGTTTACAAGATAAAGCATAATGTTGATGGTAGCATGAAGAGGTATAAAGCACGATTGGTAGCAAAAGGATATGCATAGACATATGACATTGATTATGAGGAAACTTTCAACCCTAATTAGGTAGATGTCCATCATATCATGATCTTGAGGAATTTTATCACCTTTAAAGACATTTATTACAATTGACTTCCCTTTAAGGATTTTCATGGTCTCTCCATTTCCCATATCAATAGGATTACTATGTTATGTGAGGAGATGTTTTGGGTTAGTCTAGAGATGAGCTAGTGTTGCACAAAACCTGCTTTAGACCTACCAAGTTGACTCCAATGATGATTAGTAGAACTCTTTGACTTTACAATAGTGCATTTATACCCACTGGGTACTTTGGAACATCACTTCCAAAACTTTACATCAACATATAACTTGCATGTACTAGAAATTTGAAGAAACCTTCTATTTTGGGAATGCAAATGCCCAATATTTTACTCAAAGCACACAACCTGGTATGAATTGACAAGAGAGCTTTTGCACACATCTAGCTCAAGTGTATAGCTAACAAAAAAAAAAATATTTCATGAATTTAGGGGCACCATAAATGGAGCAATGAGTTTAGCAACTGAGGGGGGTCATCCCAACATTTCAGGAACAAGATGATGTGTAGACATAGTCAACTTCATCAGTTCATGTCTCAAACTTGGATGAACAAAAAATAAGGAAACTTTATAGCTATATAGTATAAAATTTTCTCTAACTATACGAAGTTAAAGTGCATCAAATGGGTGAGTAGACATAGAGAGATGGTTTCTACAAAATCACTAAATGTAGATCGAAATGATCAAATTATGTATGCTAATGAACATATGATACAAGGGAAGTTTAGTGGAATACTTATACATTTTTTGAGCTAAAGGTATGCTCAATGGTGTAGCTCAATAGCTCTCAGTAGTGGCTCTCTTTTTCACACGTTTAAACCACCTCTATTTATACTCACTTCTTGAGTTCGAATTTTACATTTCCCTCACCTAAAAGTATTCCTACACTTTAGGGGTGATTGAAATGATTATTTCTACCACATAAGTCATGGGTTAAGCTCCCTAACTTCACGAGGTTCTATTCTCTCTTCTCTTTTACATTTAACCATGGTGAATATTATGGAGACCACTTAATCTCCAAAGGCTTGATCTATACTGATTTAAGAACACCTCTATACCAATCATAGACCAAACTTTACACAAATGTTACCTTGATTTACAAAATCATTCACTATCACTTCTCTGAGTGAAGTTTCTTCTTCTTCAAGAAGTCTCCTTCAAAATTTAACTTCATTACCTGCACATAACTTCAAATTTCTTCAATCTAATGATACTCATATATCTAGGCTACCTTTGCGCAATCATGTCATCCAATAGACCTTCAAAAGAATCATTAAGACTCTTATCTGATCATTAAGATCAAAGATATGTCAAAAATTGTCCTCCATAGTCAACTTCTAAGGTTGATTTCTCGCAGAACAAGTCTCGTTTTGCTAAATGCTTTTAGCCATAGCTTCCTTACCTTCTAACTTAGATTTTGAATGCTGACTCATTAAAAACTTTACACTGTGCAGTGAGATCCAAGCAAAACATTGACGCGAAAAAGTGCACGACTTTGAGAGTTCTATCTGCAGACTTTACATACACATGTTCCTATTGATCATACACACAACCTGAAAGGAATTAGACCTTGAAACTTTGAACATAGCTTCTATATTAGATGTGTAAAAAAGATTTCTTGATCCACTTGATTAGGCTAAGAGAAAGCAGAGAAAGACTGGATGCTGACTCATAGAGATGACTCTCTACACATCTATCACATGGACACTTGGCTTCTAATGACTCTCACATTTATTTCTTTACATTATTGACTTATATACATATGATTCTACACTCATCCCACATCTATTACATCACTCCTTACCATCCTAATGATCAACTATATCCATTGTACAAGAATTTTCATCTATAATGTACATATATATACAAACTTTATTACTGAGATCTCTTTACTTCCTTCAATGACTTCTTTGGCTTCATTTTGTTTTCTAACTTGCTTCAAGTTCTTCATAATCACCAATTAGGGATTGCTTTGCTCCAACAACTCCCCCTCAATCACTTATTATGATTATGCCATTCTTCTTTATTCCTGCCATTTCTTTGAACTTTTGTAGCTTAGGTCCATTTAAGCTTTTTGTCAACATATCTGCAACTTGCTCTTTTGTTGATCTATACAAGACTTCAATTTCTTTTTCAAGTACCTTTTCTCTCAAAAAATGATATTGAACCTCTATGTGTTTAGTCTTGGCATGAAAAACAGGATTACCTGCCAAATATAATGAACTCATGTTGTCTCCTTAAATAATTGGAGTACTCTGATCAATTCCAAAACTTTTCAATAAGGTCTTCAACCATATCACTTCTTTTGCAACCTCTACCATTCCTTTATACTCAGATTCTATGGATGACAAAGCAACTATATGTTGCTTCTTTGAGCACCAAGAAACTAACTCCAATATAACAGAGATAACCATGAGCAGATCTTCTATCATCTGAATTACCTGCCCAATCTGCATCACTAAACACTTTAATTCTTGTGTCAAAATTAAAACCATAATACAAACCTTCACTCAGAGTTCCCTTGATATATCTGAGTACCCTTTGAGCTTCAATCCAATGAGTTTTCTTTGGACAATGCATAAATTGTGATAAGACACCAACTACATATAATAGGTCTGGTCTTGTCAAGGTAGCATAAATCAAACTACCTACTAAAATCTAATATTTCTTCATATCATTAAATTCTTCTCCTCCATACTTATAATTTACCTCCAATGGTGTGGTTGAAGGCTTGCAATCTTCCATGTTGAACTTGACCAGAACATTCTTCAAGTATCTTTCTTGTGTAACATATACTCCATGTTGAGTATACACAATCTGCATTCCTAAGAAATAAGACAAGTTTCCCAAATCGCTTATCTTAAACTCCTTTTCTATATGCTTCTTAAGCTCCTTGATTCCTTGAGCGAACTTCCTGTGACAATAATATCATCAACATAAATACACATATATATGAACCCATCTTCACTTGCCTTCAGTAGCAAGCTACTATCTGCTTTTGAAGCTTGATATCCACATTCATTCAAGAACTCAACAAGTCTGTAATTCCATGCTCTTGGGACCTAATTCAAACCATACAAAGCTCTCTTGAGCTTACATTCATAATCTGATCCAATTGAATCCATGAAACCCTCTGGTTTCTCCATATACACTTCATCTGCAATATATCCATTCAGAAATGCATTCTTCACATCTAATTGTGACAAATTCCATCCTTTACAAACAACAATAGAAATTAGAGTTCTAATTGTAGACATCTTAGCAATTGGATTAAAGTTTTCATCATAATCTACCCCATAAGTTTGGGCATAACCTTTAACCACAAGTCTAGCTTTGTATCTAGACACCTCACCATTTGCAAACCTTTTTGTCTTATACACCCACTTACATCCAATTACCTTCTTATTCTTTGGTCTTGGCACCAATTCCTATGTCTCATTCTCAAGTAGAGCATCATACTCTTCTTGGATTGCCTTCTCCCAATTCTATTTACCTTTAGCTTCTTCATATGTGGTTGGATCTTCTTCTGTCTTCACAATATAAGCATAATCTTTTGTTTTTAAGAAAGATGTATCATAGCTATACCTGATAGGTTCTTTTCTTTCTCTCAAAGATCTTCTAACCTCTTCACTTCTTGAAGTCTTAGCCACATTTGATTCTGGATCAAGTCTTGGCCTATCTTCATCATTGCCCTGCAATTTACTTTTACAATCATCATCATCAATATCTTCTTCATACACCTTTACTTTTGTCTTCCCTTTCCTTTGTATTTCTTCAACATTTGCATAAGCATTTGTTGACCCTGTATACCATGTGCTTTGCTCATCAAATGTAACATCTTTTGTAACAAAAAATTGTTTTGTAGATGGACTCCACAATCTATAACCCATCTGTCTATCATCATACCCAATAAACACATACTTCTTTGCTTTGGGTTCTAGCTTATGTCTTAATTGAGAAGGAACATAAGCATATGCCAAACATCCAAATACCTTACAATGATCAAGAGTAGGTTTCTTACCCCACCATGCTTCATAAGGTGTTCTACCATCCAAAGCTTTGCAGGGTAACCTATTCACAAGGTATGTTGCAGTGTTGATAGCCTCTGCCCATAAGTAATTTGGACAGTTCTTCTCTTTCATCATTGATCTTGCAAACTCTACAAGAGTTCTATTTCTTCTTTCTGCAACTCCATTTTGTTGAGGGGAGTACCTGCAAGTTACTTCTCTTTTTATACCTGCATTCCACAAATAATCATCAAAATCTTTAGAAGAATATTCTCCCCCTCCATCTGATCTCAACCTCTTGAGCTTTTGTCATGTAATCCTTTCTGCATAAGCATGATAATGCTTGAATGTCTTGAACACTTCAGATTTGTCATTGATTACATAAGGTGTAATCCATCTTGTTGCATCATCAACAAACAACACATAATATCTGGATCCATTTATGCTATAGTCCCTTGAAGGACCCCACACATCTGTATGAACCAATTCAAGCATATTTGAATACTTGTATCCTGGTTTATTGTATGAATTTTTGTGAGCTTTACCTAACTGACAAGCTTCACACTTGTATACCATGTGTTGACCTTCAACATTTGGCAATCCAAGCACTACATCATTCTTTGACATTTCTGTTATGGCTCTCTCATTGAAATGACCTAACCTTTTATGTCATAGGTCTAACTCAGACATCTTTTGACTTCCATAAGTAAACAATGTATGTCCCACATTACCTTGGACCTTGAGAGTAAAAATCCTTCCTTCTACTTGTAAAAATACTTCTATATCCCTGATTTGGATCTTGCACATAAACACCATCATTTGTGAATCTGACTTCATACCCTTTCTCCACAATTTGTCCTACACTTATCAAATTTTTAGGAATAGTAGGAACATAAAGTACCTTGCTTAAGAGTGTGCTTCCATTCTTTGTCTTCACTAATCCAATGCTTTCCACTTTATGCTTGGTGTTATCTCCTATTTGAGCTGTATACCCACTCACCTTTGCTTCCATACCAATCATCAATGATATGTTGCCACTCAAATGATTGCTACATCTTGAGTCAATATAGAATACCCTTTGATCTTCTCCTATCACTTCATGTGTTGCATTCAAGATGAGAGTCATGTCATCCTTCTGATCTGATGCATAATTATAATAGTTGTTATTATAGGACTGAGGTTGAAAGCTTCTTCCACCTCCTCTAGCATATGAGGTCCTACCACCTCTTCCTCTAAAGTTACCTCTTTGATTTCTGCCTCCTCTTCCTCTTTGATTGAAACTCTGAGTATGACTTCAACCATTTTGATTTTTATACCAACAATCATTTGCCAATTGATTTGTTCTGCCACAAATCCAACAAGCTTTAACATTATCTTTATTCTTACCTCCTCTTGCTTTACCTCGAATTCATCTTCCCTCTTGTGAAATTAACTTGGCATTCAATTGACTGCTTTCCTTTGCCATTCTTTTTCTTATCCTTAGAGTACATGGCTTAACTTGCACTCCTATCATTATCTTCCTTAATGTCCTGTTCAAAAGTTAGCATGCGTCCTAGCAATTGATTAAGATTGGGAGTAAAGTGATCTAATGACAATTCTATGGACAATATGAAATGTTTCCATTTCTCATCTCCTCTCAGACCTGTAAGTATTTGTCTTGCTACCTTTTCTTCTTCAATATCTTCATCTACTGCTCCCAAGCTATTTGCAATATCCTTCATTCTTGCCACATAATTTGAAATTGATTGTGAACTCTTCTTCTTGAAGGTTGTGAACTCAGCCCATAATGATGACTTCCTTGACTTGGTTGTATTTTGAAAATGTTCTTCTAAAGCATTCCACACATCTGTTGCACTTTCTAATCCTCTTATATGAGGTAGAAGATAATCATTTACAGCTATGTAAATAATGCTCCTAGCTTGAGCATCCTTCTTCATCCAGTTCTTCAAATCAGCAAGCTCTTCCCTAGTTGGAACACTAGGATCTTCAAACTCAGGCTTCTCTTCTTCTCCTGTGATGAATGCCATCAATTCTTTGCTCATAAGATGTGCCTCCATCCTCATGGACCAAGCTGGATAGTTTTCCCTATCTAGCTTATCAATCTGCAAGCTTTCTCCCATCTTTGATCTTTGTCTTCTGCAAATATTAGGATGAATGAATATACTTTGTACCTTTAATGTAAAGCTTCAATCTTTAGATCCTTTCAAGCTCAATCTTCACACTTCTTCAGGTTGTCTTCAAAACTTTGATCTTGTCCACCTTCAATTTGAAGAGACTCCAATGTCTGCAACAGTCAGGATTTCAAATGCTCTTTCCTTTACTTTATATTGCACCTCTTGCTCTGATACCACTGATGGAGACCACTTAATCTCCAAAGGCTTGATCTATACTGATTTAAAAGCACCTCTATACCAATCATAGAACAAACTTTACACAAATGTTACCTTTATTTACAAATCATTCACTATCACTTCTCTGAGTGAAGTTTCTTCTTCTTCAAGAAGTGTGCTTTAGAATTTAACTTCATTACCTGCACATAACTTCAAATTTCTTCAATCTAATGATATTCGTATCTCCATGCTACCTTTGTGCAATCATATCATCCAATAGACCTTCAAAAGAATCATTAAAACTCTGATTTTATCATTAAGATCAAAGATATGTCAAAAATTGTCCTCTTGAACAAGCGACTTTGACAAAGTCAACTTCTAAGGTTGATTTCTCGCAGCACAAGTCCCATTTTGCTAAATGCTTTTAGCCATAGATTTCTTACCTTCTAACTTAGATTTTGAATGCTCACATATTAAAAAATTTACACTATGCACTGAGATCCAAGCAAAACATTGACACGAAAAAGTGCACAACTCTGAGAGTTCTATCTGTAGACTTTACATACACATGTTCCTATTGATCATACACACAGCCTGAAAGGAATTAGACCTTGAAACTTTGATCATAGCTTGATTAGCTTCTAGAATAGATGTGTACAAAAGATTTCCTGATCCACTTGATCAGGCTGAGAGAAAGCACAGAAAGACTTGATGCCAACTCATGGAGTTGACTCTCTACACATCTATCACATGGACACTTGGCTTCTAATGACTCGCACATTTATTTCTTTACATTATTTACTTATATACATATGATTCTAGACTCATCCCATGTCTATTACATCACTCCTTACCATCCTAATGATCAACTATATCCATTGTACAAGAATTTTCATCTGTAATGTACATGTGTATACAAAGTTTATTATTGAGATCTCTTTACTTCCTTCAATGACTTCTTTGGCTTCATTTTTTTTCTAACTTGCTTCAAGTTCTTCATAATCACCAATTAGGGATTGCTTTGCTCCAACAGAATATAATTAAAATGTATAAGTGGGTGTTCATATGTGATCCTCTATGTGAGGTACATAAATCAAGATGTGGTCTTGAGACAATAGCCAAGCACTTAGGCTTGCTATTTGCACCAACAACTCCCCCTCAAGCCTAAGATGCTTGAGTCTTCAATTGTTCATGATTTCCTGCAAACTAATCATTGATTTGAACTTATTCAATTTGCTTTCATCCAATGCCTTTGTCATCATATCTGCACATTGTTGATGTGTGGATGCATATGAGAGTTGTATCTCCTTACTCATGATCTTTTTTATGACATAATGGTAGTGAAATTCAATGTGTTTGGTCCGAGCATGATAGATAGGGCTAGCAACAAGATGCAATGAACTAATGTTGTCTCCAAATATGTGCCGAGTTGAAGTATTCAACCCTAAATCATAGTATAGGGTCTTGATCCACATAGCTTCTTGAGTAGCATTTGCAAGTCATCTATTTAGATTTAGTTGATGAGAGAGCAACTATAGGTTGCTTCTTTGATGACCAAGAAATCAATTTGGTACCTGCAAAAGTGAGATAGCTTGATGTGATTCTCCAATCATCTTTGGAACCTTCCCAATCTGCATCAGAAAATAGGTTGACATCTAAATCAAATATATAAAGGTAATATAACCCTTCATTAATTGTGCCCTTCAAATACTTCAAGGTTCTTTTAGCTGCTTCCATGTGAGTCTTCCTTGGAGTGTGCATAAGTTGACTTAGCACACTAACTCCATAGCATATATCATTTCTAGTTAGAGTAGCATAGTTCAAGCTTCCAACAAGACTTTGGTAACCAATCACATCTTCAACTATCTTACCTTCATGAGCACTTAGCTTATGATTTACCTCCATGAGTGTACCTGCAACCTTTGTATTCTCCATTTTGAATTTGGAGAGCATATCTCCAATGTACTTTCTCTGAGTTAGGAACATACCTCTCTCTATATATATCACTTCCAAACCTAGGAAGTAAGTGAGTAAGACAAGATCACCGATCTTGAACTCTTCTTTCATCTAAACTTTGACCCTCTTGATTCCATCTGCATCATTACCTGTGATGATTATATCATCCATATATACACATAGGTATATGACCTGTGAATGGTTATTCTTTATAAAGAGGGAAGGATCTGCCTTGCTCACCATGAATCCTTTATTGTACAAATAAGTGACCAATCTATGATTTCAAGCTCTAGGAGCTTGTTTCAAGCCATACAGGGCTTCCTTCAACGTGCATACATGTTCTGGATATGGTGGATCTTCAAAACTAGGAGGTTGAGCCATGCATACCTCCTCTAAAATCCAATATTCCAATTTTCTGAAGATGTTGTACTCATGAGTACTCTAATTGTGGTCATCTTTGCCACAGGTGAGAATGTCTCTTCATAATCTATACATTGGATTTGAGAAAAACCTTTTGCCACAAGCCTTGCTTTGTAACAGTTAATTGAGCATCAAAATTCTTCTTTACCTTGTAGATCCACCTTGATCCAATGATCTTCATAGATGGTTTCCTGGGAACCGATTCCCAAGACTGATTCTTTTGAAGAGATTCTATCTCTTCTTCCATGGCATCTCTCCATTTTGGATTCTTCTTTTCCTCTTCATATGTTGATGGTTCTTCTGAGTTTGTATCCTAAGCAATGTAAATAGAATTCTTAGTGACCAAGGATGTATCATAACCATACCTTTTTGGCTTCATTTTCTTTATGGTAGATCTTCTTATACTTTGTTGTGATGATTTTGTTATATCTCTCATCTCCTGCACTTTGGCTTTGCCTTTGGAGTTCCAAGAATTGATTTCTCTTCTTGGAGTCTTTTGATCATCATCTGAATCACTTGAGTCTTCATGTGTATGATCATTCCTCTTTGATAGTGTTGGAAAGCCTTCCTCTAGGTCATAGGAAAGTTTGATTTTCCTGCAATCATCTTCAAACCAAGATTTGTTTTCATCAAAAACAACATTTCTACTAACAATGAAACATTTATTACTTGGATTATATAATCTATGGCCTTTCTAATTAAGGTCATAACCAATGAATATACATTTTCTACCTTTGGATCCAATTTGCCTCTGATTTGTGAAGGTATGTGTGCATATGCTATGCATCCAATGATCTTGCAATGGTCAAGGCTAGGTCTTCTTCCATTCCATGCTTCATAAGGTGTCATCCCATCCAATGATTTTGATGGGAGTCTATTGATCAGATAGGTGGATGTAGATACAGCCTCTGCCCATAGGTAATTAGGTAACTTCTTCTTATTTAGCATTGACCTTACAACCTCCACTATGGTTCTATTCCTCATTTCTGCCACTCCATTTTGCTCTAGATTATATCTAGTTGTAATCTCTCTTTTGATTCCTATATATTGGAGATAGACATCAAATTCATGGGAGAAATATTCTCCCCCTCCATTTGACCTTAGCCTCTTCAAGGTTTTTCCTGCTTGATTTTCAACAAGTGCTAGATATTTCTTGAAAAAAGAGACAAAATTTATCTTTATGCTTCATAAAGTATAGAATTGTCCATTTGCTACAGTCATCAATCAAAGATACATAATACCTGGATCCAGAGATTGAAGGCTCCTTGCTTGGGCCCCATACATCTATATGGACTAGCTCTAGTAGGTCTCCATGAATATATCCCTTCTTTGTGAATGGTTTTCTATGACACTTTTCAAATCGACAAGCATTGCATTTGTAAATCATGTGTTGCTTGGAGATATTTGGTAAGCAAGCACACTCTGATCCCTATTGATTTTCTTCAGAGATATTTTGTTGGAAGTGAGGTAGGCCCTTAGGCTCATGTCACAGGTCCATGGTTCCATAGTTCCAGTTATGTACAACATTAATTCCAACAATCTTCCATATTGACAAAACATGAACATACCACAAATTAATCATACAGATGATGAGTTAAAGATAGAGAAAGAATAGACGTCATGTGTAAGGTGTTACGTAAGCCATCGCTTACTCATAGTATCATATATACCAATGTTCAATGTACAATGTGGGAGCAAAACTCTCAACCATTCTATGTGATGAGAAATAGATGAATGAGTGAATGTACAATGTAACAAACATATTCAGATGTATGGGCAGTAATCTGAATATACATGAGATGTGTGACCTTATAGGTTATAGAAGAGTGAATATGAGTGACTGAAAGAGGAAGGATCAGTGTGAACAGAAATCCTCAAACTCATGTGAACACACCTTCTTAAACACCTCATCAAATATGCATAAAGCATATAAGTACCGATTCTCTTGTACCTATGCCGAATAGGACTCCTCCTGATATGAACGCCACGGCTTCCATAAACTTTAAGTAGTACCTGTGTGCATAAAGAGAATATGTACCTGAATACTTAACATAAGATGTGAATCTTATGTTAATCTCCATCTAATGTCTTTGAAGTAGCCCGATATCTTCTTTATAGAAGACAATCTTCAACCTAACATCTTCTTGTAGAAGATGATCTTCAAATACGCCATGTAGATGGTCCCATCCAATGTCTTTGAAGTAGCCAGACATCTTCTTATAGAAGATAATCTTCAACCTAATATCTTCCTGTAGAAGACAATCTTCAAATACATCCTGTAGATGGGCGATCCTCACCATCAAGCTGCTAATGACCAAGTCTTCTTGCCATGAACAAGAGATAACCTCCTCTCCATGAGGTAGAGTGTGAGCACACCCTTCATCTTCTCCAAGAAGAATCACCAAGAAGAACTCCATAGCTGCTCCTCAACATGCTTCAAGTTAGCACCATGGCTGCCCCATGTGCTAGAAGAAACACCACCTCTACTGAGGTCCAAGCTCCAAAGCTTGTGTTGATCCTAGGTGAAGGATGAATACAAGTGAGCCAAGCACTTGTTTATATAGGATTAGTTTAAGCTCCAAAAGCACTTGTTCCAATAAAGCATAAATCAACGATCTACGATGGCTACGATCTAGATAAAAAAACTCCGTCGGAAAAAACTCATCCGCCAAACGCGTCGCGTGCTGTCCATCCTTGCTATCCACTAATTAATAAAGCAAAAGCACAAAACTGCCGCGCTGCGCCATATGGGATTCGAACTCGGGTGGATACTTTGGGAGGATAGCGACCTATCCACGCCGCCAAGGCTCTAGTGTGTAAAGGATATGAGTTTGACAACTATAGATGCTGGTACGCGGCCGTCAGCTTGAAGGAGTATAGAAGCTTTGTACACATCCTATAAATTCTAGATAGAATGGACCAATAGGAACATTGTTTATCCAACAATTTCCCTTGCAATGGCATATTTGTACAATGTGGGCTGGATCTGCAATCTGTCACAAACTGCAAATTATCACAAGCTTTAAGCTTGTACTCCCGATACTTCAGAAAAAGTCTTCTTCAAAACTGAATTTGACTTTCCTTCAAAAAACCTGACCTTGTTGAATATGAACCATAATACTTGAGAAAATATGCAAACTAGATATCCAATGTGTATACATCAAGCAATCACTGCTTGACAACAAATATAGCATATACTGACTCTTCACCTGCTATCTCTTGTCTTCAAAAACCTGAAAACATACACTAGGATCCACATATTTGCATTTTACCTTCCAAAAAAGGTTTCTCAACGTACTTCTGCTGTGTCATGTAAATACACTAAACAAAATCAAGAACTGAATCCTGGAACCTGTGACTGTCAACTCACAACTTAGTGTATTATGAACACTGCTGGTTCATCTCTGACTGTACTCAACTCAATATGAGTCAAAAAATCTATGATGTCATAATGTCTTCATCCTTTAAATCCTTCATACCTCTTTCCTTCAGAACTTGGTATAAACATATATGTGCGCACTTTTGAAATATACCTCTCTGAAATATCAAGCTTCTCTTCAATAGAAATCTGGAACCTTTTCCTGAACAGGAACATCCTAGCAGGAACTTTCTCCAAACATTCTCCTTCTTCCTTCTTCTTTCAAAGCTGGAACATAAAGAGAACCTGACAAAGGAAATATAGGAATACCTGAAATAGGAATACCTGTAGGTATGACTCTACATTCTTTTACATATGGCTGAAAACAAGTCTTCATGTTTCATCACCCCCTGGATGACTTAACACTAGTATCCAAAATTCTTCAAATATATCAGACTTTATGAAATGTGGAACGTCTTCCTTCTTTCAATAAATCTGATGTTCAGTGATCAATACCTGTATCTGAAACAAAATCTCTGAACCCTTTTTTTTATTAGCATTGCAATTGCTAATAGATTTTTACTGTAAGTCTTCAGCTTCCCATATTATAGAATAAGGTTAGCTGATAAAACCTTGCTGAAAGCTTTTTAGGATTCATAACCTTCTGTAACATAACAAGTATCTTCTTCTATCTCTCTGCAAGACAAATCTGATAGAACCTGAATCTTTGACTTACTTCTTCCAATGTTAAGAATCTTCACAAACAAAGGATAGACAACTGAATCATAAATACTCAAGATCATATAGGATCATACGAGATCAATGATCTCTCCTGTGTAGAATCTGCTGTCATCAAACCTTCATGACTGAATGTTTGATTTACTTCCTGAATGTCTCCAAGTGTCCATGCTTCTCAAAAAGTTGTAAAACTTTTCTTCAAACAAATTCTTCAAGGAATCTGCAATTCCTACTTGAAACATAAGTGGACAAACTTCTCACCTTGAGAACTTCAAAAGCTGCAAGTTGATACTTCATAACTTTCATATTTTACCCGGGTGAAATGTGATAGTACCTGCTTGATTTTCTTTTGGCTAACTCCACTTTTCAATCAAGTGATAGGATATGATGGAACACCTTTTTGAATACAAACATGTATCCAAAAGTCAAGACAATCACTGAAAGTAGATTCTTCCACTGACTAGTACATCAACAAGATTCTGAATTTTCTGAAGTTTTTGAAAATACTGAGTATGAGGTAACCTTTTCCAAACATAAAACCTCAACCCAAGTCTTCAACATCTGCTACAGAAAACTCTTTTACCTCAAGAGTTAGATAAAGAAGAAATATACTTCTCTGCAACTTGTCATATACCAAGTAGCTCTGTATTGACACTCCAAGAATTCTTTGAGGGAACATATAAGCTGCCTGCTCAAAAGCTTCAACATAACTCATACACATATGAGTGCTTTTGTTTCTCTCAATGCAATTCTTTGTCAAATCTACTAAATCATGACCAAGTGTAATGCAAAACAAGAAACTGCTTCTTCTTTAAACAAGATGTTCTCGTAGACTTGTCTTTGGGTGTAGAGGATAAAATAGGAAAAGTATATGGAAAATATATGAGAAAAGGAAGCCTTACTTTTCTTTTGGAAATGATGGACTTTCTTTTTCTGCATCTTTCTTCCACCTGATGATGTCAACATTTTCAAACTTCTCTTCCATACCTTTTGTTCTCTTCATCTTGAAGTAGCAAACACTCTTGACCTCTTCAAATGAACTTTTCTCTTCCTCTAATGCTAAGACTAAGAAATAAAACAAACATGGTATACGAAGGGAAGTGAGTATAGAAACATGTTTTATCATCTCCTCATATCTCTGAATAAAAAATCTGCTTCAAATGTCTGAAACGACTAAATTCACCAATCGTTGTCTGAATGATGAATTGCCCTTCTAGAGTTACCTTCTCTAGATACATTTGTACCTTGATATCCAACCAACTTGCAACAGAAAATTGGCTGTAAAACTCATCTCATCTCTGCGCTTGTCTTCTTAGATGAACTTTCTTGCCATGAAAGAGATTTCTCAAAAACTCTCTAGAAAAACCTCTAGATACCTGTTTCGATGTAGCCTTTAACTTTCAAATGATGAAAGCGTATAAAAGCAATCCTTGAATTTCTTCAAATCTCTTCATAACTACTCTTCTAAGATATGACCTGCAAATGATAATCTGATAGTAGAAACTGATACCTGTGATTTGATGTCGATCTGATTCCTTCATCTTCTCTAAACCATTGTTCTTCCTTGAATTTGAAGTAGTCTTCTCTTCATCAAGTCTGGGTCTTCAAACAATACTTTTGTAAAGTATTTGCATACTCTTCCAAAAATATTTGGCTGCTAACAGATCATCAACTTCATACTCCACACTGATGAATACACATGTAACTGAATTGTCTAATTCTCAAATCTCTACTCATCTAGATTAAGTGTGTATGTCAAATGTCAAATATTAGAAGATGCTTTCAAATTATATGTTGTAAATCTGGAAGTCTAGGAACCTGGGATTATGAATGAGCCTTAATGCATTGATGCCAAAGATCTAAAGTTCTGTAACCAAAACCTTAGTGCTCTGATACCAAATGTTGGAAGTGAGGTAGGCCCTTAGGCTCATGTCACAGGTCCATGGTTCCATAGTTCCAGTTATGTACAACATTAATTCCAACAATCTTCCATATTGACAAAACATGAACATACCACAACTTAATCATACAGATGATGAGTTAAAGATAGAGAAAGAATAGACGTCATGTGTAAGGTGTTACGTAAGCCATCGCTTACTCATAGTATCATATATACCAATGTTCAATGTACAATGTGGGAGCAAAACTCTCAACCATTCTATGTGATGAGAAATAGATGAATGAGTGAATGTACAATGTAACAAACATATTCAGATGTATGGGCAGTAATCTGAATATACATGAGATGTGTGACCTTATAGGTTATAGAAGAGTGAATATGAGTGACTGAAAGAGGAAGGATCAGTGTGAACAGAAATCCTCAAACTCATGTGAACACACCTTCTTAAACACCTCATCAAATATGCATAAAGCATATAAGTACCGATTCTCTTGTACCTATGCGGAATAGGACTCCTCCTGATATGAACGCCACGGCTTCCATAAACTTTAAGTAGTACCTGTGTGCATAAAGAGAATATGTACCTGAATACTTAACATAAGATGTGAATCTTATGTTAATCTCCATCTAATGTCTTTGAAGTAGCCCGATATCTTCTTTGTAGAAGACAATCTTCAACCTAACATCTTCTTGTAGAAGATGATCTTCAAATACGCCATGTAGATGGTCCCATCCAATGTCTTTGAAGTAGCCAGACATCTTCTTATAGAAGATAATCTTCAACCTAATATCTTCCTATAGAAGACAATCTTCAAATACATCCTGTAGATGGGCGATCCTCACCATCAAGCTGCTAATGACCAAGTCTTCTTGCCATCAACAAGAGATAACCTCCTCTCCATGAGGTAGAGTGTGAGCACACCCTTCATCTTCTCCAAGAAGAATCACCAAGAAGAACTCCATAGCTGCTCCTCAACATGCTTCAAGTTAGCACCATGGCTGCCCCATGTGCTAGAAGAAACACCACCTCTACTGAGGTCCAAGCTCCAAAGCTTGTGTTGATCCTAGGTGAAGGATGAATACAAGTGAGCCAAGCACTTGTTTATATAGGATTAGTTTAAGCTCCAAAATCACTTGTTCCAATAAAGCATAAATCAACGATCTACGATGGCTACGATCTAGATAAAAAAAACTCCATCAGAAAAAACTCATCCGCCAAACGCGTCGCGTGCTGTCCATCCTTGCTATCCACTAATTAATAAAGCAAAAGCACAAAACTGCCGCGCTGCGCCATATGGGATTCAAACTCGGGTGGATACTTTGGGAGGATAGCGACCTATCCACGCCGCCAAGGCTCTAGTGTGTAAAGAATATGAGTTTGACAACTATAGATGCTGGTACGCGGCCGTCAGCTTGAAGGAGTATAGAAGCTTTGTACACATCCTGTAAATTCTAGATAGAATGGACCAATAGGAACATTGTTTATCCAACATATTTCACCTATATAAGCCAACATTTTGTGTCAAATCTCCAATTCTGATAAAATTTGACTACCATAGTTGAACAATGCAATTTTCCTAGTATCTTGGAGCTCAAATGTGAATAGTCTACCTGACTTTTCTCCTCTTGCTATCCTCTCGAACCCTTGATGTGGATCCTCAACAAATGCTCCATTCTTTGTGAATCGGACCTGCAATCCTTTCTCAATAATCTGATCAACACTTATGAGATTTTTGGTTATCGTAGGTACATACAATACCTTGCTCAATAGGTTCATATAACCATATGAAGTCTTTACATTTCCTATCTTCTCCACTGGATGCCTTGTGTCATCTCATGTTTGGACTTCATGTCTATTACTTGGATCCTCTAAGTCTGAGAGTAGAACTACATTCCCTGCTACATGATTTGAGCAACCTGAGTCTATATAGAATACATGTTCATCTGCTTTACCTTGTTTCATAGTCATATTCATCAAAAGTAATGAGTCCTCTTGAGTTTGACCATTTGCATAATTGTTGTTGTGGTCTCTCCTTCCTCTATATCCCCCTTGGTAATTGTTGTTGTTATATGAGTTGTTGTTGTCACCATTGTTGTTGTTGAATCTACCTCTTGAGCTTCCACTGCCACCTCGATTGTATCCTCTTCCTCTTCGGTTTCTAGGGTTCTTGAAACACTTCTTAGTAATGCGGTTCGTTAAGCCACATATGGCACATGGAGAGAATCTTTGAGATCTCCCTTGCCTTGTCCTCCTCCTCTGCCTCTTCCTTTTGAACCTTTACCTCTACCTGCAAAGTTTGCTTGGGAGGTACTACCTTCATCATCATATTTTTTTTACTCTTTCCTTTACCATCATTACTCTTGTTCTTATCTATATATAGGGTAGAGGATTGATTACCTTTTGAGTTCTATCCATTCTTTATAAGTTTTGCCTTATGTGTGAACAATTGACCAATGAGAGTGTTGAAATCAGGAACCTGCATGTCCATGTATAGGTCCATGACTGTGGTGAAAGCTTCCCATTTGTCATTTACCTTTATTCCATTGATTACTTCCCTTACTATTTGCTCTTCATAAATGTCTTCTCCAATGCTCCCAAGTTGTTCTACTAGGTCCTTCATCTTGGTGACAAAATCAGTCACACTTTGCTTGGGCATCTTCTTCAGTGTGGTAAAATCCATCCAGAGTTGATTCTTTATAGCATGAAAAGAATGCTTCAAGAGCATTCCAAGTCTCTTGTGAATTCTTGGAATTCCTGATATGAGGAAGTAAAGAATGAGAGATTGTGTTAAGAATGTATGACCTGGATAGAGCATCCTTTGAACACAATGTGGTTAACCTCTCTTGTTCTTCTTGATTTGGTTGTCCTTTGCTTTTGAAGATTGGCATCATCTCATCTATAGAAGTCTAACCATAGAGGTTTCTCCCTTGAGGATATGCTTCCATTATAAGTGACCAATATAAGTAATTTCCTCAATCCAATTTGTCCATGGATGAAGGAAATCCATCTCCCATGTTGATTTGTTGTTGTTCTCATACCACTGTGAGGTGGGTTAGTCTAGAGATGAGCCAGTGTTGCACAAAACCTGCTCTACACTTGCCAATTTGAATTCAATGATGCTTAGTAGATTCATTTGGCTTCAAAGTAATGCATTTATACCCACTAAGTACTTTGGAACATCACTTCCAAAAGTTTTCATCAAAACAGATAACCTGCATGTACTAGAAATGTGAAGAAACCTTTTATTTTGGGAATGCAAGTGGCCAGTATTTTACTTAGAGCTCACAAACTCGTATGAATTCACTAGAGATCTTTTGCACACATCTAATTCAGGTGTATAGCTAACTAAAACAATTTATTTCATGAAATTAGAGGCGCTATACACTGAGCAATGAGCTTAGCAACTCAGGAGGATCATCCCGACATTTTAGGAACAAGATCATGTGCAAACATAGTCAACTTCATCAATTCATATCTCAAGATTTCTGAATCAAAATTAATGAAACTTTATAGGTATATAGTAGACACTTCACTCTAATTACAAAGTTAAAGTTCATCAAATGCTCGAGTACACACAAAGAAATCGTTTTTGCAAAATTGCTAAAATGATGAAGATATAACAGAGAACAATAGATTGAAAGGATCTAGACGATTTGTATCAAATTATGTATGCTAATGAACATATGGTACAAGGGAAGTGTAGTGGACTATTCATAAATATGTTGAGTTCAAGGTATGTTCAATGATGTAGCTCAATAGCTCTCAGTAATGGCTCTCTTTTCCCCACGACTAAACCACCTCTATTTATACTCACTTCTTGAGTTTGAATTTTAAATTTCCTTCACCTAAAAGTGTTCCTATACTTTAGGGGTGATTGAAATCATTCTTCCTACCACATAAGTCATGAGTTCAACTCCCTAACTTCACGAGATTCTATTCTCTCTTCTCTTTTATATTTTATCCATGGATAATATAATTAAAATGTATAAGTGGGTGTTCATATGTGATCCTCTATGTGAAATACATAAATCAAGATGTAGTCATGAGACAATAGCCAAGCACTTAGGCTTGATATCTGCACCAAATATCATTTATCCTTTCAGGTGTTGATATATTTTGTTAGTGATGTATGTGAACACACTTAGGACCCCTAGGGAACTTTTTTCCCTCTTTAGGAGGTTATTTTCCTTGGGTTGTATATATGCCTATAACCCTAATCGGAGATTTATCTTTGTGCATTCACTTGATAATACCTTCAATATTGTGTGATGCACTTCGAGCTTCTTCTTCTTCCTTGTGCTATTTTCATGCTTTTGTAGACCTCAAAATCCAACAACTGGTATTAGAGCAGATCATTGATTAATCTAGGGCATCGTCAACACCCCTCATCCAATCATAGTCTTACACGAAAATTGGTGGGCATACTCAAAGCGTTTAGGAGTTCAAAAAAGCTTTCCTATGTGGCAACAAAATTTTGGTTTGAGCTTGTTTTGGCATCCGAATGCATTATCACAATGCTTGTGTAGGAAATATTGTTCTTTTCTACCAAACATATGTTGGCGATGTAAGGGTCATGTGACCTTACCTCCATATTCATATATATACATCATATATAGAGCATTGCCTCAAGAGAGATCATTATGTGGGTTTCAAGGCTCCCACACATGTCCGCGCATCTCTCCTCTCTTCTCTCTCGCTCCATCTCCTCTTTCCTCCTCTTGTTCTACACACCAAAGCCTTTCATTGGTATCAGATCATGTTGAAGGCTTGTGTGCAAGAAGCTTCAATGGAAGCTTAGGTGAGAAGAGGTAGAAGTGCAGGTCGGCATCTCTTGACAACAGTTCAGTGTTTCGGTCATAACTCGAGCTAAGAAGCTCGGATTCATGCGTTTTAAAGTTCTGTGCGTAGCTAACACAAAGAGCTACAACTTCACAGAAGAGCGCAGAACCTGGTTCGGACTTTCAGAGTGCCGAAAATTCAAAAAACGCAGACTGTTATAGAAGGTGAATCTACATTCAATAGGACAGCAGGTCAGGTTTTGAATCATAACTTGAGTTCTACAGCTCGGAATGCAATGATTCAACTTACTGTGCGTAGATTGGAAAAATAGCTACGACTTTGTAGAAGAACTCAGATTCAAATTCTCAATGCAAGGTCGCTGAAACTACAAAATACAGAGCAGCAGTGTTGTAGGTGATAGTGAAATTGACAGCCGATGTTTGTTTTATGCATATCTTGAGCTACGCACCTCCGATTGAGGTATTCTTTATCTCCTTACGTAGCGAAGAATTAGATCTTGAAGTTTGCTGAAGATCAAAAGTTCAGATTCAGAGGTTATCACCTCTGAAACAGCAAAACAGAGAGCAGCATATTTTTGCCCAAACAACCCTAATTGCACTTGGAGGTTGAATTTGCTTTGGAACTTCTTCGAGAGAGAATTTTTGGTGTGCAAGCTCTTATTTTCATAGCTTCAAAGCATTGTACATGTATGATCACTGTGGTAGCTCCTCCATATGAGAGTAGAGCATGATCTTGTCACGTGTTTGACATGTAAGATGACATTGTCGTATACTCTTTTTTGAGGTTTATGTCATCATGAGTTCGAGCATGGATGTATAGTGGCATTGTGGTCTATATCTTGCTTATGCCACTTGGTTATGGATTTACTTGCCGGTTGCACATACTTTTGTGAGAGTTGATTGTGGATCTTGGTTGGTACTTGTATCTTTGTTTTCTTTGCAAGTACATGATCTAGATTGGAGCCTCAATTGCACACTTGTTTGTCACCTTGATTTGCTATTCTATTAGCAAATGTTCATTGATTTGATATTGTGGATGGTGATTCCCACATGGTTATTTTGGTTCTAGAGTCCATTTTACAGAGGAGATGCTATCAAAATTTTGACAGCTTTTATGCTAGAAGGAGCTCTAGTGGATCTTGAAGCTTGTATGGTAGCTTTGGATCATTGTTGATCTCCATTTACTTGGACTTGGTCACAAGTTGTTTGCGACAGGTTGGACCATCTTGTAGGATTCATTCTTGAGTGGGAGGTGCATCACCATTGTATTGGCGTGTATTGCCATTAGTTTTTGGCATATGTATTGCCATTATCTTTTGGTTGGATCAGTGACAGGTGGTGACAGATTACTCATTGTTCTTTTATTACTGGTTATCTTGTTTGATTGCTCAGTTTATAGGGGATACTCTGCCGAAATTTTCCCAGGATTCTTTCACATCTACTTGATCAGTTTGGAGACTTGGTGAGCAGGCTTATGCTCATGGTTTTATGTGCATGCTAGATGCATGGTTATGTGACAGGTGACTCACATGGTTTGTTCTCCATCGAGACATTTGTGATGTGAGTTATGCATATGGATATGCAGGTGTGATCCTATTGAGGATAGAGTATTGTTTCTAGTCTCTTGTTACATTGCTAGTCTTGGATTGCCAGCATGGTATCTTCTCGATTAGATGGTACTGACTTTCGGAGATAGAAAGCTCAGATGTGGCATACATTGGTTCGTGCAGGGTTACACATGTATGTGCATAGAGATGCACAGAGGCCTCGTGACATGCCCGACCACGTATGGATGGATATGGATGCATTGGCCAGCTCCACTATCCGATTACAGCTTGTGGATTTTATATATGAGTCTGTTATGTATGAGGAGACGAGTAGTGCATTATGGCAGAGACTACATGATATGTATGCGAGTCCATTGACTCATGTGAGACATAGATCACATCGACGACTTCAATGTTGGCACTGTGGTCGTGAGGGCCATATTCTACGACGTTGCTTCAAGAGGATGCGACGACGACGTCAGAGATATGCACGTGATGCAGGTCAGGTAGTGATTTCAGGAGAGTCTATGACAGTTGATTATGCCAGTGATGGTGATATCACTTTCTCCTATGGTTCATCTCATGATTCCTCTTGCTCATTAGATAGCACACATATGGCTTGGTTGTTTGATGCATTAGCCAGTTTTCATGTTACTCCACATCGTGAGTGGTTTTATCGATTCTCAGGTGAGAGTTGTGCATGTGTGCAGTTGCTTGATGGTATGACATATGACATTGAGGGTGCAGGAGATGTATGCCTTATGCTATCTAGTGGAGCATCACTTATGCTCAGACATGTACGCTATGTGCCTTCATTCCCTATGAGCTTGATTTCAGTTAGCCAGTTACAGGAGAGCAGATGTTATGCATTCCTTGGTGAGCATCATTTTCAGTTGCAGTTGGGACAGCTTATGCTTGTCAGAGGTGCTAGGATTGGGCATATGTATCCACTACAGGTACTTCATGTGAGAGACAGTCTCGTCTCAATGGGAGTTCAGCCTTATGTGTGATGTGAGACTCGTCATGTCTCATTTTATCTACCTACAGATAGGTCTATGGATATTCATGATGCGCATGTATGGCAGGATTCAGATGCTCAGATGGATGCACATGTAGAGCATGTTTTGGATGCTTGTGATGCTTATGTAGAGCATGATTGTTTTGATCATATAGATGCTATTATGGAGCATCCTTCAGATGATCAGTTGGATGCTTTAGAGCATGATGTGGATGCTAATGTAGAGCATTGTGATGATACTCAGTTAGAGTGTGATCATCAGTTTGACCTTGGTGTTGATGTTGTGCAGTTAGCTCATGTAGAGCATGATCATACACTTGGTGTGGTAGACCAAGATTGCTCTCATGGTACACAGTGTATGGTAGAGCATATTAGCTCTCAAGATGCACAGCTAGATACATCCTTGGTTGCGAGCATGGCTGATTTAGATGCTGAGGAGTCAGCAGTTATGCAGTCATTCTTGGATTTGCTCATGCCAGTTGTTGACACAGATATGTCAAGACATGTTGTTCTTGATGATGGTGCTTTGTATGCCTTGGATATAGGCATGGCTGACATACTTAGGTTAGCCAAGATAGCACATGTTTCATCAGCATTCGGGAGTCTGATGTACGAGTTGTTATGCTCGAGACCAGACATTGCAGTTGCTATTGGAGCATTTGCACTTGGAGTTGTCAGTCGTTTGATGATTGACGTAGGCATAGAGCGAGTGGGAGCTTTGCAGGAACTTCATCAGTTCTTGCATCAGTTAGATGTGAGCTCGACTCTTATCGATATGAGTCTAGAGCAGTTTGAGGTGCATGGATACACCTTGTTCAAGGCAGTTGGTGTAGGCTGATTAGTATGGGTTGAGATCCGGACTCTTCCTGTACATTATTGTATAGTCCTACATCATTCTTGTGAAGAGAGATGGTGGATGCAATCCAAAGATGAGTAGGTGCTGCTACAACCAGCTTCACACCAGCCAACTGAGACTTCAGAGTTGATTAGTAGAACCTTTAAGCTTCCTAAATCCACCAAAATATCAGCCAAGTACTTTGGAACATGTATCCCAAAAGTTTAAGTCAAGACAGACTAGTTGCGAAATGACTAGCTCTCAAAACTTGCTATTTTTGGACATACACCTGCTGGAAAAAATGAACAGTGCTCTCAACCTGGTAGGAATTAGAAAAATTCCTTTTGGGCATAGCAAATAGACTTAGCAAGCTTCCCAAACCAAGTTAAAACACTTCAAATGATGGACTGAGCACTGAGAACAAGATTTATCAATTTCTGGAACATGCCCACCATTCTCGGGACTCTACAGAGATAGACCAGTGAGAAGTAAAATGCAGATATCTCCAAAACTATGAATCCAATGACCTTGAAAATTGATATGCAAAAACTAGACAGTAAGAGCTATCCAACGCACATTAAATCACTGAAAAAGGATCAGTAGAACTCGAGATATGACCTTCTGAAGGTACTGCTCTGAGTGAGTATAGCAGAGAACAAAACAGAGGAGTAGATGATAATAAATGTATAGATTCACATATGATTACAACCACATTGGCAATGAATCTTTGCACAACGGGATTAGAATGATAGAGCTATGGAGTAAGCTCTTCAATCTCTACAAAATGACATGAAGTGGTCACGTACAAGGCTTGCTAATCGCCTCTTCCTTCTTGCTCCTTTTATAGCTATTCTTGGAGGGAGTTTTGAATTCGAATTCGAATGGCTCCACCTAAAAGTGATCCCCAGGAGATATTCCCTCAGCTCAAAAAGTCATGGGTTTTGGTAGTTAGAGCCACGAAATTTCTTTTACATCATGCATGAGGTAAGCCATCCTTTTCCTTTTTCTTTTTTCAATTACAAGACATAAAAATGAACTCTTTTACAAGAGGTGTTCACATGACTACTCGTGTGACTTACAAATGAGGATAATATCAAGCATATCAAGCATGTAGGCTTGGGCAAAATGCACCAACAGCTCCCCCTCAAGCCTAACATGCTTGGCCTCCAAATAAGTCTTCAATTGTCCTTGATTTCCTGCAAGCCAATCATCAACTTGAATCTACTTAATTTTGTACCATCAAGAGCTTTTGTCAACATGTTTGCACATTGCATATCTGTAGAGACATAGGATATTTGAATATCCTTGCTCATTAGCTTCTCCCTTACGTAATGGTAGTGGACTTCAATATGCTTGGTTCTAGCATGGTATACCGGATTAGCTGCTAGATGTAGTGAGCTTGTGTTGTCACCAAAAATGTGAGGTGTTGAAGAATGAAGTCCAAGATCTGTGTACAAAGACTTTAACCACATGATTTCTTGAGTTGCATTAGCCAAACCTCTATATTCAGCTTCAGTAGAAGATAATGCCACGGTTGGTTGCTTCTTCGATGACCAAGAAATGATTTTTGAACCTGCAAATGATATATACCCGGATGTGCTTCTTCTATCATCTTTAGATCCGGCCCAATCTGCATCTGAGTAGACCTTTAGCTCAATATCTGAAGTAAATGAATAAAACAAACCTTCATTCATGGTCCCCTTTAGGTACTTGAGGACTCTCTTGGCCGCTTCCATATGTGGTCTTCTTGGCTTATGCATAAACTAACTCAATATGCTAACACTATAGCATATATCCACCCTTGTGAGTGTTGCATAGTTCAAACTTCCAACCAAGCTTTGATAGCTTGTGATGTCTTCAATTGGCTCTCCTTCATAAGCACTAAGCTTATGATTTTGCTCCATAGGTGTACCTGCACACTTGGTATTTTCCATCTTGAACTTGACGAGCATGTCATGGACATACTTCCTTTGTGTGATGTATATACCTGAATCTGTGTAGATCAACTCCAATCCAAGAAAATAAGTGAGTGGTCCGAGGTCACTTATTTTGAACTCCTCCTTCATTTGACTCTTTACCTGTTTGATTCCTTCAAGATCATTGCCTGTGATAATAATATCATCAACATACACACATAAATAGATCACTTCAGATCCATTCCTCTTTATGAACAAAGAGGTATCCGCCTTGCTAGCTTTGAATCCTTGGTCCTGCAAATAAGTCACCAATCTGAAATTCCAAGCTCTTGGAGCTTGCTTCAATCCATACAAAGCTTTCTTTAGTTTGCATACATAGTTAGGATGATGTGCATCCTCATATCCAGGAGGTTGTGCCATATACACTTCCTCAGAAATCCATCCATTCAAGAAAGCATTCTTTACATCAAGTTGATAAAGATTCCAATTTCTAGATGCAGCAAGACTAATGAGAACCCTAATTGTAGGCATTTTTGCAACAGGAGAGAAAGTCTCCTCATAATCAATACCATGGGTTTGAGCAAACCCTTTAGCAACTAACCTTGCTTTGTGTCTATTTATACTTCCATCTGGATTCCTCTTGATTTTGTATATCCATCGAGATCCGATTATCTTCATAGATGGCTTGTTAGGGACAAACTCCCAAGTGTCATTCTCCTTCAAGGCTTCCATTTATTCATCCATTGCATCTCTCCAAGCTTTCTTGCTTTGTGCTTCTTTGAATGTGGTAGGCTCTTCATTGGTTGAATCTTTTGCAATGTAGATTGAGTGCTTCGTGACCAAAGAAGTATCATAACCAAACCTCTCTGGTTTCTTCTTCTCCCTTGAAGACCTTCTAAGTGGTTGATGTGAGCTCTCGGGTCCATATGTAGCATCTTGCATCTTTGCTTTTCCTTTGTTCTTCCATAGCTTTAGTCTTTCCAAGTCTTCTAGGTCAATCTCCGAATCACTTTCTTCAAGCTGCTTTGGTTCCTTTGGTTGACGTGATGGAAAGTCTTCATCCAAGTCATATGGAAGCTTCACTTTCCTGTCATCATCAAACCATGATTTGTTTTCATCAAAAATTACATCTCTACTCACAGAAAATCCTTTATTGGTTGGATTGTACAATCTATATCCTTTTTGGTTTTGATCATAACCAATGAATACACACTTCTCTGCCTTGGGATCCAATTTCCCTCTTACTTGAGAAGGAATGTGAGCATAGGCTAAGCATCCAAAGATTTTACAATGCTCTAGACTAGGTCTTCTTCCATTCCACACTTCATATGGAGTGGTTCCATCTAGTGACTTAGATGGAAGTCTATTAATTTGGGCATAGCAAATAGACTTATCAAGCTTCCCAATCCAAGTTAAAACACTTCAAATGATGGACTGAGCACTAAGAACAAGATTTATCAATTTCTGGAACATGCCCACCATTCTCGGGGCTCTGCAGAGATAGACCAGTGAGAAGTAAAATGCAGATATCTCCAAAACTATAAATCCAATGACCTTGAAAATTGATATGCAAAAACTAGACAGTAAGATCTATCCAACGCACATTAAATCACTGAAAAAGGATCAGTAGAACTCGAGATATGACCTTCTAAAGGTACTGCTCTGAGTGAGTATAGCAGAGAACAAAACAGAGGAGTAGATGATAATAAATGTATAGATTCACATATGATTACAACCACATTGGAAATGAATCTTTGCACAATGGGATTAGAATGATAGAGCTATGGAGTAAGCTCTTCAATCTCTACAAAATGACATGAAGTGGTCACGTACAAGGCTTGCTAATCGCCTCTTCCTTCTTGCTCCTTTTATAGCTATTCTTGGAGGGAGTTTTGAATTCGAATTTGAATGGCTCCACCTAAAAGTGATCCCCAAAGTTAGAAGATATTCCCTCAGCTCAAAACGTCATGGGTTTTGGTAGTTAGAGCCACGAAATTTCTTTTACATCATGCATGAGGTAAGCCATCCTTTTCCTTTTTCTTTTTTCAATTACAAGAGATAAAAATGAACTCTTTTACAAGAGGTGTTCACATGACTACTCATGTGACTTACAAATGAGGATAATATCAAGCATATCAAGCATGTAGGCTTGGGCAAAATGCACCAACAATTCTTTGTATATGTTACCACTTATGGTCACATTGACCCTTAAGTGGGAGATTGTTGGGGATGTAAGGGTCATGTGACCTTACCCCCATATTCATATATATACATCATATATAGAGCATTGCCTCAAGAGAGATCATTATGTGGGTTTCGAGGCTCCCACACATGTCCGCGCATCTCTCCTCTCTTCTCTCTCGCTCCATCTCCTCCTTCCTCCTCTTGTTCTGCACACCAAAGCCCTTCAACATACATACACGTTTTGGTTCACTAGTACAAGCAGCTCAAAGTTTGCTACAAGTTTACCAGAGGCCGCAATGGTAGTTCTGTTCAACGTTTTGAGATACATTCAGTTTTTTGCATAAGTATTTTTTAGTTAATGGCGATGGCTAAAAGTAATGATGTATTCCACATGTTGGTTGTTGAGGACAAGTTGGATGGTACCAAAATTACCCATTATAGGCATACATGATGCATCATATATTGGTAGCAAAATGATTTTGGAATATTGTGTCGGGTGATGAAAAATGACCTACTACACCTACAAATACAATAATTGAAGGTGATGTAGATGGCCTTGAAGATGATGATCTTCGAATTCTTGTTCGTGCTTCGGTTCTTGCTGCACCTATTGCAAAGCAACTTTGTTTGGATAGTAGAGTTCTCACACACATGCATTGATAGCTTTGTCTATCAAATGTGCAATTACCCTCATATTTGCTTTTTCAAAATAGCAAAGGATGCTTCGCATACACTTACCACTTTGTACCATGCAAGAAATACTTACCTCTGAAAATAGTTGGAGAGTGATCATATGAATGAAGAAGATTCTATGAATAATTTTTGGACAAAGATCAAAGATTTGAAAAAGCAGTTGATTTTTGCAAATGAAGCCTTGCTAGATAGTTCACTTGTGCAGACAATTCTTAATGGTCTTCCAGATTCATATAAGATTTTTGCTTGTACTCTTTGGATTCATGATGAAAGGCAATCTAAATGCCTTCACATTTGAGGATTTAGCATTTGTTTTGTTACAAGAAGATCAGACCAACTAGAATAGGTCCTTTATGCATGTAGAAAATTAAGCTTTCTTAGCTAATCAAAAGGGCAAAGGTACTAAATGGAGCTCGTCTACTAGTAAGTAGAAATCTAGTAATTCTACACAGTCAAAAAAGGAAGATAGAGATAAGAAGAAAATAGAAAAGCAAAAATAGGTCTGCAAATAATATGAAGGAAATTGATGATTTCATAAAGAGTTGTCAAAAAATGGCTACAAAAGAGGCAAAGAAAAAGGAGGTTGGAATGGTTGTTGCAAAGGCCTCTACAACTAAAATAAAGTATGCTAAAACATATTACCTCACAATACATTTTCTTGAGTTCACTTGAGCCTATCCTTATAGGGAATATTGTCACATGTGCCAACAAATCCTCTTATCCTATCAGGGAGTTTTTAAGATCATTATAGCTACTATTGATGGTTCTTTCACATTGCTAGATGCTTTGTTTGTGCCAGGAATCAAGAAAAATTTGTTTTCAGTTTCAACATTAGCTAAGATCAGCTTGGTTTTCAAATTTGTTGATGGCAGATGTATAGTTTATGATATATCAAATGGTGATGTTATTATTGCTTTTGGCATTTTATGTCATGGGTTGTATAAGATCATAGACTATTCAAGATCTATCAATGATTCAACATGTGTAGTACAAGGTTCTCAGACTATCTTAGATGCCAAGCTTTGGCATGCATGCTTTGGTCATCTGAGTTTTGCTAGTTTGCTACACTTGTAGAAATCTGAAATGGTATCCTCTCTGCCCAAACTTGAAGAACTCGTAAACATGTCTATGAAGGTTGTATTTTCTGCAAGGTGTAGCATTCCTCCTTCCCAAAAGATAGTCTAGTTAGAGCTACTCAAAAATTGCAATTGTTCACAGTGATATTTGTGGTCTTATGCAAACACCTTCTTTTGGGAACTAACTTTACTTCGTGACTTTTATTGATGATTTTTCTAGGCATGCATGAGTGTATCCATTGAAAGGAAAGTCTAAAGTGTTTATGTACATCAAACAATTTCTAGTTTTGACTAAAAAATTTTGTAGCATGTAAAATGGGCACCCTCCATTTTCATTGAAGAGGGAATACATGTCTTATGATTTTAATGCATTTATGGCTGAAGATGGGATAAAACGTCTAGTTGTAGTGCCATATACACCTCAATGGGATGGAGTTGCTAAAAGAAAGAACAAGTCTCTCATGGAGATGTCAAGGTGTATGGTCAAAAGTAAGGCTTTACAACATAGCTTTTTGCTTGAGGCTATTATGTGTGCAGCATATGTACTTAATATGTGTCCCACCAAAGCAATACAGTCTATCGCTCCATATGAGGCTTGGCATGTTCGTAAGCCATCTGTTGCTCATTTGTGTGTCTTTGGTTGTTTGGAATATGCATTAGTGTGTGAAAAACAACACAAAAAATTGGATGATAAAATAGTGAAATATATTTTTTTGGTTATAGTTTTGAAAGCAAAGGCTATCGTCTGTATCATCCACATACTAAATGTAGTTTGGTTAGTCGTGATGTTGTTTTTGTGGAAGATGCAATTCAAGCATTACTTTGAGACATCAGTTAGATCCAAATATGTGTATGTCAATTTGCTTCCTCTTTTTATAGGTGTATAGTCAAGTGTTGGTCCAAATTAGGCAATTTCTCAGCCTTTACATGTTCCACATGATGATGAAGATTATTCCATTTTTTATGCAGATTTACATGATGTACTTGTTGATGAGAGGGGTGATATAGAGGATTCAAAGACTAAGCCTAAATTTCTAATGCAAACTTTGTGAGATAGCAATTAGATGAATCTCTATCATATCATACTTGTTCAGGCTCTCATAGTGCTTCTTTTGCATCAAGTTACTATGTGATGATTGCCTCTAGTCTTTATGATGAGAATGAGACCATTTCTTTTGATGAAGCACAAGATTCAAAAAATTGTATGGCTGCTATATGATGTTATGATGAAGAATGATACTTGGTCTTTACTTGATTTGCCTCCAAGAAAAAAGGCCATTGGCACTAAATGGGTATACAAGTTGAAGTGTATTCAAGAGAGACGCATTTATTATGATGAGACCTTTGCTCCCATATGTCGAATGACCACCGTTCATAGTATTTTTGCTTTTGTAGCTCATCATGGTTGGAATGTACATTAGTTGGACATTAAAAGTGCATTTTTGAATGGTGACTTACATGAAGAAGTGTTTCAGTCCCATGGTTTTGTGTAGAAAGGGCATGAAGACAAAGTGTGCAGGTTGAAGAAGGTGCAAGTTGATGGTTGAATAGATCTGTGTCAAACAAAGTACATTGACATATTATTGCAAAATTTTGGCCTTGAAGATTGCAAACCTATTGACACTCTTATGGAAACAGGTTTATGGTTTAGTCTTCATGGTACTGGAGATGCATTTGATGTTGTTCTCTATCAGGAGGTTGTTTGATGCCTGATTTACTTATGCTTGTTTGATACTTGACATGAAGAAGCAAGGAGACAAGATGTTATACATATGCATCTATGTGGACAATTTGATCATGATAGGAAGTGATATTGCATGTATTAAAGATATCAAATCAAATCTTGGAAAAGAGTTCAAGATATCTTATCTTGAAACACTAAAGTACTTCTTGCGAATAGAGGTAATCCATGCACAAAATGGCATTCTTGATTCAAAGAAAATACTTGTTGGGATGTGCTATACAGGTTTGGTATGAGTGGTTGTGAGCCACTTTCTCAGCCCATGGAGCTCAAAACAAAGTTGTTTCTAGGTCAAAAAGAGGCTATAAAAGATACTAGACTATATAGAAGCATAATTGGTTCATTAATTTATGCCACATTCACTAGACCTGATCTTGCATATGTAGTAGGTGTATTCTCTCAATTTTTGCATGCACCAACTCATGATCATCTTATGGCAACAAGAAAAGTGCTTAGATACATCTAGCACACCATCAACAAAGGTCTAGTTTACTCTTATGATAATTATCTAAGTGTCAAAGGTTATATTGATGTTGATTGGGTAGGTAGCAAAGATGATCAAAGGAATACATCAGGTTATGTTTTCATGCTATCTACAACGAGGAATGTAGGGGGGAAAGCGAAAGGGAATGGGAAGTGTTGATGAAGTGCACGATGGTGTTGTGGGTGTAGGTGATGTTGGTGGAGGGGGGATAGAGGAAGGTGGAAGTGTGGGGGGTGAGGGAGGTGCTATGGGTGGTGAGATGTCCATTGGGTTGGATGTGGAGGTACATGAAGGTTCTACCATGAAGATGGGAATGGTAGGTGTCATGCTCCTGGTGTTAGTGAAAGTCAAGATATTAGAAATTGAGGATCTTATGAAAAGATAGCCCACCAAGAAGTACATTGGGCTAATGGTCAGAAAGAAAATTGGAGAATAGACACCCAAGGTTGGAGTGGAGGTGCTAGTTTAGTTGATGGTGGTTCAGGTGGAGACAAAAAAGTGGAGGAGTATGGTATGGTTTCATCAAAATTTTGGGTTGCTTGCAAGGTTGGGTAACCTAACATGGTGGGAGAAGGGGATGGGTGACCCATTACAAGGTGTCGGGTTGGATGGCCTACTGCAAGTTCAACTAGGGAAGAGGAGGTATTGTACAAGGGATTGGTGATTGAAGAGAATAGCTTTGAATGTGAAACTCAGGTAGAGAAGGTAAAGGTGGGTGTTGTTGAGGTCACTTCAATGGTAAGTATAGTGTCATCGATCCTAGCGGGTGAGCAGGGCGGGGTGTAGAAGACTCGTTCTTCTTGTTGGGTGATGACTTTGGCAGTGGTTGTGGGTTGGGGTCCTTGAGTTCTGGCCGGGAATGGAGGGGGAAGTGGTGAGACTTGGGGCTCTGTACAACAACTTTGGTGGTTAGGTCAATGGTGGCTATGGAGAGTGGGATTGTGGTTGTGGTAATTGCTTCTTGAGCTGATCTAGTCATGTCAGCATTTGTGATTGGTATCTGAATGGTTTTGTCAATCCTATGCCTCATGTGGATTTGTGTTTCATCATACTAAACATGATGTCTTTGTAACATATGATCAATTGCATGGGTGATCCCACATGTCTCCATTAGAACTCATAATGACTCAATAAATTGTGGGTCCACACCTTCCTCTGCTAGGATCTGATCCATGAGCATATGGTTGCTATGCATTGAAAGTCTTCCTCTAGACTGAACACTCTCCATCATTTCTCATAGTTCTTTGGAGTTTTGTTGTATATGTTGGGCCTCCTTCTTCTTCATCATCATCTTCTTCTTCTTCTTGCTCCTATCTTTCTTGTTCTTGTTCTTGTTTTTTTTGTTCCTCTTGTTGTTGTTATTGATGTTCGCTTTCATATTCGGTTTTTGATTCTAAGTCAACCTCCTAGAGAAGTTGCTCAAAGTCAATGTTGCCTACTTCATCTAAGCCAATAGGTCCTAGAAACTCAAAGTTAGTAGGTAGAGGTGGGATAACTTATTGAGCCATAGACACACCATCATTGGTTCATTGTGGAAGCCAAATCATGAATGGCCATATCGTGTGTTCCTCTACTGGTGAAATATCTAGGGTTAAATTGGACCCTTTTGGCTAGGCACATGGAATTATTCCTCTTAGACGGTGGTGCAAAGGACTTCGGACTCTTTAATTGTTGAATCTGATTCCATGATAATGCTCACTAGATGGATATATCATAGGTTAGGTACTTGTAAATGATATGCATCCATTGAAGATGGGTTTATGGGCCCGCAAGCCATTGGCAATGTGTAGCTGCTCTATTATCCATATTGGGAGGTTGATGCTCATGTTAGAGGTTTCTTCTAGGTATAAATTGAACCAAATTCTCTTACGGGTTTGGGTAAAATGATCCTGATCCAAAAAAGCAAAATGTTGGATACATAGTCAAAGGGGTACTGCAATGTTAGGGGTCATTGTTGCCATATCCTTGAGCTTGGTGATATTCCAATTCTTCATGTTATCTAGAACTTATGCCACTTTCTTTGATGGAATGTGCATCCCTTGCATGTTAAGGGCCTCCCAAACTAAGTTTAAGATAAGCTTGAACTTCTTCAGTTCATTGTTGCACATCAAGGAGGGAATGATGAAGGTGTTGAGCACATTCTTCACATTACTAGGTTCTAGAGTGTTGGTTAGATATTAGCACCTCATGAAATCTAGCTTGGGCAATGGTGCACTAAAATATTCTTCTATTCCTACTTTCTACCAGATAGATTCAACCTCTGGAGTGTTCTAGAATGGTTCAAATTCATGGGTTAAAAATTGATATTGGCCCCATACATTGTTTAACTCACATTGGGCTTCCCATACATAGGCAACATCACCTAGAGGTCATGCCATTTCAGTGAACCAATGGGAATGGGTGCTCACTTTGCCTGTATGTCCTATGGGGGGATCTTGAATTGTGATGGCGCTCAATTGCCTAAGTGATTTCGAAATTTCAATTGGAAGTTCAAAGATAGGCAAAGTGTTAATATATATTGGCTAGGAGCTATTGCCTACTTTAGCCATGAGTTACTACTGTAAATGATGTGTTTTGTAGATCTACTAGAAGAAGAACCATATTAGTATTGTATCAGAAATCTGGTGATGCCTCATTCCCCATTACAATACCAACATGATGCCCTTGACCCCTGTGTGTGGATTTAATGAGTGTGTAAGTGGTGTGAAAAGTTAGTGAGGGTGAGAGTTAGCGTTAGCATGTAACTTGGATGCATATTTGGGTAATGCAATCAGATCGACATGCTTCTAGTAGTGTACAGATATATTACAAGGTTGGATCAGGTGGTTTTTTACAAGGTTTGACTTTCTAGGCTTCCCTTATGGGATCAAAAGTTTTTCATTTTGGTACATACATGAGGTTCAATGGTGATTTGACTTGGTCATGGGACTTTATAGGTACTTATTTGCAAGTTAATCCATGAAAGATTTTGCATGAGGATTTAGTGCCAAGAACTTTCATTGTAGGATTTCAGGGGTTTGGGATTGATTGTGACCGTCTAGATCACAATAAAACCTCAAAAATGAGCTTTCTAGCTCCTTTTATAGTTTTTGACTAGGTTTGGCCCTGTTCAAACCTAGTGTTTGGCCTAGTTAAAAATTAAGTTTCTAAGATGATTTGGGGGCTCAAATGAGCTCTAAAAATTATGAAAATTTGTACTTAGGTAGATCTACTATTCGTTAAGCTCAAGGAATCCTTAGCTTGAAAAAAATGGAGTTTGATTTATCAAAAATAGGATTTACAATGTAGCAAATTGATAAAAATCACTCTTGGTTACACATTTATTTTGGAAAAAGAAACTTGTCCTATTCGCCGGATCTGCATTGACTCCCTTGTCTACTCAATCCTATTTGGTCTTCCTTCTATCCTTGCTCCCTATGACTCGTGTGTCTCATGCTTCCTTGCCATGTCAGCCCGCCTAGGCCTCCTTGACTACTATGAACAAGTAGACCTCAACCATATTCGCTTGTATTTTTATGTATTAACAACATGAATACCTTACGGCACTAGGAAAATGAGTTCTTGAATCAATCAAGGCCTTGATAATCTTGATTGTAGTGCCATATCCTAGCTCTACTAAAATGAATGGTATTTTATCGACTATGCTAGGAGAGTTATTCTTCCTAGTTTGGCACATTGCTATGTGATATCTTGGGGCATCTGGGTTGGCTTTGACAATTACAAGGTGAAGCTCTTCAATGTATGCATTCATATAATGACCTGATCCCTCACATCTCAACTTCATGCATTTGATGTGTTCTAGGGCTTTGGCTTGTGCTTCTTGTCTAATTCTTTTATCTTCTTCTTTATGTTTCTTAGCCACGTTGAGTCACTTAATTATCTCTTTTATCATTGGTCCTTGATAAATCTTGACTCTACACCAATTGATGTAGGTTGGCATTACATCTCCTTCTAAAGTGGCTAATTATATTGTACTGCTAGTTGAAAGTTTATTGATAATCATTGGTCCGTAACCACATTTTTCTAACTTACAAGCATGTCATTTTAAAGTGTATACGAATAATAAATTGCCCAATTTTAAACCTTTGTCTTTCACATGTAAGTCAAAATAAGCCTTTTGTCTTTTCTTTGCTATATATATATTCATACTATTGCTCTTAATCTCATCTTTCTTAGATGTTCTAGATCCATTATCCTAGAGGATAACTCATGGTTCATCCATTCATGTTCTTGGATTACTCGTAGCATGGGTATTAGAAAATTGAGAGGTAGCACTACATTCTAGCCAACTACCATTTGAAAGGGAGTTGCATTGAGAATTGATTTATAAGCCACTTGATATACCCAAACAACATAATGCAGTTGTTTGTCCCAGTCAAAGCATTTATTGTGTACAAGCTTCATCAACACATTACATAAGGCCTTGTTAGTACTTTTTGCTTGTCCATTTTCTTGTGCGTGATATGGCACTAATTTCTTGTGCAGAATCACCATGAAATCTTCTAATAGATATTCAATCACTTCATTCAAAAAGTGGGTTTCTCTATCACTCACCAATTCTATGGGAAGTCCATATCTCATGAACATATTTTCAAATAAAAACCTTGTTGTAGTATGCACATCATTCTTTTTTATAGCTCTCACTTCTACCCACTTGGTGAGATAGTTTATGGATACAATGATGTACTCTGTGTTGAAGCTTTTAGTTGGGGGATTAATGGGACCTACAAAGACTATAACCCACTTGGAGAATGCACGTCGTCCCATCATGGGTCTTAGTGGCATCTCGTCCTTCCATAAAGGATATTTAGCTCTTTGGCACGTGTCACAATGTTTCACATAGGTATCTGCATCCATGTGAAGGGTGGACAATCATAGACCCAAAAACAGAATGGTTGTGATCACATAATTAGGTTCAAGGTTTCTACTTGCAACACCACTGTGTGCAATTCCTAGTACTCACAAATTATCACTTTCATGCACGCATAGTTTCAAATATCCATCTCTCCCACATTTGTATAAACTATCACCAATGAGTGCATAATCTTGCACTTCCTATTCTTGAATTCTTTGTCGAGCTAATGTCATATCTTGAGGAAAACTATTTATTTTCAAGATGTCAACTAGATGACCACTGTAATCTAGTATTAGCAACATGATATAAAGTTGCGTGTTCAATAGAGGGTTTTATAATACTATCCATCATGATTGATAGCTTTGTCGATCACGATAGACAGACATTTTCGACCAAAAATTAAGGATTTTAATTTTTTGAATTTTGGAGCTAAAAATTGATATTTGTGCAGGCAATTGGAGCTCTTGGGAAAGGCAAAGAACTAGCTCGCATATAGATCACGCTTGGGGAGCATGCTTCTAGGGCATTGGATCGTTATTGGAGCACCAAACTTGAGGTTGGAAGAATTCCTAACTCCCTCTATCAATTTCTAGCCTAGGCTAAGTGCAATTAGGGTTTTTATTGATTAGGGTTACGTGGGGCACACAAGAGACAAGATTTCACACCAAAAGAGGAACCTAGATAGGATAGTATCTAGACTATGATCATTGGAAGTTTTTTGGTTGTGCTTGTATGCATGTGCCAAAATAACTTCTCCATAAGCTTGATGATGAGAGAGTAGGAAATGTGTTTTCCCTTACGTTGGCACAAGTGGATATTTGGGTTATCACTTATGGGATTTGGTATCCATGAAGGTCTTCCACAATAGCAATGTGGTCTTTAACAAGATAAAGCTCCACCAACAATGCTCAAAGAAGTGGAGATCAATTAGTTCATTTTTCATGATTTTGGCATGATCCTATAAAGACTGCACAAACTATGGTGCAGATTCCATGGTTGATGGATAATATGCCTCTTATACCCAAACTATGGTGCAGATTCCATGGTTGATATACCCAAACAACATAATGCAGTTGTTTGTCCCAGTCAAAGCATTTATTGTGTACAAGCTTCATCAACACATTACATAAGGCCTTGTTAGTACTTTTTGCTTGTCCATTTTCTTGTGCGTGATATGGCACTAATTTCTTGTGCAGAATCACCATGAAATCTTCTAATAGATATTCAATCACTTCATTCAAAAAGTGGGTTTCTCTATCACTCACCAATTCTATGGGAAGTCCATATCTCATGAACATATTTTCAAATAAAACCCTTGTTGTAGTATGCACATCATTCTTTTTTATAGCTCTCACTTCTACCCACTTGGTGAGATAGTTTATGGATACAATGATGTACTCTGTGTTGAAGCTTTTAGTTGGGGGATTAATGGGACCTACAAAGACTATAACCCACTTGGAGAATGCACGTCGTCCCATCATGGGTCTTAGTGGCATCTCGTCCTTCCATAAAGGATATTTAGCTCTTTGGCACGTGTCACAATGTTTCACATAGGTATCTGCATCCATGTGAAGGGTGGACAATCATAGACCCAAAAACAGAATGGTTGTGATCACATAATTAGGTTCAAGGTTTCTACTTGCAACACCACTGTGTGCAATTCCTAGTACTCACAAATTATCACTTTCATGCACGCATAGTTTCAAATATCCATCTCTCCCACATTTGTATAAACTATCACCAATGAGTGCATAATCTTGCACTTCCTATTCTTGAATTCTTTGTCGAGCTAATGTCATATCTTGAGGAAAACTATTTATTTTCAAGATGTCAACTAGATGACCACTGTAATCTAGTATTAGCAACATGATATAAAGTTGCGTGTTCAATAGAGGGTTTTATAATACTATCCATCATGATTGATAGCTTTGTCGATCACGATAGACAGCCATTTTCGACCAAAAATTAAGGATTTTAATTTTTTGAATTTTGGAGCTAAAAATTGATATTTGTGCAGGCAATTGGAGCTCTTGGGAAAGGCAAAGAACTAGCTCGCATATAGATCACGCTTGGGGAGCATGCTTCTAGGGCATTGGATCGTTATTGGAGCACCAAACTTGAGGTTGGAAGAATTCCTAACTCCCTCTATCAATTTCTAGCCTAGGCTAAGTGCAATTAGGGTTTTTATTGATTAGGGTTACGTGGGGCACACAAGAGACAAGATTTCACACCAAAAGAGGAACCTAGATAGGATAGTATCTAGACTATGATCATTGGAAGTTTTTTGGTTGTGCTTGTATGCATGTGCCAAAATAACTTCTCCATAAGCTTGATGATGAGAGAGTAGGAAATGTGTTTTCCCTTACGTTGGCACAAGTGGATATTTGGGTTATCACTTATGGGATTTGGTATCCATGAAGGTCTTCCACAATAGCAATGTGGTCTTTAACAAGATAAAGCTCCACCAACAATGCTCAAAGAAGTGGAGATCAATTAGTTCATTTTTCATGATTTTGGCATGATCCTATAAAGACTGCACAAACTATGGTGCAGATTCCATGGTTGATGGATAATATGCCTCTTATAATTGAGGGAATGGCTAAGGAACTTGGTGATTGACTAAAAGAGGTATCATTTTCAAACTTCTTGCTAGAAACATCTCCTCTACAATGTTTAAGCAGCATGTTGAAACCTCTTGAAAGGCTTATTCCCAAGGTTCAAATACATCATGATGATTGACATAGGAGTGCCTCAAGCTACAAGGAAGTTGGGCAGGCTAATAACCATGACATGTGACTAAACGGTATGGAAAGTGAGATGGCAATGATTCCAAGAATGGCACTTCAAGATTGGTCACTTTGCTAGTAGGCAAGAAAGCACTAACCTACAAGTGGGTGTATGTTGAAGAAAACAACTGACAACCAAGCACAAAGCTCAACTCATTGCAAAAGGATTATGACAAGAACAAGGAATTAACTTTTAAGAATTTTTTCCTTTCGTGATCAAGATGGCATCACTACAGATGCTCCTTACAATCGTAGAATACGAGGACCTAGAGATGACCGAGACGGGTGCAAAATTAGCTTTCTTATGTAGTGAACTTGATGTTGAGGTATATATGGACTAGTCAAAAGATTTTGTGGTAAAAGGTAAGGTAGACCTTGTATGTAGGTTAAAGAATAGCCCTCTATGGTTTGAAATAATATCCACGCGAATGGTATGAAAAAAATAAATACGTTCATTCGTGCCTAGGGTTTTGAGAATAATAATCAAGATCCATGTTTGTAAATATGGAAACAAATAGCGAGATTTAGTCTACTTGATATTATATCTCAATGATATGTTGATTTTCACAAGACGTTTACAACAATTAGCTAGCATAAAGCAATCTATGACAAATCTTTGACATGAAGGATTTGGGAGTAGCAATGCACATCCCCAATATGCACATTACTCAAGACAAGAGTAACAATCACATTTTTTTTCTCATAAGTGGAGTACATCTCTAGATTCATCCAGAGGTTCAAGATGGACACATGAAAGTAACCGAGCATGCCACTACCTCAACATGTGAATTTGTCTAAAGATGATAGCCCCAAATGAGTTGCAAATAAAGAAATTGTGACCTAGGTTCCCTATCAATTCATGAATAAGAATCTCATGTATGTTATGGTCACCACATGAATAGACATAATGTATGTTATGGGAGTTGGGAGAAAATTTATGGAAATTTGCACAAAGAAACAATAGGAATTATTCAAAATGATAATCAGGTATCTATGTCCTACTAAGGATAATAAATTCATGTATAGTCATGGAATGGCATCAATATTCCATTATATAAATTTTGACTATGCTAGATATTTATACAATTAATGTTCTACATTTGGGTATGTTTTTCAATTTGTAAGTGATGTAGTTTCTTGGAGGTCGAATCCCAAGGAATGCGTTTTGGTGGCCATAAGTGAAGCAAAATATATTTGCAACTAGTGGTCACAAAGAGGCTTTGTGGCTATCAAGGCTTACTGTCAACTTCACTAGTCAACAACATTCTCAATACCTCCTATTTGATAATTTGAGTGTGATCATGTTTGCAAGTTTTTTGGTATATCATGCAAAGAACAAGCACATCAAAGTGTGGTATCACTTCATTCAAAAATTTCTAGTGAGTGAACATGCATCAGTTAATGACAATGCAGCAAATGCCTTTATCAAGTCAATGGGATCTTATCAAGGATCTTGAATGTAGCTCCAAATGAAGAAAAAATCAATCTTTGGTGGGAAATTCTTGGATATCACTTTGATTATGTGCAAATGTGTCTAGTTGAAAACTTTGTATGCAGATGGATGACTCTAACAAATTTTTGCACATTATCTTACCATTACTTTTATCAATGGTGAAGGTAGTTATGCCAGCTATAGCATCCATCTTCCATGTACAAGGTATATTCATTGTATTGATTTATTGTGAAGCAAGAAGAAAGGTTAGTGTGGTGAGTCAATAAAGTAGTTGTCTATGAATATATTGTGATCGTCTACTTTATGACTGACCAAAAATCTCTATCTTTGAGTCTATTCTTTCTTCTTCACTTGTTTTCATCATTTTTCTTGATTACTTGCTATATATCTAAGTGAAATGTACTCTAAACTAACAAGATGTCCATCCACAACAATATCTTTTTGGTGTTCCTATTACTTGGCATACGACATAGTCCGTATGTTGTTTGTAAGTTGAAAGCAACTTCGTTTGCAGTGGCTTCTCTATTTGCTATCGATCATAGCCAACAACAAAAACTCACCTAGTGAACACCTCCAAACCTTCAAGGAGGTACTCCACATGGGCTCTTTTGAGTGATTCAAGGAACTCTATGGAATTTTCACTTCTTGCATGACCTCTCATTTGATAAGTGATGAACTTTATGCTAGGAAGATCACCTTACAAAGATAGGATGGTCTTAGGGTGGTCAAGTCCAATGGTTTATTGGATGAACTCATGACTGTGGTAAAAAATGCACCTTTGGCCCATGTCTTGCATGTCATCAAGATCATTTGTTAGTGGTGGACATAATTAAGGAGGGGGGAGTTGTTGGAGGAAAATTTAGTGGAAGTTAAGTATGCAGAATCCTCGAACGAGGGGGAAACAATTTTTTCTAAAATCATTAAGCTTCATTGAATATGAAGCACTTTGAGGTGTCTCGACCATGGTCATGGATTAAAAATAAAAATCTTTTTCAATTTAATTACCATATACCCGAGAGGGTCAAATTTGCTTGTATATAAAAAGTTATTTGCACAAACCCCAATTTTGTGTAAGTTGAGTCATTGAGCTCATGAGGCCGTAGTTTATCAATTTTAATTTTTTTGGTTGCTAGAGTCCTTATATTTTAATACCCATTAATATTCTAGGTGTAGAGGCGGATCTTTCCCATGTATAAATTGCAATGAGCTTTCGTTTCAAAGGATTCATTCATTTTGCATTCAATATAGCTAGAAAATTCGTAATTATTTACGTGTCTCATTTTTTAGGCTTCATTTCTCTTGTTCTTGGGCACATGTGTGGGAAAGAGTGTCCCAAGAGGTTTGCTAGATTCAGAGAGTAATTTCCTTGAGTTTTTGTATTGGAAATTAATAGACATGAATATACTAGAATATGCCAAGTGAGATTTATCTAAGTATATGACAAAATTATGCTTCATTCTCATGTAGCAATTTGGGAACCCCAAGTTCTACACACATATTCAACGTGAGGGATTTTGGGTTGGTAGGTTAAGAGAAAACGACTTTTGAATATTCTAGCTTGTTATTTTTGCATGCTATCATGAGTTCCAATTCATTTGTACATGCATATCCATCTTCGGAGTTGGGTTACATGGAATCAATCGGATCTAGCTTGGTTTGATAGTCAGACCGTGTTTGACATACTATCAAGGGAGCACTACATTGTTCCCTTCGACTATACCATACAGGATTTTTGAAATATAATTCTTATTACAAGATTACCCATGTAGGGGAAACAATACAAGAATATAGAATTGATATGAGAAGTCCCACAACCCAGTCTGATAGGTATGAATAACTAGCCTAGAAAGGATGCAAGAGGTCCCACAATCCTAGATCCTAGCTATGAAATAGGATATCAAAATTCTAAGAACTCCCTTGATGAAGATGAATTAGATGCAAGATATAACTAGAAAGGATCTTGTACTACGACATTACAAGTTGACAAGACTAGATGTCTAGAAACTAGACTAGACAAGACTAGAACAAGGAGCTAGACAAGAATAGGAATTGAAACTTGGAAGGTACTACCTTGGAGAACATGACTTCTTGAGATACCAATATTGGAATTGGAAAAATTGAGGATCAATATGGCCAAGCCCTCCTTGTATAGGTTCTTAAGAATGATGGACCTGAGGTAGTTATTATTGATATATTTAGGTCGTGATGTGTCTGAACACACTAGGATCATTGAGGCATTTTTTTCCCTCTTTAGAAGGTTTTTTCCCTAGCTTGTATATATGCCTATAACCCTAATGGGTCACTTATCTTTGTACATTCTCTTGGTAATGCATTCAGTATTGTGTGTTGTGCTCTAAGCTTCTTCTTCTTCCTCATGTTGTTTGTGTGCTTCCATAGGCCTCAAACTCCAACAATTAGTATCAGAGCAAGTCACTGCTTCATCTAGGCCATCGTCAACAGCCCTCCAGTCACAGTCTTAGAATCGCACCAAAATTGGTGAGCATACTCAACGCCATTTGGAGTTCAAAACTGCTTTACTTAGTGGTGTTGAAATAACAATCTGAGCTCATTTTGGCCTCTGAATGCACTATCATAGTGCTTGTGAAGGCAATTTCATCTTTTTGTGCCATATATATATATAGGTTTTGAGTCGTTAGTATAAGCTTCTTGGTCTACTACAAGTTTAGCAGAACTTGAAAGGGTAGTTTTGTTCAACTTTTTGAGATACAATCATTTTTTTGCATCAAGGTATTTTAGCCAGTGGCCTAAAAGTAGTGAATGTATTTCATATGTTGGTTGTTGAGGATAATTTTGGATGGTACCAATTACCCATTATGAGCTTATTCGATGAAAGGCAATCCAAATGCCTTAACATTTGAGGACTTAGTCTTTGTTTTGTTGCAAGAAGATCAGTCTAGGTAGAATATGTCCATTATGCGTGTTGCAGATCAAACTTTCCTGGCTAGTCAAAAGGGCAAAGGTAAATGGAGCTCATCTATTAGAAAGTAAAAATCTCCTAATTCTGCACAATCAAAGAAGGGTGACAGAGACAAGAAGAAAACATAAAAGCAAAATATGTTTTGGAAATGCTGCAAAGGAAATGATCATGTCATAAAGAGTTGTCCAAAATTCATTGCAAATCAGGCAAAGAAAAAAGAGGTTGGAATGGTTGTTGTGGAAGCCTCTACACCCAAATCAGAGTCTGCAAATCTTGTGCAGAATGAAGAATGGGTGTTAACTACTGTTTGTAGTTATGACCCATCTTCTCATGAACAGTGGATGTCTGTAGTCGGCTCAGATGTTTGGTACTTTGATAGTAGGGCAACCAAACATATTACCTCACAATGCAATTTCTTCACTTCACTTGAGCCTTCCCCTATAGAGAATATTGTCACATGCACCAACAAATCCTCTTATCCTATCATGGGAGTTGGTAAGATCATTCTAACTATTGTTGATGGTAGTTCGTTTACATTATCTGATGTTGTATTTGTGCCAATTTCAACAAAAATCTGTTATCAATTTTAGCATTAGACAAGATAGGCTTGATTGTGAAATTTGTTGATGATAAATGTACAATCCATGATCTGTCAAATGGCGATGTCATTATTGCTTCTGGCATTTTATTTCATGGGCTATATAAGCTCATAGATTATGCAAAATTTATGAATGATTCAGCATGTGTAGTTCAAGATTCTCAGGCTATGTCAAATGCAAAGCTTTGGCATGCATGCTTTGGTCATCTGAATTTTGCTAGTTTGCTACGCCTGCAAAATTTAAAATGGTGTCCCCTATGCGCAAACTTGAGGCACCTGGTAAACATGTCTGCAAAGGTAGTATTTTGGCAAAATGCATTATTCCTCCTTCCCAAAACATGGTTCAATACAAGCTACTCAAAAATTGTAGCTCATAATTCTTATTACAAGATTACCCATGTAGGGGAAACAATACAAGAATATAGAATTGATACGAGAAGTCCCACAACCCAGTCTGATAGGTATGAATAACTAGCCTAGAAAGGGTACAAGAGGTCCCACAATCCTAGATCCTAGCTATGAAATAGGATATCAAAATTCTAAGAACTCTTTTGATGAAGATGAATTAGATGCAAGATATAACTAGAAAGGATCTTGTACTACGACATTACAAGTTGACAAGACTAGATGTCTAGAAACTAGACTAGACAAGACTAGAACAAGGAGCTAGACAAGAATAGGAATTGAAACTTGGAAGGTACTACCTTGGAGAACATGACTTCTTGAGATACCAATATTGGAATTGGAAAAATTGAGGATCAATATGGCCAAGCCCTCCTTGTATAGGTTCTTAAGAATGATGGACCTGAGGTAGTTATTATTGATATATTTAGGTCGTGATGTGTCTGAACACACTAGGATCATTGAGGCATTTTTTTCCCTCTTTAGAAGGTTTTTTCCCTAGCTTGTATATATGCCTATAACCCTAATGGGTCACTTATCTTTGTACATTCTCTTGGTAATGCATTCAGTATTGTGTGTTGTGCTCCAAGCTTCTTCTTCTTCCTCATATTGTTTGTGTGCTTCCATAGGCCTCAAACTCCAACAATTAGTATCAGAGCAAGTCACTGCTTCATCTAGGCCATCGTCAACAGCCCTCCAGTCACAGTCTTAGAATCGCACCAAAATTGGTGAGCATACTCAACGCCATTTGGAGTTCAAAACTGCTTTACTTAGTGGTGTTGAAATAACAATCTGAGCTCATTTTGGCCTCTGAATGCACTATCATAGTGCCTGTGTAGGCAATTTCATCTTTTTGTGCCAAATATATATATATAGGTTTTGAGTCGTTAGTATAAGCTTCTTGGTCTACTACAAGTTTAGCAGAACTTGAAAGGGTAGTTTTGTTCAACTTTTTGAGATACAATCATTTTTTTGCATCAAGGTATTTTAGCCAGTGGCCTAAAAGTAGTGAATGTATTTCATATGTTGGTTGTTGAGGATAATTTTGGATGGTACCAATTACCCATTATGAGCTTATATTATTCATCATGTATTGGTTGCAAAAGGACTGGGGAATATTGTGCAGGGTGTTGAAAAACATCATATTACACGTGCAAATACAGTTATCGAAGGTGATGTAGATGGAGTTGAAGATGATCCTATTCATGCTACAGTTCCTATTGCACCTACTGTAGAGAAACTTTTTTGGGATGGCAAAGATGCTCAGGCACATGCATTGATAGCCTTATCTGTCAGACATGCCACTATTCCTCACATTTGCTCCTACAAAATAGCAAAGGATGCTTGGGATACACTTACCACTTTATACTAGGCAAGGAATGAGGCTCCTATTGCTTATCTCCAAAAACAATTAGAGAGTGAGCACATGAATGAAGGAAATTCCATGGACACTTTTTTGACAAAGATCAAATATTTTGAAGGACAATTGATTTCTGCTAATGAATTCTTACCTGACGGTTCACTTGTGGAGACTGCTCTAAATGGTCTTCCAAATTCATATTAGAGTTTTGCTTCTACCCTTTGATTGACGATGAAAGGCAATCCAAATGCCTTAACATTTGAGGACTTAGTCTCTGTTTTGTTGCAAGAAGATCAGTCTAGGTAGAATATGTCCATTATGCGTGTTGCAGATCAAACTTTCCTGGTTAGTCAAAAGGGCAAAGGTAAATGGAGCTCATCTATTAGAAAGTAAAAATCTCCTAATTCTGCACAATCAAAGAAGGGTGACAGAGACAAGAAGAAAATATAAAAGCAAAATATGTTTTGGAAATGCTGCAAAGGAAATGATCATGTCATAAAGAGTTGTCCAAAATTCATTGCAAATCAGGCAAAGAAAAAAGAGGTTGGAATGGTTGTTGTGGAAGCCTCTACACCCAAATCAGAGTCTGCAAATCTTGTGCAGAATGAAGAATGGGTGTTAACTACTGTTTGTAGTTATGACCCATCTTCTCATGAACAGTGGATGTCTGTAGTCGGCTCAGATGTCTGGTACTTTGATAGTAGGGCAACCAAACATATTACCTCACAATGCAATTTCTTCACTTCACTTGAGCCTTCCCCTGTAGAGAATATTGTCACATGCACCAACAAATCCTCTTATCCTATCATGGGAGTTGGTAAGATCATTCTAACTATTGTTGATGGTAGTTCTTTTACATTATCTGATGTTGTATTTGTGCCAAGTTCAACAAAAATCTGTTATCAATTTTAGCATTAGACAAGATAGGCTTGATTGTGAAATTTGTTGATGATAAATGTACAATCCATGATCTGTCAAATGGCGATGTCATTATTGCTTCTGGCATTTTATTTCATGGGCTATATAAGCTCATAGATTATGCAAAATTTATGAATGATTCAGCATGTGTAGTTCAAGATTCTCAGGCTATGTCAAATGCAAAGCTTTGGCATGCATGCTTTGGTCATCTGAATTTTGCTAGTTTGCTACGCCTGCAAAATTTAAAATGGTGTCCCCTATGCGCAAACTTGAGGCACCTGGTAAACATGTCTGCAAAGGTAGTATTTTGGCAAAATGCATCATTCCTCCTTCCCAAAACACGGTTCAATACAAGCTACTCAAAAATTGTAGCTTGTTCATAGTGATGTTTGTGGTCCTATGCAAACACCTTCTTTTGGGAACTATCTTTATTTAGTGACTTTTAGTGATGATTTTTCTAGGCATGCATGGGTATATCCATTGAAAGCAAAGTCCGAAGTGTTTATGTGCTTCAAACAATCTTTGGTTTTGGCTGAAAATCTGTCAGCATGTAAAATGGGCACCCTCCATTTGGATCGAGGGGGAGAATATATGTCTTCTGATTTCAATGCATTTTTGGCTAAACGTGGGATAAAACATCAACGTATAGTGCCATATACACCTCAATAGAATGAATTTGTTGAAAGGAAGAAAAGGTCACTCATGGAGATGGAGAGATGTATGGTCAAGATTCAGACTTTATCACATAGTTTCTGGCTTGAGGCTGTTATGTGTGTAGCATATGTACTTAACAGGTGTCCCACCAAAGCATTGAAGTCTATCACTCCATATGAGGCTTGGCATGGTGGCAAACAATCTATTGCTCATCAGTGTGTCTTTGGTTGTATGGCATATCCATTAGTACTTGAACAACAATGTAAGAAATTGGATGATAAAACAGTGAAATGTATTTTTGTTGGGTACAGTTCTGAAAGCAAAGGTTATCGTCTATATCATCAATGAACCAAACACATGTTGGTTAGCCATGATTTTTCTTTTATGGAAGATGTTGTTCAACCATTACTTTCATGTACTAAGGAGACATCAGTTAGCTCCAAAGATATGTATGATACATTGATGCCTCTTTTTACATGTGGATAGTCTAGTGCTTGTCCAAATAAGGCAATTTCCTAGCCTTTATAGGTTTCATGTGATGATGCAGATATTCCATTTCTGATGCAAATTTACATGATACACTTGTTCATGAGAGAGATGATATAAAGGAAGCAAAAAATATGCCTAAATGGTTGGTGCAAACTTTGCGAGATAGCAAATTAGATGCACCTCTATCATATCATACTCGTTCAAGCTCTCATGGTGCTTCTTTTACATGAGATTGCTATGCTATGACTATCTCTAGTCTCTGTGATGCGAATGAGCTTGTTTTGTTTGATGAAGCACAAAATTCTGAAAATTGGATGGCTGTTATGCAATCAGAGTATGATGCTATTATGAAAAATGGTACCTAGTCTTATGTGACTTGCCTCCTAGCAAGAAGGCCATTGGCACTAAGTGGGTATACAAGTTGAAGCATAAGCCTAATGGAACAGTTGATAGGTATAAGGCTAGGCTTGTTGCAAAAGGTTATGATCAAGAAAGAGGCATTGATTTTGATGAGAACTTTGCACCTACATGCCAAATGACTCCTATTCGTAGCATCTGTGCGCTTGTAGCTCATCATGGTTGGAACATACATCAATTGGACATTAAAATTATATTTTTTAATGGTGACTTGCATGAATAAGTGTATGTTTTTTAGTCCCATGGCTTTGTGCAAAAAGGGCATGAAAACAAAGTGTGCAGGTTGAAAAAGGCATTATATGGTTTGAAGCAAGCACCATGTGCTTGGTATGAAAAGATACATGCCTACTTGATTGCACATGGTTTTGAGAACAATCCAACTGAGAGCACCTTATATGTTAAGCATGCAAATGATGTGCTTCTGATCATTATTGTCTATGTTGATGACATGTTGATCACTGGTCCTAATGAGAAGCATATTGTTGATTTTAAGGCTAATCTACATGCCTCAATTGAGATGTTAGATTTGGAGCATTTGCATCAGTATTTTGGCATTTAGATTATGCAAGTTGATGAAGGAATAGCTTTGTGTCAAACAAAATATATTAAACACATTTTTGAAACATTTTGGCCTTGAGGATTGTGAACCTATTGCCACTCCTATGGAAATAGGTTTATAGTTGAGACTTCATGATGTTGGAGATGCATTTGATGTTGTTCTCTATCATCAGGTTGTTGGATGCTTGATTACTTATACATTACTTGATCATATATTCAGTTTTTTGTCTCACAGATGAGCAAGTTTATGCATTTCCTAGGTGTTAAGCATTGGTAGGCAATTAAGCACAATCTTCATGATATCACCTCCCCCTCAAGCAATGAGTACCACAACGAGCGACCAGGTTCTCTAGCTTGGGCTTCATTGGATTCTTCTTGTGGAATTCACAAACCTTGATTATGCTCTTAGAATCTTTTATGTAGGCTCCCAAGTATGATCAATGATGTCATGCCCTTTCTAATGAACAAGGTAATCCAATCTTCTTCCAGGGATTCTTGAATATAGGACGTGCTCAACTTTTCATGATAGTCAATCTTGATAGGTGGTCAAGGACTAGGTCTCTCCCCCTTGATGGTTAATTTTGATATGGTTCCAACATAGATACATGGAAAGCTAGATGTATTCTCATGATATTTGATAATTGCAGCTTGAAGGTGACTAAGATTAATCTCAACTTTGATGGTAAAAGGACCAAATATCTCATGGTCTAGTTTTTAATAGGGCCTTGAAATCTACAACTTATTTCTAAGTAACTACACCTTATCTCCAACACAATAAGATGGATTTTGAATTTTGTGTTGGCCTGCATATTCCTTATATTGTTCTTGAGCTCAGTGTATATGTTTCTTGAGTTCTTGAAGAATATCCATGAGGTTTTAAGATTTACCTCTAGTGGTTGATTTCTTTTTATGATTTGAAAGTTGTACATCCATCCTTGGGTGATATCCATAGTTTTCAAATAATGGATTCTCCTTGGTAGATGTATGGATGATATTACAGGAAAACTCTACAAATGGTAAAAGTTCAAATCAATCATTTTGATGATAGTTGATCATGCAACAAAGGTACTACTCTAAACTTGATTCATCATTCTATTTGGCCATGAGTTTGTGGGTTATTTGTTGTAGAAAATTTAAGTTGGGCACTAAAGAGCTTGCATAGAATCTTCTAAAGCCTTGATGTAGAGCAGATGGAAGATGTTTTGTTCCTTTGCTAGGAACCACTTGGATCTGAATATTTTCAAAGTGAACCTTAAGACCCTGGGGGGGTCTTGGGCCACCTTGGGCAACCCTCGCCCTAGGAGATTGGAGGCACTCCCTAGGCCACACCCTCCGTTTTCCAACATCGAGAGAAGGTGAACAAATCAAGAACATGCAAAGATAATCAAAGCAAAGGCTCTTGAGCACAGGTGGATGCAAGTTGGGTAATCGTTAACCCTATAAGTCTATGGCAGAGAAGAACACTCTACAGGAGAGAGCTCTGGTCTTTTGCTCCGTGGAGGGACTCCTTAGCCCATGTGACCCTCTTTGAGAAGTTGGAATTCTCATATTGATAAAGAACCACTCTTCTCTTTATTTCTTCAAAGTATGAAACTTGGGCGCCTTGAATTTAGGAAATCAATAAGTTGTTTTATTGTAAATCATGGAGTTTGGCGACGCCTTCACTTTTCCACAATGGGTTATGGAGCGAGGGACGCCCGTATGATGAGGTAGGAGGGAGAAAAGGCGACGCCTTTCTTTTTGCAACATAGTAGCCTATGGGGCTACGCCCATATGGTGGGTAAGAAGGGAATAGGCGACGCCTTAAATGCTTGTCATTTTGACTTATGAAGACATGGGCGACTCACACTCTTGCATTACATGGAAAGGGGCGACTTCAGCAACAGGGCGATTGGGAGGACATGGGTTGGGTTCAAAAGCATAAACGGTGTGTGGAGAACATAAGAATGCTAGTTGTGGACGCTATCCAAGAAGCGAAGGCAGATTCCAAAATGGTTCACGCGCATGGAGAATATGGCGACGCCCATATGATGGGAAAGCATGGAGGATGAGGCGACTATTACTTATGAAGAAAGAGCTTGGGGCGACCACCATTTGCTTCCATGGCTCACTTGGGCGAGCCTCCTCCTACTCTCCTCCTAATGGCCTTGGGCGACCAACTCCTTTTGTGCTAATTGGGCGACCCTTCTTCCTTTGGCGACCCCCACCTTGGGCGACCCCCACCTTGGGCGACCCCCGCCTTGGGCGACTCTCTCCTCCTAATGGTGAATTGGGCGACTCTCTCCTCCTAATGGCGAATTGGGCGACTCTCTCCTCCTAATGGCGAATTGGGCGACTCTCTCCTCCTAATGGCCTTGGGCGACTCTCTCCTCCTAATGGCAAATTGGGCGACCATCCAGGGGCACTTACTACAAGCTAAGGCGACCAACTTATTCTTGGCAGGCAACCAACTTATTCTTGGCAACACAAGGAGGGCGAGTCGCGACCACCTTTTTTCTCCCAACCCTCTCCAAAGGCGATCACTAGTCTCCTACATGCTACCGACTTAGTATGGGCTCCACCATGAGCAACTTGGGGGCAAATGACGGGCGGAGCATATTTTGTGAGTAATGTGTCAGAATGAAAAATAATGCAGGGAATATTGCCACTTGGCTTTGGCGGTGTCAGAAGCTAAAATTGGGGGCCTTATTGAAGTGGCTACCAGAGCCAAAATTAGTCCTCTCCTCCACCTCTTGACCACCACTTTGGCGCGTGCGGCACTTAAGGCTGGAATTTGGCAAGGCCACCCTTGGCCACTCTGGAGTCTATATAAACAGAGGTTTGGCACTCATTTTGGCATTCATTGGGAGAGTAATCTGAATCATGAGGACTATTGCATATTATCACTACCATCATTTGTTGATGCTAGTTGAGGCTATTTTCTAGGTCTACTCTCTGCACTCTGTTGCTACAGGCACACTGTTGGAGGTCACTCTGTGATGAGTATACAGAGTGTGGGCCTCCCAGTGGAGTTGGTGATTAGTATTACAGGGCGATTGAGTGGCTTGGATCTAGCCATTGGCATGCATCGGTGAATTTCTTCAGGATCAAGTCATCGTCTTTATTGTATTCACTTGTTGGTCTCACTCTTGTATTGTTGCTAGTTAGTTTTGGAATGGCATGCTAGCCCACTGTTACATCCTTTTGTAGTATTTTAGCTCTCTGTAATCATTTTCAAAGTTACGAAGCGATTTCCTCTCTCAAGAGCACTTGTCATTGATCCTTTCTCTATAACTGTACATTTTCACTTCTATTGGTTTCTCTGTTATCAGTGAAGGTACCTGCACACAAGAATGTCACAGGGTATACTTCCCTAAGGAGAACTCCCCTTGAGTAGACGGAGTACTGGAAATGTATACAATTTGATATTGTTGAAAGTGGATACCCCGGTACCTCCTCTACACTTGATATGAATTGTGGGCCTCAATCACTCACTATATCATCAAGTAATCCATCTAGCCTAAAGATGTGCCTGAGAAAAAGTCTAGTGGTAGATGCTCTTGTGATTTCTTTGGAGGTTGGAATGAAGTGCATCATCTTTGCAAATATATCAACTACAATGAGAATGACATCATACTTATCTAAGCTTGCTAGATATGTGATAAAACCCAAAGATAATGAAGACCATGGTTGTGCTTGATTAGGTTAGCGTTGCAAGAGACCATGAGGTCTATGATGAGGCACCTTAGAACTATTGTAGTCATCACAAGTCCTAATATATTATTTGACTTCCTTCCACATTGGGGACACCAAAAATCTATGGATATAGTCTCTATCATTCACTCCAAGATGGCATGCTACAAGGCCATCATGGCGTTGCTAGAGTACTTGGATTCTAGATTTTCCTCAAGGAATGTACAACAAATTCTTGTAATATAATGTTCCATCATTTTTTTTTGAACTCATTCACTTCATGGACTTTCCCTTTTTGAATTTTTTGCTTAACATTACAAAATAATTCATCATGTAAGTAGAGATCCACGAACGAGATGATTCAAGATAGAATATTCTTGATAGCTTGAGGAGATAACTACTAATTGGAGATGTTTTGGGTTGAGTAGTATACTTTCTTATTGATCAACTTCTTCTTCACCTTAATTTGCTGCAAGGTAAGCTCTTCTTGACAAGGCATCTGACTGAAATTGCTTGTGTCTTGGATAGTGCATGATGACAATGTCAAACTTGGATAAAAAGTTACTCAATTGAGATTGTCATCTATTGAGGATATGAGTGGTCATGAGGTACTCTAGATTCTTGTGATCTTTTACATATTAAATTTATGGGTTACTCCAACTAATGGTGATGATAGGTATCAAAATCATCTACTATGGCAAGAAATTCTTTTTCATGTATTCCATAATTTATCTTTGGAAGGCAAAATTTCCTTGAATGGTATGCAATTTGATGTAAGTGTAAACATCATCCCCATGTTGAGATAGAAGGGCTCCCAAAGCAAATTTTGCTGCATTTGTTTCCAAGGAAAAAGGCTTGGTAGGATCAAGATGAACTCGAACAAAAAATGCATATATCCCACATTCAATGGCAAAAGTCATCTTTATGCTAGTCTTTTGGTGCAATGGCCACTTGGTCATAACATGAGAAATCATCAAGGAAGTTGCAGGCTTCCTTCCCAACAATGGATTCCAACAGATGGTCCGTTATTGGAAGTGGGTAGCTATCTCTAATTATAGCCACATTTACCTTCTTGAGACTAATGCACACTCTGAATTTTCCAGTCTTCTCTGGAACTGCCATGATGGGTGACACCCATTTTGTGTGCTCTATCTTATAGATAAATCTTGTAGCTAGCAATCTGTCAATCTCTTCTTTGGTTTTTGTAGAGTAATTGTCATTATAGGTATATGTTCCTTGTTTTGCTTTGCATCTATGACCATAGGGATTCTATGAGAACAAATATTAGGATGAATGCCCTTAAGGTCCATGTATGTTCATGAGAAAACATCTTGATATTCTATCACTAGTTTTAGTAGTTCTATTTCCTCTCCAACATCACGTCATTGCTAATGGAGGTACTGCATTCTTCTCCTTCCTCAATTGTTACAATTACCCTCTTTGTGTGTTCTTTGTTATCATAGACTTCTCCTAGAGTAACTTATCATTTTGGAATTATGGTTGCAAGCTTCATATCCTTAACTTGATATTTTTAAGTGTTTTGGTGTTTCAAAAGATTGAGACTCCTTATCCTCATCTTCTTGATGTTCTTCTTTATTTTAAAAAGGCATGATCTCCTTAGCCTTCTTAACTTCCTCTTCCCAAGGAGATGGTATGTCATCATGTTCTTGTAAGTGATACACAAGACAATCCTCTCCATGAACTTCTATTTGTGGTGGGAGTGAAGCCCCTACATGCTCTAAGAATTCTTCTTCTGAATCAAAGGGATTTTCCATGACCATGGAATTATAATCTGAGATGGATCCGAAGCATGAATGAGTTTTGGCTATCTCTGAGACCTCTTCCAAAACGGCAACCATGAAGACAACATACCTTCTGCATCACAACATTCGGTCATGTGTTGCTCATTGACTAACACATCGTGTAGCCAAGATTTGCATCTAGTTATCTCGTTCAAATTCTTCCCCTTTGAAAACCTTGGGCATGTAAGCAAGATCTTTGCTTGGTCTATTCAAAGGCTTGTGTATGCCCTAATTCCCTTTGTACTTGTGTTTGAATTCTCATATGGCTGCTTTACAAACGTGCAAGTTTTTGTTTTCTTGCATCCAAGAGGGATCATATGACTACACACTATGTATAGAGGTTGTCTCTTCATCCTTATGAAAGGCTTTCCATTATTGTGGAGTAGTGTCACTAAAGGATAAATCTTTTAGATTAATCTTCATGGTTACACTTAAGTGTTGCAAGTATAACAGATTAGATCCACAGTCTTGAACCGCTTTTAGTTGCCTCATGAAAGTTCTTCTTAAGATCATTTCATAATCTCCTACCTTTCCCAACTGACAAACGGCAAGTGTATGCTCAAACTTAACTCCACATATAGAGAGTAATATTCCTTCCAAAATTCTAAGAGAATGCTCTACACTCAATAACTCTCATGCAAAATACATTTATCCCACATAGAATTTGCTTTGGCATCTCCTCTATATAAGGAGGGCCTCACTTCACCTCTCCTCATTCAATCATGCACTACCATATGGCTCCCTCTTTGAGGTGCAAGCTCCATGCTTCTTATGTAAGTTTCCTTTAAATTTCATAATTGAATTCATCTTGGACCATGTTTTTCAACATGGTATCAGAGCCATAGTATCACGCCAACATTTTGTCTTGCTTTCATGAGAAGATGTGGTATGTAAAGAATAGTGTGCGACACTACTAAATACATCTCCGAAGTGATGCATTCTCTTTACTTCGAGATCCTTCATCTATAAGATTCATCTTTCCATCTTTCATCTATAGATCCTTCATCTTTCTTTTACCCATTGCGACTAATTAGATGAATGGTTGTTCTAAAGGTCAAAACCTCAGTACATGGGCATAAATCACTTACAAAGATTTATACGAGAGAAATGATTATTGTCCATATAACATAGGGGGAAAAAATCATGTTTAATTAAGAGAGAAAATTCTATAAGAAGATACTGATGCAACTTATACTAAGTGAGAATTGTCAAGAAAAATGGAAATAGTGCTTAGAAGCATTGTTAGTATAAAGGGAGGGAGAAAATGAATCTATGCTTAAGGTCATGAAGATGCTAAAAACACGAGAACATGAAGTCAAAGAAAAACACAACCCATGCTCAAGAACTCTCATGCAGGCTACATTTATCACACATAGCATGTACTTTCTCCTCCATACAAGGATGGGCTCATTTCATCTCTCCTCATTCACTCATGCACTACCATGAGCTCTCTCTTCAAGGCTCAAGCTCCATGTTTTTTATGTAACTTTCCTTTTCATAATTTAGTTCATCTTGGGCCATGTTTTTCAGCATGGTATCAGATCCATACTGTCACACCGACATTTTCTCTTGCTTTCACGAGAAGATCTAATATGTACAAAATAGAGAGAGATTCCAAGGCAAGCTATCATCGTACTTATGAAAAAAGGGCAAAAGCACACGAGTGCCATTTTTAGAGTGTAGTATGATCATGTCCACAAAGAGTAACGAGAAAAGTTTGCACTACCTTCTTTTGTTAAAGAAGTAAATATTTTTCATTCCACGGACAAAGTTTAGCATAAGCAACCTACATCTCCGATAACACTAAGATCATTATGCTCATAAGGCATTATCATCAAAGTTTTCATATATACACAAAGTCAATTTGGGAATCTTGTATGCATTGGCATGTCTTTCATATTATGTATAGTTTTGCTAAAACTTATTCGGCCTCCTTATAAGGGATTAGACACCACCATGTGTAAACATCTTAGGACGTTCCCAATGCCATGAAAAATTCCAAAGTTCACTTGTAAAGGGATTAGACACTACCACGACTCATAAATGATAAGACCTTCCATAATATACTACAAACTCAAAGCCCACTGCAAAGCCAAGCTCAAATATGAAAAGTGTCATTGTCAACAAGAAGGAAGAGGACCCTACCAAAGATCCCAATAATGGATTCCACATGATACAATGAAGATCACACGTAGAAAATGGTTCCAAAGTCACTATCTACCCCATGATGTAGACCCTCTGTATGTCTAGGGATCCCATATGTCCCTAGATCCACAGAAAACCACTTGGATCCCAAATGTCAAAGTATATGTCTCGAGATCCCAAGATCCCACCGATGCCATATGTCCCACCACATAGATCCCATATGTCCATGGATACAAAAACCACATGGATGCCATATGTCCATGAAAACCAAGCGATGCCATATGTCCCACATTTGGATATCATATGTCCAAGCTATGTTTAAGGATCCCATATGTCATTAAATCCTAAAAACCCAATTAACTAAGTGATATCATATATCACACGTTCCCACATTAAAAACAAAATGGTCATCACATGAAGGCAAGGGTTTGATATATCCATGCTCTACCCTTTTTGTATGCACATGCATCCTAGTCAACAACTTTTTTCAAATGTTTATGAGATTTTGGTGACCAAGCTCAATTTCGTAACTTGAAGAATCATCTTGGAGATGAAGAGTACATGGTAAAGTAATTTTCAAACCTCGGTGAGGACTGGCGAGAAGTGTTAAAGTGCTCAATTTTGGTTCATTTGTGCTTTGGAGAAACTTTGCTTTTGGATTCAAAATTGATGTGCATTTGTTGTCAAGAGTGTCCTTGAGACAACTTGATGTGTTGGATTTGATTTTGGCCCTAGGAAGCAGTTGAAATCATAGCTTTAACACCTGATACATTGAGTTGACTTAGCTTTGGAAAGCTTGTATTACATTAGGGAATTTCCCGTGTGTTACATTCCTCTCTTTTTGGTTCTAAATTTTTCTTCCATTATCTTTTCTAGCTCTCTAGTTTTATATTTGGAAAAAAAATGGCACAAAAGGGCCAAAAGAGTAGGAGAAACTTCCTCACACGATGAAAAAACACTATAAAAACAAGACCAAGACACGAGAGCGTTGAAAAATATAAAATTCAATGAATTCAAATATACAACCTCAAACTTATTAGTATGGGGAGGGGATTGGGGAATGGGAAGCGTGAATGATGTGTCTAATGGAGATGTGTGTGTGGGTGAAATTGGTGGAGGGGGAATGGGAGAAGGTGGAAGTGTGGGGGGAGGGGGAGGTGCCGTGGGTGGTGAAATGTCCATGCTTTCAGGAGTGGACGCGAGTGTGGTGTCTACCATATACATTGGAATGGTAGGTGGTGTGTGTGTGAAAGTGGTGAATAGATGAGACGTGGGGTTGGGAGCTGAAAATAAAGGGAATGGTTGAGACCTAGGTTGAAAAGTTCTAGCAAGAAAGGCATGGAGGGATTGGAGAAGTGGGTTGAAGGGGGTTGGGGGTTGAGGTCGTAGAGGCGGGGAGGTCATGAAGGGTGGTGTGGTGGTAGGGAATCCAAGGAATATGGATCTAGAGTCAGGATGACCTATGGCTGAGGGTATGGGGGATGGTTGTCCTAGGGCAGGCTCTATGAGCGGTTCAGTGGATTGGGTTGTGATGGTGGTGGCTTCATAGATTGGGTTATCACCGGTGGAGAACAGGGTTGAACTCGAGGTGGGAGTGCGGAAGATGAAGGTTTGCTCGGTGGGTTGGGTGGTCGAGGTGATCTCCACGGCTTCTGTTCTAGGAGGCGATGGTGGGGGTGTGGGTGGTAGTGGTTCAGTTGACTCTTCATGGATGATTGTATGCTCTTGGCTAGCGGTTACTGTTGCTCGGGAGGTTGTCTTAATGGGTTCGGATGTAATAATCGGCCCTTCTGCCGTTGTAATGGGGATCTGGATGTTTTTACCTAACCGTGCATACACCATGCCCAATCCCTCTCGTTCGGTAGTGGTATAGTTTCGCTCAGCTGCGTTCAACTGTCTACTCGCATAGGCAATTGGAAGATCCATATTACCTTCACCAGTATGTTGTGCAAGCACACATCCAATGGCATAATTGGATGCATCTACATGAACATGAAAAGGCTTATTCCAATCTGACGTGGTCAAGATTGGTGCTGAACATAATCTTTGCTTAAGCTCATTGAAGGAATTCTCAAATTCATCAGTCCACTCAAAGTTAGTCAGCAGTCCATACATGGGCTTTGCAATGACAACATACATATGAATGAACCGGCGGTAGTAACCACAATGCCCCATGAAAGCCTGCACTTCCTTGACATTCTTTGGCCTAGGTAGTTCTGCGATGGCTCTCACTTTCTCTTCGTCAGTGGATATGCCGTTCTTTGACACTATGTGTCCTAGAATTTTGCCTTGCCTGACCATGAAAACACACTTTTCTGGGTTCAGGCAGACTTGATAGTCTCTGCATTTATCAAAGATCTGTCTGAGTTCAGGTATATGGGTCTGTCTAATGTTGGAATGAGCGCAAACATCATCAACATAGACTTCCAAATTCTTCCTCAAGAACTCTTTAAACACGTGACACATCAATCTTTGAAAGGTAGCAGGTGCATTAGTAAGCCCGAATGGCATTACCCGAAAGGCAAATATGCCCCACTCCGTAGCAAAAGCCGTCTTATGTTGATCCTCTAGAGCAATGGCTACTTGATTGTAGCCCGAAAACCCATCTAGGAAGCTGTACACTTCCTTGCCTGCTACTCTTTCTAATAGATGCTCAGTGATAGGAAGCGGATAATTATCTCTGATAGTGGCTGCGTTAACCTTCTTCAAGTTAATGCATACTCGTAGTTTTCCATTCTTCTTGGGCACCACTACAATGGGGGATACCCATTCACTATGCTCAATTTCATAGATAAACCCGGCTTCCACCAAGCGGTCTATCTCCTCTTTAATCTTGGCAGCGTAGTTGTCATTGTATGTGTAGGGCTTCTGCTTGGAGGGTCTGGCATCTGAGGTCATGGGGATTGTATGTGAGCATATATCAGGATCTACCCCTTTCAGGTCCTTAATAGCTCCAAGCGAATACATCTCTGTATTCTCTTAGCAAGGCAATCAACTCTTGCTCTTCTTCTTCTGTCAAGTCATGGCCTATGTACGTGCATCTCTCTTCTCCTTCTTCTATGGCTACTACTATCTTCTTGGTGGTTTCTTTGTTATCATAGGCCTCCCCTGATTGCGCCTCTCATTTAGGCATCCTTATCATGACTCTCCTCTCGTCTATTTCATACTTCTTAAAATTTTTCGGGACCTCAAACAAAGATTCTCCCTCTTCTGGTGTGATTTCTCTCTTCTTTCTTTTCTTTACTTCCTCCTTCAGGGTCACATGTGTGGCTAGCCTTACATCATTTGTAAGCTCTCCGTACCTCTGGGGTTGAAATACTACTTCATAGAAGTATTCTTCATCTGATGCAAAGGGTGGGTCCATAATGATTGACTCTAGATCGGAGTCACTTGCATCCTCGAATGCATCAGGGCTAGGTTCACACTCTTCTAACACTGCTTCTCCCATGATCGGCTCTATGGAGAAGACTGAAATGTCATAGCCATCTTCATCACAGTGAGGTGTCCATTGTTCTTCATTGATGGCTACATCCATTGTTGCTAGGATTTCTGCCCACCCGTGGGGTTCAAATTCCTCGTCCGGAAATACTTCAGGTGCATAGGTTGGGTCTTGAATTGATCTATGTGTTTCCTTCGCACCTACCTCTCTGGATTTTTCTCTTTTCTCCTCTTCCATTGCCACTTTACACATCCATAAGTGAGTGTCTTCATGCATCCATGAGGATCCTGATCCTATGGAATGCACCGATTCCGTATCATCTTTGGCTCTATGGATGGGGTTCCATTGGATAGGAGGGACATCTCTATGAGAGTAATCCTTGAGATTGACTTTGGTTGTAACACCTAAGTGTTGCAAATACAAGGAATTGGTTCCCCAATCCTGTACCACTTGCAACTGCCGCATAAATGGTCTCCCCAAAATCATCTCATAGGCTTGATTTTTGCTAAAGTCACAGATAGCAAATGTGTGCTCAAACTCTACACCACAAGTAGTGAGAGTTATCCCCTCTAGTAGTCCTAAGGGTCTTTCTATGCGACCGTCAGCCATCTGCAATTTCATTCTCGTTGGTCTGAGTGCTGGTTTGCCCCAACGTTTCCATAAGGAAGTGGTAGCAATTGCAACTCCTGCACCTGAGTCCAAAATTGTCTTGGTTGTGTATCCCTGATGGGTAACTGGGAGATAGGTATTTCCTTCTTCTCCTTCACTCATGTCTCCTATCTTATCCAATGGTATTTCAGGCACTGTTCTATGAGATCCTACCTGGGAACGCGATTTCGCTATGTCTGGCACTTGTTTGGCTACGTGTTTCCACACTCCTGGCTTAACTTTGAGTAGCTCTTCTAAAGTGAGGTTGCACTGCACTTTAGTGTTTTTCACTACCTCTGTGTTCCTAGGTATGACTGAGTCTTCGTTTCTTACCATGACTGTGGGGGCTCTCGTACAAGTAGACTTGGCTTCCCATGGGCCCATGAAATGGGGTAATTCCTGTAAAGAATTAGACTCAAAGTCTAATCTCTCTTGGGACTGGGTGCTCTCTTGCTCTCCATAAATGGAAGGAATATCTTGTGGGAATTGATCATGTGCGTCATCCACAAGTTCTATGGGAGGAGGGACTTCACTCTCCTTTGCCCACTTCTCTTCTTGAATCTCTCTCAAGAACTCTGGTGAATACCTATTCATAGAAGAAGAGGTGTCTGGTTCAGTGGAGTTAGGCATATACGCTCCCTGGGGAGGAATGCTTATTCTATCACTTGCCCTCTCCTTAGCCTGGGAGGTGGCTCCTTTTCCAGACTTTGCAAGTAACCTCTCCAATAGACCATCAAAGTGCAATGGTGTTCTGATGGGGTTAGAGCCATTGAATAAGCGACTGGCTTCAAACATGGCTTGCGCCAATTTGACCATTTTAGCACAAAGCTTTGTTCGCTCTATCTCTAGATCGGCTCTAGGGTAACATTTCTCATGATCTGTTACATTGGGCCCTTCTTGGATTCTCGCCTGATATGCTTTAAGCATCATGTCTAGATCTTCAGGAGTGGGATCGGCTAAGACTGATCCTACTCGGGGTGGTGGTTGGGTTACGTGTGGGGGATTGGTGGGCGGAGGAATGGAGGGTGAAGGGGATGGTAGTGGCGGGGATGTGTGAGAGTGCGTTTGAGATGTGATTTCTATGATTTTGGCTTTGGTTTCTCGTAGACTTTCCTCAAGTTCGCTCATCTTTCTTGCCCATTGCCTTTTCGTACGTTCACGGCTATCTCTCCAAGCTCTTGTCCTCTTCTTATTCTGGCTCTCAGTCTCGCTAACCTCTGCATTCTTTTCCTGGCCTAAGTCTTGATTTTGCTTAAGTGCCTGGGCTCTCGTGATGACTTGTACTGGGGCTGTGGAAGTCACACTTCCTGTGGAGTCTACCACTAAGCCAATAACATTGATAGGAGCAATTTTTGGTATATTGGCGGGGTTCTTGGGACACTCTCCTAACAAATGCTCCTTCCCACAATCGGGACAAAAGCCTTGAATTGTCACAGATTGGGTTTGTGTCGGTGCAGGTAGAGGGCAATCACAAATGAGGTGATCTCCTTGACAACGATAGCATGGCCCTCTAGGAAATGGAGGTCTCATCGGCCTAGGTTGGGATCTCGCGTTGGGGTTTGCGTACATGACACTTGCGTATTCTGTCTCCCAACTAGATTCACTCGGTTCTTCATAATAATATGACTCACTCTGCTCCGGTGATTGCATGTAGTAGGCCTGGGGGTTCTCAACATGGGTGGAGTCAAAACTATGATCACTTGGATCACTTTCGGAAAGCGAGGATGTCACTGGCACTAAAGCTCTATTTAGATTTTCTTCTGCCGCTGCATACTTCACTGGAATCACGTTGGTGGGGGCAGGGGGTTGCTGCGCTAGGACTGGTTGCGGTCTTTGTTGCCCTTGATAGGGTGGTTGATAGATTTGCTGGGGCCTAGCATACTGTTGTTGTGGGTACTGATTAGGGTACTTTCCTTGTTGTGGATATGGCTGAGAATATTTTGTCTAACAGCTTGTTTGTTATATGGGCAGTCTTGTGCTGTGTGATTGGTGTACCTCCTTTCTATGGTGCAGTACTGGTTGTTAGGGTTCACCTGGGGTTGGGCCATGATAGGACACACATTAGCCATATGGTCTCCTCCACAGGTATAGCATCGTTTTCCTCGGGCAAATCTAGGAATCTGCTTGCTAGAGACACCTAATTTCAGAGCTACCTTTTCTGCTAGATCCTCAATTGATGTGGATTGTGAGGAAATGAGGCTACTAGAACTATCTGAATCTTTATAGATTTTTGAGAGCTCTAATTCCTCCCCTAGATTATCCTCAATGTCTATGCACATGCGTACACATTCTTCTATGGATCTAGGGTCTTTCAAGTACACATATGATCTCAGCTTGGTGCTTAACAATCCATCTAAAAATAAGGCCACTTGCTTGGCTGGAGTGGGTAACTCTGGGGCCGGGCATCTCTCTAGATATTGCCTAAATCTTCTGCCTGCGAGCCTCACTGTCTCTTGAGATGTTTGTTTGAAGCTGTATATCAGGGAGGATGTGTTATGTCTTATGCCACTTTTAGAGAATTCGATAATGAATGCCTCTAGAAGTTGATCTATGCTCCTAAACTGCCTCTTGTTTAGTGGCTGAAACCATGTCAGGGCGGTGTTCCTAAGGGTTAAACCAAAGGCATTGTACTGCGTGAACAGATCTTCAACTTGTTCAGCTCTCAAGACTTGCTTAAACTCAGCTACATGATCGTAGGGGTCTCCAGTGCCATCGAAGTAGTTTTTCATGGACTTAACTAGCTGGGTCGGTCTCAAGGTCCTCGTGTGCTCTCTCGGTCTTGGCAAAGGGAAATCATTGGCATTTCTTCGGTTCCCTGGGGCCCTATGTCCCTCAGGTTCCCCTCTATTTGTTTCTGTTCTTGTTCTTTCTCTTCCCCAAGAGTTAGCAAAGCTTACCTCAGGTCTCTCTCTACTCCTTTCTCTTTGAGTCCCATGAGCTTGAGATGTTCCAACTCCTTGGTGACCATAAGACACATTGGATCGAGGTTGGGGAAAAACAAATTCTCCCTTCCAAGTGTATGCGTGTCCTCCATGCTCAGAGACCACAAATATTCTCTCAGAAGCATCATCTAAGTAGGTCACCTTGCCTGGGCTATCAGGATCTTTGAATTCATAGATGGCAAGAGCTCCCACTTCATTAGGCTTTTCAAGCTTGTACCTCCAAAAAGCCTCATCCGTCTCTTGGTTCCAGAGCAGTTCTATGCTCCTATTATCCTGGGGAGCTAACTCTGGAGTGATTATTCTTGTTAGGACCGATTTGCCTCGAGGGGTTTTCGGCTCCTTTCCTAAGTTCCCTTGCTCTATATCACCTAATTTAGGTTCAGAGATTATGTTGCCAAACTCATTTGTCCTTTCAGGTTGGCTGGTGACTACATACATTGTTCCTTCTTTATCTATGTAAGAACCATTTTCAAACTTGACTACAGGGTGTTCTAGTCCAATGGGCTGATTCGGATTTTTAATTAGGACAACAGATCTTCGCAGACCATCCTCATAGATGCGTGCACCTAGGCGGTTGGTCTGGATGTATTCCAATTGATTCTTGTAGGGACCTTCAGGTCTTTCTAGGTATGCCATTCCTGAGCTACCTACAGGTCTTTCCATGCTATACGACATGTCAGAGTCACTAGTTTCTGAGTCTAGCGCGTAGGGGTAATCACTCAATTGTTGAGCCCAAGATCTGGCTGTATGGTTGACGCTAGCCTCGGATGATCTAGCACTTTGACGGTCTCTCCCTAGGTGTCTACCCGATCTCAGGTTCATATGCCCTTTGTACGTTGCTGATTCTTTGGTACCAATCACTTATTCCTTTTAAGTTCCTTTGGATGTGATTTCTTGTTTTTAATTAAGCGTCGTCAGGAGCACTTTAGTGTGTCGTACTTGATGTTCCTCGCCCACTTAGTTTAATTTCTTTTCCTTTAAGTTGTCCCTAGACTGCAATTTAGCCTATCCTTGCACTTGAGAAATTAAAGGCTCTTCAAACTTGAGTGTTCCTATCGTACCCCTAGTCAATCAGGACAACTACTCGCACTTAGCCTATGCTAAGAATGGACTGAGGGGGTTAAGAGATGTTCCAACCTCAAGTCGCTCCTCCTGGTGATGCTTGTCTACCCAGGAAGCACATTCCCAAGCTTGTTCGCCTTGGCACTTACTTTGCTTTCTCCAAAAGCTCTCGATGATCCTGTAAGAACCCCAAGTTTAGCTTCAATTTGATCCTTCAATTTGACAGACAATTTATTTCAGACACTTTTTAATGACCCTTGTTCCCCCTTTTGTATTGCTAAAAAAAAAAATTCCTCTAGAGCTCCCTTGGTGTACCTACCCCTCAGTGTGTCAACTTCAAAATATCATATCTGAAAATCAACGCATTATTCTTATAAAAAACAGTTGAGGGCGTGTAGTATATGCCACGAGCTTTCCGACAAGCCCTAGAGCTCAAAAAATGGATTTCATATGAAAAAGTTATGACCGTTCAGGGTTTAGGGGGTTAAACAGACAAACAGAACCTTTCAAGAGTTTTAATGCATTTTTCTAAGGCCTTTGTAAGTGTATGAGTATTTGAGTATGCAAATATGCCCAAAATTTAGCCTAAATTTCCAAAAAATTTACCCCTTAATTTTTGTCGAAAATGTCTGTCTATCGCGATAGACGGGGTCTATCGCGATAGACGGGGTCTGTCGCGATAGACGGTGTCTGTCGCGATAGACTGGGTCTGTCGCGATAGACGGTGTCTGTCGCGATAGACTGGGTCTGTCGCGATAGACTGGTCTGTCGCAATAGACTGGGTCTATCGCGATAGACGGGTCTATCGCGATAGACGGTGTCTGTCGCGATAGAATGGGTCTGTCGCGATAGACTGGGTCTGTTGCGATAGATGGGTCTGTCGCGATAGACGGGGTCTATCGTCTATCGTTGTTTTGGTCTGTCGCGATAGACGGTGTCTGTCGCGATAGACTGAGTCTGTCGTGGAATTTGGTCTGTCGCGATAGATAGGTGTCTGTCGCGATAGACGGGGTCTGTCGTGGGTCTCTGTCTGTCGCGATAGACGGGGTCTATCGTCTGTCGTGGTTTTGGTATGTCGCGATAGACGGTGTCTATCGTGGGTCTCTGTCTGTCGCGATAGACGGGTGTCTGTCGCGATAGACGGTGTCTGTCGCGATAGACGGGTGTCTGTCGCGATAGACGGTGTCTGTCGTGATAGACTGAAAAAACGAAAATTTTTGAGAAACTTCTAGTGATTTGGAGTGCTCTACTGGTGTAGGTTACCGTGCCAAACACGCATTCACAAAATATCAAGTTTTTCTGTCTGTCGCGACAGACAGAGGTCATCGTCCCGGGACCTATGCAGAGTATGTCGTACCTGCGCACGCTGCTGGAGATGGTGGTACAGCTAGTTCCTGCAGCAAAAGCTCAAAAAACACACAAAAACCGATAGCATGCAAGCTCTCTCTCGCTTTCTCTCACAAATGAAATGAGAAAAATGAGGTGGGGAGTGGAATATGACCAAAAAACTGAAATCTTTGTGGAGATGGAGATGGAGGTGAGAGATGGTGGGGATGATGATGGTGATGATGGTGATGTGAAAGTAAGAAAAAATGAAGAAAAATAAAGAAAAGAAAGGATATTACCTATAACTCCAATGTCTCAACTTGACGTCTTACCATCACACGCTCGTCCTCGAAGCTCTCTCCCCGGCAACGGCGCCAAATTTGGTGTCACTCTAGCACAATGGTGAGTACCAACGTGAGAAGATTCACCTCATAATTGTCAATCCGTGGAGACGTGAGGACTAGTATGAAGACTATGAGCAAGTGAAGGCACAAGTGTGTGAGTGAGAAGCACACATGCATGCACACACATACACACACACGTGCACACAAGGCAAGAACAAGGAGAGGAACAATAGAGTTCTTTGCATTAGTCAAAAAGTCTCTCACATAAACTCAATTCACAAACAATCTAACCTCAAAAATGAGCTCTCTAGCTCTTTTTATAGTTTTCTTACTAGCTTTGGCCTTGTCCAGACCTAGTGTCCGGCCTAGTTAAAAATTAGGTTCTAGAGCCTATTTGAGGGCTCAAACGAAGCCTAAAAATTATGAAAATTGGTATGTAGCTAATTCTAATACTCCTCAAGCTCGAGGACTCCTCGGCTTGAACAAAATGGAGTCTATTCTACCAAAAACGGAATTTACAATGTTTGTGTAGTGATTAAAATCACTTGAGTTGTGAATGGTCCATGGAAAAAAATGATTAGGCCTTGTTGCCGTATTGTGCATGACTGCTCTATTGTACCTGTTATGCTCTTCATATGACCCGTATGCCAACAATGACCATAGCCATCCTTAGTATACTCCTATGGAGATGGATCACAACCTCAAACCTATTAGTACAACTAAAATAAAAAATGGATAGTCATGGGAGGAAAAAAAATTATTCATAAAGAAAGAGAAACCAAAAGGTCCAAAGCAATACGAAGAGGCCAATAAAGGAAACCTATGGAATACAAAAGGGGAAATAGAAAAAGGGTGGATGAGTGTTGAAGAAAAGGGGAACAACAGACCTTAACCGCCTCGCATGGAAGTGAGAAGCTCTTCCAAGTGGAGTTGCAAGGAGTATAAGCAATGCAACATAGCCAATGTCAAAAGGAGCAAGGGAGGGCAATGATCACACACAAGCCAACTCCAATTGTTAAGCACACACACATTCGCCTTGCACACAAGGAAGAAGGAGAGTAACAAATGAAACCTTCTCTATTCTTCATAGGGCCCAAGGCCATGGCCAAGAGACCCTCCTTTTTACAAATGAAACTCTTCCTTATATAGAGAGGCAGAGAGGGATACATGAATAAAACATGTGGTCAAAAGACCACATGTGCTAAATCAAAAGGAGATCTTACATATGGTAGTGGGATTTCAAAACGAAAACTAACTAGAGAGAGAAGGGAAACTTGCATGTATACAAAAGTGCTTCATATCTAGGAATATCCAAAAAGAAAGGTTTTCATAAAAAGAAGTGACTAAAATTTAAGAATGGGTTTTGATGTATTTTTATGAAAAGATGGATAGGGAGGAGTTCCCATGAAGGAATCTATACAACAATGGAAATGTTAAGTACTCTTTCATAAAGTCGTCAAGTCTCCTTGTAGTGAAATTTACACTTTCATGATTTAAACAACCACACTCCCATTTTTGAAATTCTGAATATTGCAAAAGCGATACCTAAGCTCTAGACTTTATAGAGAGACTTGGCTGTGTTACCATTAACCCATAGTTCCTTCTAGTGATAAGACCAACAACTTGTATTTAAAAGAAAATAATGCTATGTTGTTGAAAAAAATTTCAGGCGTTTTGTCTGGCTTTCAGACCATCGGTATTGTTCACAGAAACTGTTCACCCATCAAGCAAATAGGAGAGGACGAGAAGAAACAGAGTGTCATACCTATGGCGGGTGTAGGGCCTCCCCATTATGCTTCGTGGCCTCCTCCAGCGGGTCACAGCGCGCCTCCGATGGCTGATATCGATGAGGTTCTCACTATCGCCTCTTTTTATCTCATTTCAACTATTCGATTGTTTCTTATACCCACTTTCATTTTTGCGACGCCGGCTGTTTCTCCTCGAAAATCCTTTGATCTATCCAGAAAATTCATTTTTTTCAAACAATTGAACGGATCTAACGCATTTACTGAGATCTACATACTCGCGCATTTTCTTGTTCTCAGGTGAGAACTATCTTTATACTGGGATTTCCTCCAGACGTGAAAGAGAGAGAACTACAGAACCTTTTGAGATGGTGGCCTGGTTACGAAGCTTGCCAGATGAATTTCAAAGGAGAACAACCTATGGGGTTTGCCCTATTTACCTCAGCTGCTGCAGCTATGGCTGCCAAAGATGCACTTCAGGTCTTTAATGCGCTCTTAAGATCTCTCCAGACATTCTGTAATTCTGTAAAGGAAATCAAAAGCGGTCTCAATGCTTAACAGTCGAGAGAATACCCACAATTTGTGTTAGCTCTTTTAGAGAAAGAGAGGAGAGGGAAAAGTTGGTTCATAAGATTTTTTTGAAGTGTCCTTGGTACTTTAACCAAAATGTGTAAATGAGTCTAACCAATCTAATGATCATAAGACATACAAGAAGATTTTTCTGATTCAAGTAGGCACCAAAAATCAATGAAATATATGCATGGGGAGCTCTCCTAGAGTTTTATTGGATTCAAGGGTAATGGTATACATCTGTAGAGCTCCTGGCATTATACTCCTAACCATGCTAACATGATCATGTAGAAAGGATATGTGGCCTTCTTTATAGGATTTGATAAGTATTTCATTATTCTATTATTATTATTATTATTTTTGGGTATACTTACCATATGGATGCCGTGTTTAGGGAGCTAAGAAAAAAACACTTGAAACATGCCATTAGAAATTAGAAATATGGATGATAGAAATCAAGCTAAGTTTGTCCTTTACTTGCAGAAATGTTAGAAAATGAGCATGTTGGAGTCATCAGTAGTCTAAGAGTCGCATCGCTGGAGTATGCATCTACTCTAGGGCATTGTTGGCTTGGTAGGGATGTCATAGTCTTTGTTCATGCTATGCAAAGACAAAGAGGGAGTGAATTGCTACCAATGTGGTTGAGCAAGGTCACAAGAAATTAGAGTGAACATACTGCAAAGTAGATTTAGAAAGAAAGAACACATGTAACAAAAAGGACATCAAGAATGAGACACATGACAACTCCAAGGAAAAAGAAAAGGCGGCCATGTGGCGTCTAGTGTAGTCATCGTGAAGTTGTATGAAATGGAGGACATTCTAGATGATGATGGTGGTGGCAGTGGGGGTGGGGACGACGGCGGCTGCAGTGGTAGGGGCAGCTTGCTTACAAGTTCATCATTTCATGTGACTCCCATCAAGGAGTGCTTCTCTACATTGTGTGCAAGAAACCATAACAATGTATACTTTGCGAACAATCATGCATGTTCCATTCAAGGTATTGGTACAATGCATCTTTTCGTGGATGGCAATAATGGGTTGGTTTTGCATGATGCGAGATATGTATCTTTTATCAAGAAAATCTTACTTTCCGTTGGGTATATGCATATGCATGCATATGGTACGCCCTTTGGAAAGGGATCATGGAAGCTTATTAAAGGCTCATGACTGATTGTAAAAGGCACTAAGCAAGGTACAATTTAATGATGAGATTAACTCTTACTGTTGAGATTGTTTCTCACATGGAGTTGTGGCATAAAAGGCTTGACTGCATGAGCCAAAGGGGCCTTGACAAAGCTATGTAATCTTGACAAGTTTGATGCCAAAGCCATAAAACTTGAATTTTGCAATGAATATCAATATGGCAAGCAAGTAAATAATTTCTACTTCTCTGTTGTCTTCCCTAAGTCTAATGTGCATGCCCACCAAACCTATGGGGGTTGCTCTCTACTTCGTTTCTTTTGCCGATGACTTGTCAAGGAAGCTTTGGGTTTATTTGCTGAAATTTAAGGATGAAGCCTTTTGTGCTTTCAAGAAATTTTATGCATTTTGTGATCACCCAAATGGATAGAGACTGAAATGCTTAACACATGAATAATGAAGGTGAGTTTACAAGTGCTGAATTCAATAGATTTTGGGAAAATTTTGGCATCAAGGGAGCTAATGCTCCCACAATATCTTCGAACGGTATTGCTAAAAGGTACAATAGGACTCTCAGTGAGAGGGTGAGTGGTATGCTGTCTAGAGCTAGTTGTATGCTATCTATAGCTAATCTTTGTCATGGTTTTCGGGGAGAGGCTTTGAAAATTGTATTACACATTTGAAATTACAAATTACATGTCTTTATTGAAGTTGAACACTCTCGCTTTTAGTGGGAGTGGATGTAAAATCTATGTGGGAAGTTAATGGTCTTGAAATTAAATTACAACAAGTGTGTTTTGCTCAGAAAGTTCATATTACATGTCAATATGCGATTAGTTTTAATGCAAAATTGATTGTTGGAATATCTAAGAAGAATTTTAGAAATTGATAACTTTGATATTTTTGGAAATTTGGACCTAAACTTTATCTATAACCTTTGCACACACACTTGTTGTATTAATTTTTATTTTTGGTGCATTTTTGCCCAAAAATTTAGAAATGATCAATTTTTGAGTCAAAATTAATAAATTTATATTTTGCTTGGAATTCTCTTTCTTAAGATTGTGAAGAGGCCCTTGCCAAGACGAAGTCAGAACATAGAACTGAAGTGGTTTGGACCACTTGAATAAAAAGGCCATTACTTACATAAAAATAGTTGTCTTCAATGAGATTTTCGTAGAGCTAAAGGGCCTTGCTAGTGCATATAATGTATGGGAGAAGTTCAAGCGTACATATGAGAATATCACATGTGTAGATCAAGTGCATTTGATTCTAGACCTAGTGATTCTGCATTTTGATGAATGAAAAGAGTGCCACAGAGCACTTATATGCATTTTGATGAATCACATAGCACTTATCTTTTTTTTACAGGTACCCTCTCTCTGTTGCAAAATTCATGATTACCTTCTTTTGTGATTTCCTCAACAAATCACATGCACTTGTTTGATATGATCAAATTCATTGCATCCTTTGTGTCATCGATACAAAGGAAACCATCTTGAACCTTAGATTTCATGTGACTTTCTATATCTCATTATTGGTTCAAAATTTGGATAAACTAATGCTAGTATCATGTTCGAAACTTTCCAAAACCCTAAGATCGACTATCTACTTGCTTGATTCTAATATCCAGAGGTCCTCTTTTGAATTGATGATATCATCGATGATATCATTCATAACCACCCTCGAACACCTATATAAGGAGGGCTTGGCCACATACATCCTCAGTCTTACCAATACTAGTCTTGGGAGCTCAAGGAGTTGCGATGTCCAAGTACTTTCCAAGTTCGAGTTCTAGTTCTAGTCTTGTTCCTTGTTCTAGTCTTGTCTAGTCTAGTATTTTGGACATCATGTCATGTCGTCTTGTAATCTCGTAGTACAAGATCTTGTCCAATTTTTTTTTGGACCTAGTCCATCCCCCTCAAGGGAGTCCTTGTAATTTAGATATCTTGTTTCATACCTACAATCTTAGGTTGTGGGATCTCTTGTATCCTGTCTAGTGCAATTATCCATACCTATCAACTTCAAGGTGTGGGACTTCTTGTAAAAGTTCTATATTCTTGTATTATTTCCCCTGCGTGGGTGATCGTGTAATTAGAAGCATATTTCCAAAATCTTGTTTAAGTCTAGTCTGAGGGCACAATCTCATGCTCCCTTGATATTTTGGGAAGACTAGCTTCTATCCAAGATCATGCATCATGGAGAACACCATTGAATAGATTGTGGCATCACTCTAGAATCTCTAGCAACAAGTCCAAGACCGAACTCATCATTACATTCAAGTTGAGATGGGACATCCCTTGTGCCTAGGCATAGTAATCCAAGAGTTGCAAGAACGAATCGGGAATCTTCAAACAAGTCAAGGAAACAATCGAACAAATTCACACCTTATTTCGTCTTTCATGAAGGAGCCTAAGATATGTATGTAGAAAAATTTGATGGTGATTGTACAAAGTTTTGATGATTCTTATAGCAAGTAAAAATGTATATCTGCATGCTACGTGATATATATCCAAACGAAGTAGCCAAAGTCAGTTTTATTGGAACCTTGCTATGTGGTCAAGCACTGTCATGATTTGCTTCAACCTTGGAAAAGAACGTGGGGGTCCTTTGTGATCATGAGGGGTTTTTTAGAGAGCTCATCGCCACATTTGGAGATGTGGACATCCGACACCAATCGAGTGACAAAAACAAAACTTTGGAAGCTACTTCAAGGTAACTTCCCTACCTCTATCGATGCATCAAAATTTAGACACTCGATATGTGATCTCACTTGGCATGAGGATTATTTCATAAGCCAATTTAGATGGGGCTTAAGAGATGATGTGAAGGATCTTCTACTCACGATGAAGGATCTTCTACTCACGATGCTAGAGGTCAAGACATTGAAGGAATACATCACCCAAGCCTTTCAATATGATAACTTCCTTTTTGAAAGGAAGCAAGAAAAACAAGTAGTAGGAAGACCTATCTTCATACTATTCCAACACATAACTCTATGATAGGACATATCCAAGACCTAGTCACATCACAAAAGGTATGAGAGTATCTAGAGAGATTATACTTTACCTCTACAAAAGTTAAGAAGATCGAGCTCAATAATGAGCTTAATATCCTTAGGAAGTCATCCAAGCAAAGCATCAATGACTTCATTCTTAAGGTAAAGGAGATAACATATGCACTTGGGTCATTAAGGTGTGTAGTAGATGATGACGATTTAGTTATCCACATACTAAATGGGCTTAGAGAAGATAACAAATGGAAGGCTTTCACCACCTCTGTCTATGTAAGGGATTCCTTACTAGATTTTGATCAATGCACCTCTCTTATGGTGACTAAAGAACTCAATCATGGAGGCAACAAGTCAAAGGACAGCCAAGATCAACTCTTCTATGGAGGCAAAGGAGGAAGAGGCAAAGGCTATAGAGGTGAATAAAGAGGAAGAGGCAAAGGCTATAGAGGTGAATAAAGAGGAAGAGGTAGAAGCAACTACTAATAGGAAGAGGTAGAAGCAACCAAAGCAATCAAGCGAGTCAAACTAATTAAGATAAAGGACATGTTGGAAATCAATGTACATATGGTCCATCTCCAGCAATACTACTTATGACTTAGCATTTTTTTGTACATTTTGAGTAAAAGTTTTTTAGGCTAGATAGATAGATTTTCATGAGAGCTATCTAGTGATATGCATCATTCTATCATCAGGAGTCAGAATTAGGAGAAAACTCAAACCCTAGTTTCTGCCCTAAAATGATACTGTGCATATTTTTGAGGTTCTTGATGTACAAAACATAAAAAGCTAGGTTAGGCGATCTGTAGATGGCAAAAGCAACAATTTTTTAGCGATAAAAAATAAAGCTACTCAAAAAAAGCGATGGCAATTTTAAAAGCTAAAAATATAGCGATTGGATTAAAAAAAAACTACAATCAGCTTTATTGCAAATTTTTTGTGGATTTTTTTGCATGGAGGCCAAAGCTATATAATAGAGGTGTGGGCAACACTTTTGAGACATCAAGGAAGAGTCACTTCTTGAGTTGATGCTTCCATAGTGTCAATTTTGGAGTTTTGAAGCTTTGGAGGCTAAGGAGAGGTGAAGAAAAGAGTATTCTCTTGGAGCAAGGAGTCTTCTACAAGTTTGGAGCAGCTATCTTTTGTAAGTTAATCCTATATTCTGTTTTAGAGTTTCTAAAAATTAGGGTTTGCTGATTTTCAGATTTGTTGCACTTTCTTGAGAGGTTAGGTTCACTCCGTTGCTCATATGCTTTACACATACTCAGATTATAATAGCATAATTTGATTTTGTATTGAAACTGGTCTCTATATTTTGGCATCCTCCCCTCTAAACTGGCTGATCTCCATACTCTCTTGATGTAGAGCCTCCATAAATCTTGTCTCAGTACCAAATTCCTCTTGCTATGGGAGAGGTGAGAGTAAGGTGAGTTCGGGGTTGTATTGAAAAGGTGGTAGATGCTCCATATTTAGCCCATGTGTTGCGAACCAAGTTCTAACATGTGACTACCAAGCTCTATCATCCCACTCTCAGAAAATTGTCTAGGTGCCTCAAATGCTCTATGGGTGAGTCTGTTGGGGGGCAACTCCCTCACCCTTTGAATGAAGCTTATTGTTTGGAATAGTGCCTCGAGGACCATGGGTGGTGCAATGAGCTTTGCTCATATGATGTCATGTGGCACAGTCTTCCTACCACGAAGAAAGCATGAGATCTGGTTGCAGTGCCTCACAGACCGATTATTTTAAGTTTCGTAAGGCATGGTAGCATTTGATACGTAAGGTACATTAAGGTTTGTCTGGGTCCTCTTCCTTCAAAAGTTTATATGAGCTTTCCCGAGCGAGTCTGAAGCACCATAGCCTTCTACACTTCAGCCCGAATTTTCCGAAGCACATACCCTTAGTGCCCACCTTACAACCCGGCTTGAGAGCAGATAGTGCATCGCAGCCAATGTACATAGATGTGCATGTGCAAATTGCACTCTACACATATAGTAATATACATATACATATATACATACAAATGCACATTGCACTTTGCACATATACATACACACACATATATATACATACACACACACATATACATACATATACACACACATGTACGTAAAAACCCTAACGTACCTTACGATGCCTACCTCAAAGGTAAGGTTCCGTTCACGTACCTTACTCGTAATGAACCTTATGAACCTAACTGCCTTGGATCATACATACCTCCGGCCTCTCAATTTGTGCCCACTGATCAAAGGTCAAACTCGGTGCCTATATTGTCGTTGAATACATGAGGGCTTGAGTGGCTAGTGTATCAAAAAGCCACCCCTTTGTGCAGGGTTCTTGCAAGTGTGCCTGGTGGCACCTCCGCTCTAGCGTGGCCAAGGATGCATACCCTCCGGTAAGTCTGTCAATAACTGCCTGCCTCATGAGTGAAGGGTCCTGGTAGGTTGGTGAAAGTGACTCCCAAGTAGACGTATGAAGTAACCACCTCGACCTTCCCTCCTTCTACGGTGAAAATGGTTGCACTTCTCACTGCATTGGATGTGTGAAAAATTATGACCTTGGTCTTGCCAAGGTTCACATTCAATCCTCTATATGTATAGAAATCATCCAAAGCTTTGAGATGGCGTAGAAGCCCCTCAGGTGATTTTGAAATCAAAACAATATCACAAAGTCACATGGGGACGCGTCCCCGGGCCCTAGGGACGTCGGGATGCCGTCCCCGGCATGAATGGAGGCGGGACGCATAAAGGGGACGGTTTCTGTCCCCCCATACATGTCTGAAACATGATTCCGTCCCCGGGACGCGTCCCCCGGACGTTTCCTGGTGACAGACCCTATCTGGGACGGGGACAGCCAGTTTGAAGGCTAGCAAGAGTTTCTTTTTTGGCTTGTAATTCAATTTGACTTTTGATTTTTTTATTCCAACCTTTGATGCCTACTTTTAGGACTTCTAGTAGCTTCTTTCAACCCCATACACAAGGATGAGAAATCCTCATTTCAAGTCATCTAGCCACAAGTTCACTTAGATCTTCAGAGGACTCAATGCATATGTATTAGGAGATCTACAATGTACATATATGTTGTCATCTATAGTATTTTTGTTAATCAATGGTATGATGTAACATTTTTTTCCTCTCATGATGTAACATCTTTGATATGATGATGACAAAGTATCCACTTTTTTTTTTCAAATGATGAATCATGAATTACATATGAGTCATGACTTCTCACTTCTCACTTTTGTAGTAGCTCTCAATGTTCAGCCATCAACGTGCATCGTACATGTTGGTTGTTTATACTTAAAAAACACCTTTTTGCTATGGTTTTCTTGTCATTCGTCAATTCATGTATTAACAAACTAATTGTACATGAGTTTCATTTGATTATTCAAAAAAGTCCGCATTTTTTGAGTGCCGTCTCTGGGGCGCGTCCCCGGGACACCCTAGGTTCCGTCCCCGTCCCGAGGACACTACCGTTCCCGGGACATGTCCCTGTCCTCTGGTGACTTTGCAATATCATGAGCTTATAATAGAATGTGAACTAGGGTACCTCTCAGGTCTCTCCCCTCCTTACTTGCTCGTAGTATGTAGTCGTCGATCTCATCAATGTAGAGCCCAAAAAGTGTTGAAGATAGTGGGCAACCTTGCTTAACACTAGGACATCGGACTCGACCACTAGGACATCGGACTCGACCACTAGGACATCGGACTTGACCAAACATCTTCTCGTAGAGAGCATAGATGGCCAAGATCACCTCTGTCGGGATCCCAAGGCTCAGTAGGTGTTGGAATAGCCTCTCACATGGGACCATATCAAAAGCCTTGCAAAAATCCACAAAGCAACCGTCATGGTATAAAAGCTTTGCGAATTATTGCCCAAAAATAAACTTCGTTTAATTTGTTTGTGAATTACTTCGTTGGGCACGAATTTTATCAAATTTTTTGATGCAAATTTTTTGAAGATAATTTTAAGTTTAGTTATGATAGTGAGAATATTATACATCATGATGTTGACTTTTGAATGTTCAGTGTCTTGTTAAGACATGTCACATGAGCCATGAACATGACAGATTTTCATATATGATGTATTATACTTTCCTTTAATGGTCGATGATTCCAATGTTTGTCATCTATGATCTATTGTATTATATGTGGTAATTTTAAGTTCATCATTTTGACAATGGTGATGAATGATGATTATGATCATGATGATTAGTTAAAACTTAATGCAACTGAATAATGAATGATACAATGATGAAATATGTTCTAAATTATTATCAATTCAACATCAACATGTTTTCATGCAAGTATTTTGCTTAGTTATCCAATATAACTCATAATTTTGTACATGGATCACACACACACACACACACATATACACACACACACACACACACATACATATACATACATACATATGTATGTGTTTGTGTAAAAAAAATAAGAATCTCTCCTCATGGATAAAATTCTCGAATTTTATTTTGGGTCTAAAGGAACTAAACGAATTAAACCATTAATTCTCGAAATTATTCTCACGAATTAATTCTCTCGTTCGTACTATGGCAACAATAAAGCCTCTTCTTCCTTGCCTTTGCCTCATCAATGAGACAACGTAGGATGAAGATATAGTCGATCGTGGAAAAGTCTCGTTTGAACCTGGCTTGGCTTGGTGCTCGAAGGCCCTCAGCCTCTGCATATGAGCTAAGCTCTGCCTCAAGAATTGCACCATATAACATGGCCATTGTGTGGCCAATCATGATAGTCCTCTGGGTCCCTGGGTCCAAAGTGTCGCCAGATTTGTCGATAGGCACGATAGTCTGATGTGTCCACTCCTCTCGGAAACTTTCCCCTATATCTTGGTTGAAGACATGTGTGATCAATGGGGCTATAGTGGAGGCTGTGTAGATGATATGCTCACTCCGTAAACCGGTGTGGTCAGCTGCTTGTATGTGTTGCATGCGGCGTATGGCCCTTTCTACCATAGCTGTAGTAAAAAAAGAGGAATGTGTGGGTCGAGGCTCGGGTGGCTGTGGAATGGGCAGCTCTTGAGGCACATCATATAATCACGCTGCATAATCCCGCCGGATCCGTGGGTCTTCAATGGATGTAGTCGGACGAGGCTAGCGGAGAGTGCACCATGCTCTCGCACTATCCATGCTCATGAACAGATATTGTTTTGGGGGGGGGGGAAGAGACCAACTATCCATGCTCATGAACAGATATTGTGGGGGAGATATATTTACGTTTGCAAAAGGCCAAAATGACCTATGAGACCAAGAACTTACAGAGTTGGTGAATCTGATACAAAGTTTGATACAAAATCTGTGTATGCTAAACAACTACTAAAACTTAGCCTGGTAGTGAAAAATATAGAGCAACGGGAGAGGGAATATAATCTTGAGACTCTCTAGATGATACAGTGATGGCTAGAGGCTTGAGTGATACAATGAAGGGGTACAACCTCATGAAGTATATGCATAAACCAACATCAGCCAGGGAAAGATCAAGGTGTAGGGGGTCCTCCATCTCAAAGGAAATCCCGCATCGGTCTGTGTCAGATCTCCTCAATGTCCTCCATAGTCAAGACCCTAACTGGGTATCGCACGTGGCGTGCCAAAATAAGCCTAATCCTCTTTGTAATCGCCGTCTCTGTTGGGACATCCTCCTCTGCAATCGTGGATGCCTAGATCTCTCTAGGCCTCTCGCACGCTCCACCAATGTGCCTCTGAGGGAAGTGAGATCTGGGCTCTGTTGCACTGCTGGTCTCTGTGTGTGTGTGTGTGTGTGTGTGTGAGAGAGAGAGAGAGAGAGAGAGAGAGAGAGAGAGAGAGAGAGAGAGAGAGAGAGAGAGAGAGAGAGAGAGAGAGAGAGAGAGAGAGAGAGAGAGAGAGAGAGAGAGAGCCTTGCAGAATTTGGTGTTTGATCCCGAGACCAATTCAGTATTACGAGCAGAGATGGCAAAGAAGAATCTATATGTGAAACGTGGTAAGCAACTTGGGTCTCTACATCCCTTGCATCTCTTCACATGGCAGTCTTTTTTCTACATGTCTATCTGGATTTTCCAGTTATTTAATTTATAAAGTGCTCAGCTTTATATCTGCTTTTTTATTTTGATGTAGTCACTAGTGCTGGTCATATTTATTATGATTAAAGTCAAATCTTTTGTTTCATTGATTGTTCTAGAGGTGAAGTTTCTGAATATTTAGTTTTATACTGGTTTATACATTTTAAAGGATGTACATGTCAAACATATTATCGTATGGGAACTAATTCGTGGTGATAGGAGTGATCTTTTTTGACTAAATGGCATGCAGGTGCATGTGATTTGTGGCTGTGACATGTGGAATTTACTTCGGACACTAGTAGTTGAATTATTTATATTTGCATACCATGGAAGGGCTTCAAGGTTTCTCAAGTACTGTACATGGATATCGATTTTGCACCTCCATAATTATAATTTGTTTCAATCAATGAAAATAATTTGATCTGAAATGTTTGTTTTGTTTTCTGCTTATTTTGATACATAGTCTTCCTGTCTATCAATGTAGTGATTTGAAATCATGATAGATGCTTTTCATTTGAAGTTATGATTAATGTTCTGTATATTTGCATGTGAAATTGTTGCCTGGCTGGTTTTCCTTTATTTGACAGTTTCATTCTATTTGATGCAGAGAAACTATAGTTTCAGTAACGTTAGGCATATTTCTTTTATTTGATTGATACCGAGGAAATTAAGTTTCAGTAACAATTGGCATATTTTGTTTGTGATTTGTATACAAGGTGTAACAGGGGTAGGTACAGAAACAGCTCCATTCGACCAAAGTAAAAGGTTGCGTACTGCTAGTGACTACAGTACATCACATTACGCACCGCCTGGTGCATTTGCACCACCACCGAGTTGGATGCCTCAAAGGTCCTGCCTATTTCCTCTCTATTTTGTTTTTATTTTAGCTTTCTCTTTTCGATTTTTACCTTGTTTATTTCTGTGAATGGTTTATGATTGCCATCTAGTCATATCTTTTTTTTTTTTTTTTTTTTTTTTTGATCAGCTACATGCCCCCTGGTGGCTCTTTTGATCCGTATACTGGCTATGGTATGCCCCCTCTGCAACCTGTAGCACAGCCTATGGTCAGCCCCGTAGCTCCAGCAGGATATATGCCAATGCAGGTAAAAAGTAATGCTCGTTTTAATGGTGTTTATGTACCTGGTCTACGTGCTTCGTGTGAAAAAGAAATAAGGTCTGTAACATACAGAGTACCTGGTCTATGTGCTTCCTGTGAAAAAGAAATAAGGACTGTAACATACTTAGTGCAGAATACGAAAGATAATCCCCCCTGCAATACATTATTCGTTGGAAACCTTGGAGAAAGCACCAGTGAAGGAGAGCTAAGGAGTATTTTTAGTGGGTAAGTTTCTAGCTTTTGAGGTCTGAATGTTAAGAATGTAAATGCAAGGATTTTTATTCTGCTATTATGGTGTTTGCATTCAGCCAGCCAGGGTTTCGACAGATGAAAGTTTTGAGGCAAGGAAGGAGCACAGTATGTTTTATTGAGTTTGCGGTATGTTGCTAGGCTTATACCCTCAGTTAGGTCAATTTTAACTCGTTGGAGAGCCTTAATGTTCTTTCTCTCTCTTTTTTTTTTTCATAATGCACAGGATGTGAACAGTGCCATAGCTGTTCATAATACTTTACAAGGAGCGATTGTGACAAGCTCGGACAGAGGTGGAATGAGGCTTCAATATCCTTTTAGCCATCTCAATGGCCTCTTGCATTTTTCTATTTCTTAAGTTCCAAAATATTTGCATTAGAAGAACCAAGTCTTTCTTAACCTTCTGCACGTATTCTAAGAATCCCTATGGAAGAAAGAAAGAGTTTGTAAATAATAATCAGGATGGTGCACCTGGTGTTCCAACAAGTGAAACAAGCGGTTAGGCTGCGATGTCAGTTTTTCCGCGAATGGCATGGATTCAGGCTCTAAAATGAAGGAAATTCTTGTGAAAGGGATGTATTTTATCATCTGAAGAGTTCTTTTTTTTGTTCGCATGGCATTTCCAGCTTTGCTGGTGCATCAATATGCTTATCATATTCTGCCATGGTGGGGGAGGTTATTATTTTTCTATGTAGGCATTGGGCATGATATTTACTATTCAAGGAGGTATGTTGGCATGACTTTTCATCTAGATGAGTTTCCTAGCTGGCAACCGAAAAGGGAATGAAGAAATGTGCATCGGCATCAAGCATCACTCATGAATCATGGTGATTTGTTTGAAGGCAATATTTCATGAAGAAATTGCATGGTGCCAAAGGACAGTTTGATGTGTTGCATACCATGCTATTGGCAGTGGGTGCATGCCATTCAGAAACCCTCATTTGTGATGTATTTTCATTGACATTCAGTTGTCACTGTATTTTGAACTCATTTTTCGCATCAGTATTGTGCAAGATTTAAGCCTTCAAAATGTGATATGATCAAGTGGATTGAAATCTGCAAGCATGGATTGTTTGCATATATAGTGTAAAATGGGTTGTGTGGACAACTCACTGGAAGTGATTGCATTGATTGTGGCCTCACTTTGGAGACATGGCAATGCTCATTCAATGCCTGCTGTCATCTGCATAGGGTTCTAGCAGAAGTACTGACTTATTTTTGGCTTCAGCTTGTACAGGACTGAGATGCGCGCACATGGCTGCCTGACCTACTCCAGAAGCTGGTTTTTTGTTTGAATTCTCCACTTGTCTGTGTCAGGGACGACTTTAAAGGGTCTCAAACAGCAGAGATTTAAAAAAAAAAAGAGAGGGAAGGATTAGTGTAGTTTTCATTGCCGTATGTTGGGTCGTGGAGCTTGGCTGCATGGACTTAGTTGCTTCAGACTTTTTCCTCTTCTGTTTTTTTGTGATCTCACGAGGAAATTTTTAAACTGGAGGTTGAAATAGGGGTATGTTTGATCTGCTTTAGTTGAGGTGCTTATTGTCATCTGGCCATTGCAACTTTTGTGTGTCTGTTTGCTGTTTTTTCAGAGTTTTCTTTTTTGGATTTATTATTAACTGAATGTTATGATATCTTTGAACACTAAAGTACCTCAAGTATCTGATGCGTAATATATTGGAAGTCTTTGGATTGTAGTACTAAGACTTAGTAGTTCTACCAAAAGGCCTATTTTGGTGCTGACAATGTTTGTTCATTTGATCTCACATCTGTTTCAATAGATGCAAAAAGGATGCTGCAATTAAGGTGGTGTTCTCAGCACTTGACATATGCAAATTCTCACCTTTCATGTTTGAGTCCGTTCTATATATCTTCATCTTTACTGGGTTGTACTCTTCTAGTTCAGATTTATTATTGTGAGGGGTCTCTATTTTTTCTGTTGATGGAAGTGAGTCTTTTTAGTAGCATTTTCACGCCAATTCCAATGCCTCTCTCTCTCTCTCTCTCTCTCTCTCTCTCTCTCTCTCTCTCTCTCTCTCTCTCTCTCTCTCTCTTCACAGCACTTCTTCTCTTGTATTGTGTGATGCAACAATTAATATGACCCAAATTTCTGTCAAAGCAGTATACAGTGGATAATTTTTCTTTGTTTCAGTCAACATGATGGCACCTGGTATTGGTTGGTTATTTCTATTGTATGGTTGCATGTGGTGCAGTGCTTGCATTTTTGATTCTGTTTAGGATTGATATACCTAATGTCAGTGAATTTTATACCTGCAATTTCATGCAATCAATGCCAACTCAAACGTGATCATGCTCATTTGGAAGCAGGAATTTGTGATATGCTTGTTGACTATGAAAGAGATCCAGCAGCCCAAACTAGCACACGTCAGGCAAGATTGGCACGTTGTGGACATGATTTTTATCAAGTGCACAATTCCTCTGGGAAGGGTTCCATTTCCTGCATTTTCCATTTGGTTTTCAATGACATTCCGTGTAGAAACCTTGTAGCACCACCACACTAGATGTGAACTTGCCTAGGGCAATGCACATGGTGCAAGCTAGAAGTCAAACGGCACTTGAGAATCTTGGGGATTGAAGTCTTCAAATTTGAAGATTGTGGAGAATGCAGTTCAGACAATGTGCAGGTTTTACATTATGTGAATTGATGCATGTGTAAGTGTGCTTAGACATTTGAAAACATTAGACGCATGCTAAAGCAAAGCAAGGAGGATGTAAGTGTGAGATGCATCTTATTTCTTTTGATGAGATGAATTTAGACAACTTTAGACGAGTTGTATTCATGTGATTGTTTTGAGATATTTATTCTCGACTAGGAAAGCTCCTCTTTTGTTGGCAATTACATGTTAGAAGCTGTGACTGAATGTACGAGTTTAAAACAGTTTGTAATATTGAACCCTAACAATCCACATTTTATGTAAGCTTGATATTCTGAGTCATTCAAATTTAATCCTTGTTGGAAGACATCTCGGTTTGTCTGTTCTCTTTGTTTGTTCTGTTTCACTTTTGATGAACTTGTTTGTGTTTGTCAAAAGTCGACTCTGGCAGACAATGATGTAATGCGATTGCCTAAAATACGTATGTTGGTAGGTGGGTTCGTCTAAAAGTGGTCTTCCTTTTAACATGAACTTAATAACATTATCTGCTATGGCTGTAAATATGTTGAATAGACTGCAGCCTTGTTTAGGAGATGTATACTTATATTTAACTCAATTAGTTTTCAAAAAACGTAGTGTGGAGCATATATCCATTCTGCATCCATCTGCTGGACCATACGTCGTCGGACTTATGCAATTGTATATTCCTTTGAGCGATAGCCCCATATCATTAGCTGTGTAAGTGCTTATTCAATATTAAGCACTTTCTTTTTGAATACAGGAATAATATCTGTATGCAAACTTAAGTACAGAGTGATGCACCACAGTAAAAGAAAGACAACCGATGAACAACTTAGGCTAAATACAAGTCATATCAATCTTGGAGACTCTTGAATTGGGTGTTGTTACAGCAGAATAAAACAAGTGCTTTTCTTTATCAATTCTCTAAATATTTTTTTAGAGAACTTTATTACACATGATTCAAGAGGTGTGTGTGTGTGTGTGTGTGTTTGTGTTTTCATGCTGTGAATGGGCTAGTCTTCTGTGTTCAACACATACAACCAATTCTCATCTTAGTTTGAGGTGAAACTTATCTAGACAAGCTTCCATTTTAAAATTACTTGAGCTTAAACATCTGTATATGTATTCTTCCCCCTCCTTTCTTCTCCATCATCTTGAGAGCACATGGCGTTTTTGTTGCTATAAACTGTATGGAACTGTCTATTGGTCATGCGAGCGGAATGGAAGATTTATGATATAGGAGATGAGTGATTTATGATGGCATGTGTCCAAGGACACTTCCTGTTCCTCCCGTTTTCTCCCCTTTTCTCCCCTCCCCCTTTGTCCCTCCCTGCTTTTGGTCTTTCCTGCCCCATGATTCCCTGTTTTACTACTATCTTATCTATATTATACAATGTTTTTACACAACCCTACATCCTTTCTAAAGATACTTTGGGAGGATTCCTTGTTTCTTGGAGTGCATTGTCTTCTAGTTGAAGTATGCACAATCATGGCCAAGCATCGTGTGCCATTTAAGTGAGTTTTGACGGAGTTTCTTCTTATTTTGAAAATATCTTAATTATGTTCTTCTCAAATTTACATGTAGTGACATGGTGACTGTCTTACTTAAGTGTTAAACAACTTAAATCAGCTTTATGTTGCTTATTTTTTACTCTCTGAGTGAATTGCTGGTTGATCCTTATCAGAAGCTTCATGAGTTTCTAAGGCCTGGTCTTTGTTCTACGTATCTTTTATTCGTAAACAGTATGCAAAATCATCTATGGATGTGCATGTAGGTTCACATCCATCTAAGCATGCACACATGAATCCACAGCACAGCCACATCTCCGTGGTCAAACAAGGATTTTCGTGCAAACATTCAAAACGTGGTACATACAATATTATGCATGCACCATCCTTAATGGAATCTATCCATCCATCCATCCATCCATCCATCCATCCATCCATCGATCTATCCATCTATCTATGTATCTATCCATCTATCTATCCATCTGTCAATTTATCGATCTATTTATTCATCTGTCTATCTATCTCAGTTTGCCTAGCACTTGCTTCTTCTCTATCAAAATGGGCTGACCATAATACAAGGAGATGCAATCGGCTTTAATCCGTCTCCTCTCCATGGATCTCTGAGTCTGTCATTAAAATATATTTTAAAATATATTTTTTTATTCTCTCTATCTCCCCCCCCTCCAAAAATCTCTCTCTCTCTCTCTCTCTCTCTCTCGCACACATAAACAGAAGAGGAGAATGGCACAGTTAGAGAAAAAAGAGGTGGAAGAGATGATCAGTAAAGCTATCAAAGATGTTAAAAAGGAGGCAGACAAAGCACTAAATCAAGAAATGAGAAGAGCTTTTGAAAAGATTAAAGCTTTTGAAACTAAAATCAAAGACATCAAAGAGGAGAGGGATGAATTGAAGGCTGAAATCCACCGCCTTCAAGAAGAGATTGTTCACATGAAGATCTCTAGGGTTAAAGAGGAAGGAGAGATCACTCAAGTGGAAGAACTCAAGGAAGAGCTCAAAAAGGAAATCAGATCAGAAGTGGAGTCCACTCGAAAGACATGGGTAGAAGTAGTTCACAAGAGGGTCAAGAAAGAAGTCAGTGAAGAGGCACGGAAAGAAGAGCTCTCTAGAGTCCAGGACACACTCGAGGAAGAAAAACTTCGACACACACGTTGATTGCATGTACGGATTACAGGGCTCTCAGAAGGCACATCACCGGATGCAGATGCCACTGACATTTGCTTACGCTTGGGGTACGAGAGCATGCCTTTCATAGAGGCATGGAGGGTTGGTAAAGACACGTCCCGACCACGAGCACTTATCCTTCGTATGAGCTCTGAGGATACACGTACCGCCTTCTTCCGACGACGATCAGTACTACGCAGACTATCTGGAGGAGCTTTATATATTGACGAGGATCTCATGAGGATGCAGATAGAGCACCGTCGGACATGTATGCCACATATTCTTCAAGCCCGACGAGAGGGAAAGAAGGCTTTCTATCGGGACGGTAAAGTCTTCATCGACGGACGCCCTATTAAATAGGGATACGTGGCCTATGAGGCAACACCATATTAGGAGTCACCACTCAGAGGAGCAGTCTGGAACTGCAATGGAGCACTTTAGACACGGCCAGACCGATTGGAAGAGATCCTCAACACATGAATTTGCTTGCATCACAGAGACCCACGAGAGCCCAGAGAGGTCTACCTCGCATTGCAGGTTTTCATTGGGAATTCGCATTTAGGACCACCACGAGACAGAGTACAACGCGAGGGTCGAGAGGGGTGGCCATTGTATTTAGACAAGAGATACAGAGCCGGATCCATATTATAGGAAGAGATGAGGAGGCACGATTCATGTGGGTTCGCATGGAGATAGCATAGGGGAGTTGGATTTACATTGCTATATGCTACTTCCCTCCAAGCGGATCTCGATACGTAGGACAAGATCTTGGGGGACCGATCCGAGACAGACTCACCATACACAACACTTTCACATGACATACTACATTATAGCACACTAGGTGAAGTCTTCCTTATGGCGGACTTCAATGGACGCACTTAGTCACATCAGTGCGATGCATACGATATGGATCACCCACATCTCATGAGGATCAGAGACCCAGAGGAGATGAGTACGAGTAGAGTATCGGCAGATATGGGTCACGACACCACAGGGTATGGCAGACACTAGGCAGCCGACATCAGCTCGTTATATATAATGGGATGCATCGTTGGCCAGGTTCGGGCGGACTTACTTGCTTCCCTCACGGGGGAGGTGAGAGCACAGTCGATTACATTTTGTGTACCACCTTTGGAGCTTCACTCATCACCTCACTTACTATTGGACGACGCCCACTTGGTGCTGACCATACATTTATCACATTCACACTCATCTCCTATTCCATTAGACCCTCCCTCACCCACTGAGACACACATCACGATACACTTCACACAAGAGCTCTCACACGTTTATGCACACCCTTTACACACCCGCCTACTCTCCCTCGATCCACTCTCATCCTTGGACACACTTATATCACAGTTCACCACCATCCTACACGACTCAGCTCTCTGCAGTTTCCCACACCGCACACATATACACCCTCCACGCAGAGGTTCCATGCTTTAGAACCGTTGGTATGATGTAGATTGTCGCGAGCTACGGAAGCACCTACGCATTTTAGAGCATAGAGGGGATATTACACACACAGGCACAACGTCACATGCAGAGCCTTACTCGTCGCAAACGACATGATTGGGAAGAGAGACAGTACTGGGATATTTATCATTTACTCATGAGTCGAGACAGTGCAATGGCATGGTGACATTTGAGAGAGAGGAGACAACAGACACCCATTCGAGACTCGAGCACTTGGCATAGCTATGCACAGAGCCTATACGAGATCCCAGACCAGCCCCCTAATCCTAGACCACAGAGCTCACGTCGTACTACATCTGACTTCTTCACACCCACTATGGTGGGACGCGCTATTGCCTGTCTACAGCATGGCAGGGCCCATGACCTTTTTGGTTTACAAGCTGAGCACCTCATCTACGGAGGCACGACCCTTGCACAGCTCATTGCCCACCTCTTCAATCGTGCACTGGTAGAAGGGTTCCCTGACTCATGGACTGAGCACACCATAGTGCCCATTCATAAGTCAGGAGATACTATGGATTCAACTACATACCGGACGATTATGATTGGCCCTATATTGGCCAAGTTATATGGGGCAGTACTGGTGACAGAGTTGAGTACTCTCGCTGAGAGGAAGGGTATCAGGGCTCCAGGACAGGCAGGCTTCAGACGAGATTACTCTACCATTGACCACATCTTCACTCTGAGATGCCTGATCGACTAGGCAAGGGTGAGGAAGAGGAGATTATATTACTGCTTTGTGGACTTCCGCAAAGCATTTGACACAGTTCCCAAGGGACGACTCTTCAGACGACTACTTGATATCGGAGCCCCAGAGGAGATGATATGAGGAATCTATGCCTTATACGAGAGAGTATCTGGCAGAGTCAGATGTCCGGGGGGCTTATCTCATCCACTTGCTAGCACTATCGGAGTGAAGCAAGGATGCCCTCTTTCACCCACCCTCTTTGGTCTCTACATTGATGAGATAGTAGACTACATACAGAAGCAGGGGATGATGGCATTGAGGTACGCGGGTCCACTGTCCATATTCTTTTATATGCTGATGATATTGTACTGGTTTTAGAGTCTGTAGAAGGGCTACAACATCATCTACATGGCCTAGATGACATTTGCACACACAGAGGGTTATCTGTGAACCTTGGTAAAACTAAGGTCATGATCTTTCATACATCAGCACAGGTACGCAGCCATAGTTTGTTCACGGCAGTGAGTGGACCCATTGAGGTGGTCGGATCATATATTTACTTACGAGTGACATTTACAGCAGCATCAGGGGTCTTCTCTATGTCTCAGGTAGCACGTGACCGCATCACATGTGGGTATGCAGCACTTGCCTTGATGGAGAGACAGTGCCACCAGGCATATTTTCAGGAGCCTCGCACAAAAGGGTGGCTCTTCGACACTTTGGTTACACTAGCGCTCATGTATGGGGCATCCATATGGGGACCAGGATTAGCCACATCAGTATGGATAGCATTAGAGGCACAGATCCTCATGATTTCCAGACTTATCCGGATCAAGCCTTCAGTACCACATGATATCATTAGAGCAGAGCTCGCTGCACCACCGATGTTAGTTGAGACACTATTCCAGACAGTATGCCTATTACACAGACTCTGCAGCATGGATACAAAGCGCATTGCTTATCACGCTTTCCAAGCATCACGGGACATGGCATTAGCAGGCGAGGCGCCCCTCCTCATGGTATGCACAGACACGAGACTGGCTGGTCCACCATGGCTTTGACATAGACAGGCTACCACCACTACAGTACGACTCATATGCACCCACCTTCTCGCTCTCTCATCAGGAGAGGAATAGGATCATTCGTCAGGAGATATGGCATACATACATACAGAGGACATGGTTGAGCCCTAGGGGTACATTGCCACCGAAAATGCTCTATTATCGTGAGCATTTTCTACATATATCGGACGAGGGCTTCATCGAGATTCCGAGATACATGCAGACATATCTATCCCACCAGCTTCGAGTCGTCATTGGGCAGCTCCGGCTTTCATCACATCAGCTCGAGATTGAGAGGGGTCGATCCAGGGGAGTCCCCCGTGAGGAGAGGTGGTGCCCAGTATGCGAGACAGAGGTAGAGAGTGAGGAGCATTTTGTTATCGGATGCCCAGCATATGTAGACCTACGAGCACATTTCCAGATAGAGGAGTCACTCCAGTTATGCATGACTATGGGAGACCAGCGATGCTTGGGATGCTTCCTCGCAGCAGCATACGAGAGGCGAGATCGGTCACTCCAGCCCACACATCAGCCACGGGTGAGTACGCAGCAGACCATTACCCAGTTTTTTCAGCGAGCTGAGCTACATCAGAGAGGTCCATCTATAGGGCTCACGCTCCACCAGGCAGCAGCACAGAGAGCACGGCACCGACCACGCATGGGCAGATATCATTGACCACGACTATATCAAGAGGATATCTCATGCATCAGGACAGCCTACGACCACATGATGGAGCATAGGCGCACCACCACCCCATGGGTTGTCTTCCTTCAAGAGGCACTCAGACCACCCCTGATGTACCACATACTACACCCACCTCCACCCATTCACCGGTAGCTAGGTTGTTTTACTAACACTTTTACTCATGTTCCCCATGTAGTAGGTGGCCACTATCTGCGGAGTCGGAGCCACATCTCCCCATCCTTTTCCAGCTTTATATATATCTTTGTGTCGCGATATACCTTTTATTTCATTTCATCCTCTACACAGGGTTATTACACTTGTACATGGTTTTTGTCTCATAGGCCAAGTTTGGCCTCCAGAAGACATTAATATGACTTTCTTTCTTTCTTTCTTTCTTTCTTTCTCTCCCCCCTCCCCTCCCCTCCCTCCCCCCTTCCCTTTTCTCTCCACTTGGCTTCGAGCTTCTTCATCTGCTTTCCGCTTCCATTCCGCTTTAGCTCTAGTTTCCTTCTCATCTTCATTAACTCTGACAGCTACTTCTATTTCGCAGCTCTAGCCACTGTTGCTTGAGCAGTTTGGCTTCTTTTCTCTTCAACCTTTTTCCTGTCTTCTTCTTTCATTCATCGCCCTTCTTCTTCCACTCGTCAGAAGGCTTCTCTCACTGTCTCTTCCCTTAGTCATTTATGGCGTCTTTGTCTTCTCCATCCGTGTCTAAATCAATTGGAGGATATGGACTCTGAAATTTCCACTACATTCTTATTGGCCGAGAGCAGTCCAAGTGGAAATAACAGGTTGAGTATGACCCCGAGCTTCTTGTCAAGGGTCAATGGATGCTGACTTCTATACGAGTCGTCTATTTGTTTCCTTTTTGATCCGTCTAAACATTACCTCGGCCCAAATCAACCTGGCCGCTAACTTTGTTGGTTCTTGATATGGATCGATATTGAGTCGGAACATGGGTACATTCTCCTCTTCTTGCACTAGCTGCTCATTCATTTATTGCAGAAATTGTATAGTTGCAGAGGTAGGAGGGATCGCTTGACAATCGATCATGGCATACTGGAGCGGCCCATGCCTATTTTTAAACAAGTGTATGGTGCAGGTCTGACACTCGGATGCAGCTAGGCATGGTGCTCACGGTCATCTAGGCACTATTAAGCAGCAACCCGAATGACAGGAGCTCATTGTGCAACTCTATGTGCGACCGCTTAATAAAAACTTATTTGAGTGTTTGATTCGGGTTTAAGTAGCTTAGATATCCTTACTGATTACTTCGACTTGCAGGATAAAATTGAGCGTCGCCATTCACTTTCTAACGTGAATATGCATGCAAAATCTGTCTTCCACTTCTCCCCTTGTTTGTTTAGGGTCTTATCTATTGACCATTCCTTGGATTATGCCCAAAGTGGGCAGAGCATTGCTGTTTCCAAATTTTCCATAGGATTTCACCCCTAATGGCATCCCACAAAGCCATGGAGCATTTGATAACTTCTCCAAATAGTGCTTGTTTCTAGTTAACTAGGTTTAGTAAGCGAAGGATTCTCCCCATATCTTGCCAAATCAAAAGGCTCTTAGGGAATGAGAAGAAGAGTTTTCCTATGTTTTTTTGGCATTGTAACATCGCTTACACCATGGAGTGCCACAAATGTTATTGTCTTTGGCATTAGTCCGAATTCCACGATGGAGAATTTGCCACATGAGAAACACTTTTTATTCTTGATTAGAGGATGCCAAAGGTCACATAACTTGAATTTCCATATGGTATTTGTCCATTGTTGACACATTTTTATTGAGGGCAAAATGGAGATCCTGATTCCTTGAAAAAAAGGAAGTTTCTCTAATCTATTGCCATTGTACCATTTTATGCCTTGTGATTGAGGGGGATCATGTCCTTGAAGGAGGCCAATTTTTGTGGAGCCCCAAGCAAGCATTTTGTCCCTTAACAGACACCAATCATTGTAGTCCACGTCGTTCTTGATTAATGTAAAAAATATGATAATTTTTCTACCTTCGTGATGTTGCAGATTCTTCCATAAGTAGAGCCCTTTGGTGCATAACTTCTTCCCTCTATGAAGGTTGTTGACAAAAAGTTGTTTCATTCCACGGGGGTAGTCTAGAAGGTTAACCTCTTTTTCAAGGTTGTTGAGAAAGTTGTTTATCATGATTGTACTTGATGGATTAGTCATGTTCCAACAATCGAGTTCCAAAAATTGTCAAACCAATACAAGGTGGAAGCTTCAATGGAATGCCTCTTAATGGAGATATAGATTTCATGTTATTTGGTTCTTTCCCATCAATATAAGACACTCTTTCCTTCAATGTTTGTTTATTGATTCAGATTTGAGATAAAGTTAAGAAGATAGGGATTAGTGATGGTTATTGTAGAATATGTGGAGATCTTGATCATTTATGTCTTTGTGAATACCTTTTATAAATTCATTTTCTTTTCCTTTCTCTTCAAAAAAAGAAAAAAAATTAACCATTGCTAGATCTGATACAAACCCTTTTGACTTGTATCCCAGTTATGTAAGTAATGATGTATGTTAGTATGCCAAATCACCATAAACCATGTGTACAAATGTATCTTTTTGTTAATAAAAACAATGGTCACTTCATTTCTTATCAGTGTGTATATATCTTTCTCCTTATGTCATTGATATATCTCTTCTACCACTCCTAAGCTTAGGGCAAGTTCACATTGTCAACTTATAAACGTTAAATTTATCTAATGATTGTTAACTTACGGACATAAAAATATCAATTTTAGCTAATAAATGTTAACTTGAGTTAGTCAATGAAACTTGTTAGGCTATTGATTGTTAACTTCAGCTAAAATTGAAATTTGTTAAGTTATCAAACAATATGATAAATAGTAAGCATTTGTATTTAGGATACTTTTGTTTGGTATTGACAATAAAACAATTTTGTACGAACATTAGAATTTTTAATAACAATACTTTTCTTTAGTAGATTTGTCACAAAATCTATGATATATGTCTAAACAGGCTTGAATCAAGGGCACTTGTCTTGAATTAAATATATGCACATTTATGTTGGTTTGTAGAACATAGCCAAGCTTTGAGTTGACATGATAACATTTTACTTACATAGTTTTGCTTCTCTCAAATTTCTGAGCATAGAATGGAACTTTGATAGTCGGAGACTTGTGGCCACAATTCTTGAGTCAAATTGTAAGTTTAGATGAAAACATCAATGTGCTCCACAGTCCATTTAAAAAATGTTTTGATGTTGGGCCTTTATATCATCCCAAACATGTCTACCAAGACTAATTCAACTCCTACAATTAGCACCTTTGGTTCTTCAAGAGGCAATTGCTTGCAAGTTTTTAATGTGTTGAGGTGGTTGGTGTTCTATTACACTATACTTAGTAGATGTTTATGGAGGTTTCCTCTTCTCTTCAAAAAAAAGTTCCCCCTTTCATGGTGTAGGGAGCATTTGGACATCATTCAGTCTAGGTTGCCACATCTCACAATTGGTTCAACCGTTGTGGGGATGATTCTTCCCCCAAAAATCTTGCAAAAAAGAAGAGTTTGAGTTTTTCCTTTTATTTTAAGACCTTTTTCAAATAAAAAAGGGAAGGGTTCTTGAGAAAAGCCTATGTAAAGGCCAAGACCTCACTTGTACAAAGACTTTTTGGTGGAATGAAGTTGTGAGCTCTCTTCTTTCTAATTCGTATTTATACTTCTCTATGCATTTTGAGTGAGGTTAGTGAGTGATTGTGGGTGTGAGGAACCTTTTTTCATGAGTTATGAAAGTATCGTGTATTTTGTTTTCATAATTTGTGCATGATTAACATGATTATACTCTTTTTTTATGTGATTGATGCTTGAAGGGAAGAACTTCTTTAGACTTGTGAGTTGTGCAAGGATTTCAACATCGTCCTTTTGTATTTTTGCGTATTGTAATGCTTGTTGAGAGCTTCAAAACGAGCTAAGGCATACATCAAACACACGAGTATTGAGGTAGTTACAAGCATTTTGGTGAGCATCAAAAAACATTGCACGTATGGAAATATAGGATATCATGCATCCTTGAATGCATCCCATATAGGACCTTGAGCTTGGAGAAGGAGAGGCTTGTCGATCTTCTAGGAGGTTAACAATGGGAGACACTTTTGTCACTCTACATAATATCCATCCATCACATTTGCTTATATTGTCGAGTGCAAGTAGGTTGAGGTCAACTTTTTGTGGATTGATAAACTAGAATTGGGTGAGCATGCCCTACTCTACGAGTCGACACATTTTGGCACCATTGAGGAGGAGAGCAAGTATCACATCTAGGTAACTTGTGTGATGGACATCGCTATCATGCATGAGTATCACTCAATAGGATTGCCTAACTTTGCGTGAAAAGAGTCTTTACTCTTTAGCCGAAGAGTCTCTCATACATCACTCTTGCCCCTCGTGGTGAGATAGGTGTTTTTTGATTTTGTAGGTAGCACAAACATCTCTTTTTGTTTTTGTTCTTTATTTCTAAAAAAAAGTTCTTTTTGATTGTAGTCCCTCTACTCTCATCCATCTTGAGTATAATACATGAACTTTGGAGGAGTATCGGATATATTGCACAAATGTCATTAGCTATCATTCAAGGAGCATCTTCTTGCCTCAAGTATCGAACACCTTGATACTGTTCAAAGAGGGTTATTTCATGAAGATACAACTTGAGCAAGCACTTGGAAGTTTTAAGTTTCTCATGAGCCTTCTAGCCATTACATGTTGAAGATATTTGGAACATACTGGGTAGAGATAAAGAAGTTGATAGGCTCAAACTTCATAGAAACAAAATATTGACCATCCTCTGATAGATTTGGAAGAGAAGTCAACTATCCATTCTTCGCTTTGGGAATAAGGGAGCTAAAAACCCATCAACTATATCATGTTATAACTATAAGGAAGTTTAAGTGACTATTATTTGGGTTCTTGTAGTTTAGAGGGAAGAATCTATTATCTTCTTGAAGTTGAGAGAGTAGAAGTTTATCAAATGTACTGAGGAAATCGAAGAGTGCCAAGGATTGCAAAAAATTCTTTAACTCGTTCTTTTTAGTGTGATCATGAAGGAAGCCAGTGAAGGGGTATTAGATGAAAGGAACTTCAAGAAAGGACCTAGAGGAATCACATAGTAATCTCATATAGAGTATCAACTAGCAAGGAAATCGAGTCTTCCTCAATTATGATCTTATTGATTCTTCACCTTGGGCTCAAGGAAGGAACCACCCATCATTTTTTTGGGAGTGTGTAAAGACCTTGGGATGCTCTTCTAATCTATGCTTGGGGGTTGTTGGTGAGCAACCATGGAAGGAAGCATCTTGGGAGTCTTGATTTCCCAAGGATTGTATGTCGAGATAGAAGCATTGTATGGAAAGCTCTTGAATCGGTATCACCTAATGTCTCAAGAATAATTTAGTATCACATATCTAAAATGTGAGTTTAAGTGATTATGAGTTTCATGAGCTCATAGAGAATTTCGTGTAAGTTAGTTTTCATTTATCTATTCATCATGTTTTTATATCTTTTATTTTATCTTCGGTTTGATTAATGTGTGATTAATAGTAGATTAGGAGTTTCATCTTTCATTTCAACATGGTAGTAGATCATAGGTTCACCTTAGGTTGTTTTATGATATTGTTCAAAAATTGGGTTCTCATCATCTTTATCACTATTATGGCACTTCATTTTTGTCCTTATGATAATCATTTTGTTCATTGCAATATGTAATTAAGGTGGTTTAAACACCATATTTTATAAGCTTTCATTTTTGTGTTGTCTTTATCAATGACAAGTGCTTATAAGCACTTCTGTTGAATAAAAATTCATTCCCATAATGAATTTCTCCCATCAAGCTTAGTGCAAGCAAATCATTTGGATTGAATCTTGTATTGATAATGAGAAAGACATTGTGTTCAAGGTGGTGACTTGATCTTTTGTCATTAACTTTGTCTTGATTTCTTTGATAGAAGCAACATAGTTTGGCCTTGTGTATCAATACAAGAGCCTACTTCAAAGGCTTTTAAGCCTCTAGATCAACAAAAATGTGTGCTCCTATGCTTTAATAGCTTATATGTTCATCTACCACATTCCATACCTTAGAGGAGAGATGACTATATAGCTCTACCCCAAAAGAAGAGCATACATGTTTATGTATGAAACAAGCCTAAGAGCTTGATAAATGCAATTATATTTCTCTGGATTCATGAGGTGTAAATGTACACACATTGCAGGTTATGCTTATGGATTTCCAAAGATTAAAACTAGATTTATCTTGATCACTTGTAAAAGTGAAGAAATGGAGAGAATCTTGTGAAATTATCAAGAGCCAAAAGCCATGACTTATTTTGAATTCGAATCTCAAATCACTTCCTAAAAGAATGGATCACTTTTAGGTGGAATATCTAACAGCTATTAAGTCAAAACCTGTATATATACACTATCTCCTTGAGTTGCTGGTAAGAGAGCACATTAGAGTTGATCATCACACTCATTTGGAATGAACTTAGTCTTACTTCAAATCTAGAGAAGTCCTCCATAGTATCTTTGTATCATATGTCCTTTAGCAATACATTTTATACTTCATTCTCATTGGCATATGACTTTTTGTTAAAATTTACAGGCCATTGAGCAACTCTGTCAAGTTTCTCTATGTCCAATACATCAATTGGAATACTAAGCTAGGGATGTAGTAAGGATGCCAACAAAGTTTCATAACCATTGGATCCATAGATCTTAAGTTATGAGTAAATCTATGTAACAATGTCTGTGTATCATCTTCTTCCTGAAATGTTAGCATTACCCTCTCACTTTTTATGCACATTGCTCTGAGTGTAGTCATCCTAAACTAATGAAACAACTTGGAATAGATTGCCCAACACTTCGTTTGAAAGTGTGAAAAAGATCTCACGTCAAATGCTACCAAGATGTGAGCTCCGAGTTAAACACTGTGTGCCTTCTTCCATAAATAGAAGGTTTTTTCAAGGTGCTTTGTATTCATAAGTCATTTGTTTTGGCATATAGTTTTGGAAATGTAGACATTTAAATGCATACATTGGGATCTTAGGTAGTCTATTGAGGTTCTCTACCTATGCAAAAAAGTCTATTCGTACTGTGAGACTTGATGACTCTTTCCAATGTGACATTGTCGGGATTTGAGATGTGGTTGTGCAGTTCATTCATGGTTCAAAATTTACTATGCATAATGTATGCATAGCTATCATGTAGTTTGATGTCAATTGGTAAACTTGATGACCTTGGTTACAAAGTGGTTTATGCTCAGTCATTTCACATATCAAAGGGCAATATGGTTATTTCAAAAGGGAGTAAAGTTGGCGTACTTTATTGTTTATTTGTATCATAGAAAGAACACCTGTTAGCTGTTACTGAAAAACATATGGCTTGTATTTGGCATGGATGTTTGGGCCATATATCTCATTCTAGAATAAAAAATATTTCTTGTTTTGGCTACTTACCTGTGTTATCTTTCTTTGATTTTCAGTTTTGTGAGCATTGTCAATATGGAAAGAAAACAAGGAATGTGCACGACATACATTGACTCTTCAATTTAGCCTTTAGATCTCGTTCATACAGATGTGTATGGTCCTATGCCCACAAGGTCATTAGGTGGTTGTCTTTACTTTTTCACTTTCATAGATAATGCTACTAGACAACTTTAGGTATACCCTCTCAAAGCAAAGGATGAGGTATTCCCTACTTTCAAAAAATGGTTTGCTTTAGTTGAGATTGAAAAAGGAACTAAGCTAAAAGCCTTACATTGAGATAATGGGGATTAGTGTGTCTCACATGATTTCAAACTCTTCTATCACTTTAGAGGAATTGGTAGAGAGTTTACAACTCCTTTTACCCCAGTACAAAATAGTATAGTTGAAAGGATGAATATAACTATTCAGGATAGAGTAGTCTTTATGCTACATCATGCAAACCTTTCACAAGGCTTTTGGGTAGAAGCAGTATTAACTATAGTTCATGTGATTAACCTTTCCCCTAGTACTACCAAAGGTTTGAAAGTGGCACAAGAGTTATGGAAAGGGAAGCCACCATGTTATGATCATCTTCGAGTTTTTGGGTGTGAAGCATATGCTACCAAGAACCTCAGACAAAAGTTGACCATAAGTCAAAGAAATGCATTTTTCTTGGATATGGTTGAGAAGGCCAATTTGGATATCCCTTATGGGATCTTGAAACATGGTCTGTGATAAGAAGTAGTGATGTCATTTTCAATGAGTCTAAGATGCATAACAACCCATTAAGGAGGTTGAACTGAGAAGAGTGGTGTTTGAGCTTACTAGTCCTCTAGTTAGCATGCATAAAAATGCTTCACATAGGGATGTTCAAGAGAATGTTCAATCAGATTATTTTGCAAATGTTCTAGTTCAACCATCGTAGAGATGCTTTGCACGTGTCTCACATCCACCTGATAGATATGTTCCAAGTTTGGATTTTGTTATGCTAACAGATGCTGGTGAGCTTTTGTGCTGCAAAGAGGCTATGCAGATAGAGGATCATGTCAAGTGGGAGCTTGCCATGAAGAGTGATTTAGATTCTATTCACAAGAATGATACTTGGGATTTAGTAACTTTTCCAAAGGGTAGGAAAGCTTTACCATGTGATTGGGTATATAACGTCAAATCCACATCAGATAGTGCTCCTCCAAAGTATAAAGCAGGGCTTGTTGCAAAGGATCTTAAGCAACAACATGGTGTTGATTTCGAGGAAATCTTCTCTCGAGTGGTCAAGATGATTACGTTGCAATGTTTCTTGGATTCATGTGGATTTCTCGTCTTGCTTGTGATATGGGCCTACCTCACCATGTACCTCATTTACTCAGTGATAGTCTGAATGCCATTGCATTGGCTAAGAATCCGATCTATCATGAAAAGACTAAGCACATTGAGGTGAGGTATCACTTCATTTGAGACTGCTTAGTCATTGAGAGATATGAAGGAGGAATTCAAGGTCAATGATCTAGGGCAATTCACACACTTCCTAGGGTTGGAAGTTGTGTATATAGAAGAGGGTATGTATCTCACTCAAAGGAAAAACATCAAGGATATGCTAGCCAAGTTCAAGATGGAGAATGCTAAGGTTATAGGTACATCCATGGAGATGAAATTGAAGCCAAGTGCTCATGAAGGAGAGCTAATTGATAACATAACAAGATATCAAAGCTTAGTGGTTAGTTTGAACTATGACATATTGACTAGGGTAGAAATTTGTTATAGTGTAAGTGTTATAAGCCAATTTATGCATGCTCCTAGAAAACCACACATGGAAGCAGTGAAGAGAATACTCAAGTATTTGAAGGGAACCATGAATGAAGGAATATATTATCCATATTCATCTGATACAGACATAAATCTATTCTTTGAGGTAGGTTGGGTAGGTTCTAAAGATTACATGAGAAGTACTTCATGTTATCTTACTTTTGCACGTACAAATCTCATTTCATGGTCATCTAAGAAGCAAATCACTAGTGCTCTAGAATCATTAGAAGCTAAATATAGAGGATTAGCTAATGCAACTCAGGAAGCAATGTGGATCAAGACCTTGTAATAAAATTTAGGTCCAAGTCTTCTAATCATCACATGTTTAGAGATGAAATAAGCTCTCTTCACCTTGCAACAAACCCAATTTATCATGCTAGGACCAAACACAAGAGGTCCACTATAAGACTATTAGGCAAAAAATCACAAGCAAGGAAATTGAACTCTCATATGTATCTGTTGGAGTTTGAGGTTTTTGAAAGTGCACAAACAACACAAGCAAGAAGAGGAAGAAGAAGAAGAAGAAGAAGAAGACGAAGAAGAAGAAGAAGAAGAAGAAGAAGGAGGAGGAGGAGGAGGAGGAGGAGGAGGAGGAGGAGGAGAAGAAGAAGAAGAAGAAGAAGAAGAAGCTAGGAGCACAACACACAATATTGAGTGTATTACCAAGTGAATGTACAAAGATAAGTGACTTGTTAGGGATATAGGCATATATACAAGCGTGGGGAAAAAAACCTCCTTAAGAGGAAAAAAAAGTGCCCCTACCATCCTAAGTGTATTCATACACATTACTGCCTAAATATATAAGCAAATCCTCTTTGGGAGTGATGCGGCAAACAAGGAGCTAACAATTATGTATAAGGAAGTACCAAGCTATGTGGAAAGAGATAAATCCATAAAAGGAAGTAAGCCCAAAGCTGTGCGGAAAGCTTCAAACTTCTCCCTAGGTAGAGCCTTGGTGAAAAGGTATGTAATGTTATACTGTGTGGACACATATGCCAAACTGATCTCTCCAACATAGAATCCCTCCCTAACATAATGATAATGCATCTCAATGTGCTTTGTGCAAGCCTGAAACACGAGGTTCCTCACAACTACCAATGCACTCTGACTGTCAGTGAAGATGATGGTGGTTGACCAACACCCAAATCAATCAAAAGGCATCTGTGCCACACACATGCAATAGTTTTTGTGAAAGCTTCCCTATACTTAGCCTCATAGCTAGAAGTGGCCATAGTAGTCCGCTTCTTGCTCAACCTATCAGGGGAGCACTAGATTGTGCTCTCTGACTACAATAGACAAGATTTCAGGAATACACTTTTGATTACAAGATCACCCACGAAGGGGAAATGATACAAGAATACGTGACCGATATAAGACGTCCCACAACTCGGGACCGATAGGTATGGAAAACTAGACTAGAGATGATATAGGAGATCCCACAACCCGGGATCGTAGGTAGGACACAAGATATCTCGGTTACAAGAATTCCCTTCAGGGACATGAACTGGATAGAAGAAATAGCCAGAAAGGATCTCGTACTACAAGATTACAATAGGACAAGAAAAGATGTCCACGATACAAGACTGGAGCAAGAGACAAGACTAGAACTTGAATTGGAACTTGAAAGTACTTACTTGGTGATCACGACCTCTTGAGCTCCCAAGACTGGCATTGGGAAGACTGAGAATGAATGTGGCCAATCCCTCCTTTTATAGGTGTTCAAAGGCAGTTCTCCAAGGCGGTTACGACTTGATGATATCATCATGATGTAATCAACTGGAAACGAGACCTCCGAGTGTCAGAATTCAGCAAATAGACAGTCAATCTTGGGGTTTTGCACCTTCCGAACGCAATGGAACCATTAGTTTCTCCAAACTCTGATCCAATCATGAGATATAGGAATTGACATGGAATATAAGGTTCAAGATGGTTTCCTTTGTGTCCATGATATCACCTCCCCCTCAAGCGACAAGTTCCACGAGGAGCGGCCATATTATCTAACTTGGGTTTCATTGGATTCTTCTTATGGAATTCACGAACCTTGACTTTTGCTCTCTGAAGATTTTTTGTAAGTTCGCAAGTATGATCATTGATGTCATATGCTTTCCAATGAATAAAGCATTCCAATCGTCCTCGCGAGATTCTTGAATCTAAGAAATGATTAACCTCGAATTCTTCATGATCCTTAATCTTGAAAGGTGGTGAAGGACTAGGTCTCCCTTGAGCTTCCTTAGCTTCATGACAAGATAGGTCCTTTGAGCTTTTAGTGGTGTGTTGTAGTGTTTCCAAGATCTTTGATGGAGTGCCTTGAGTAAGCACACCTCCTTGATTGAACATGAACTCCTCCTTTTCCTTTATCTTCTTGTTATCTTGAGAAATTGTATGCTCCATATCATTTGTAATGACTTCTTGGCCTTCAAAGATTCTTGATTTAGATTCTTGAGGAATAGTGTCTTCATTAGTCAAGACTTCTGACTCTTGGACTTGGCTTTCTTTTAGCAACTGATTCTCACACTGAATTGCTTGATTGATAGCTTCATCTAAAGTTTTTAACTCAGATGTAGAGGATAAAAAAACCTTTATTTCATCTCTGAGACCACTTTGAAATCGATTAACTAGATAGTCTTCTTGATATGCGGATCCTTGAAATACAATTTTGAAGTCTGATGCGAATTCTCGAACTGAGCGATCACCTTGTTGTAACCTTTGTTCAAAGTCTCAAAGTTTTTTATATATATCATCTAGAGTAGACTCGATATTTCTGAGTATGGATATGGTGTCCATCATGCTTGGCACAATCTTGATGTAGACAGTCTTGCCAAAATGTCAGGGGAGCACTAGATTGTGCTCTCTGACTACAATAGATAAGATTTCAGAAATACACTTCTGATTACAAGATCACCCACAAAGGGGAAATGATACAAGAATATGTGACCGATACAAGACGTCCCACAACTCGGGACCGATAGGTATGGAAAACTAGACTAGAGATGATATAGAAGATCCCACAACCCGGGATCGTAGGTAGAACACAAGATATCTCAGTTACAAGAATTCCCTTCAGGGATATGAACTGGATAGAAGAAATAACTAGAAAGGATCTCGTACTACAAGATTACAATAGGACAAGAAAAGATGTCCACGATACAAGACTAGACAAGGCTGGAGCAAGAGACAAGACTAGAACTTGAACTGGAACTTGAAAGTACTTACTTGGTGATCACGACCTCTTGAGCTCCCAAGACTGGCGTTGGCAAGACTGAGAATGAATGTGGCCAATCCCTCCTTTTATAGGTGTTCAAAGGCGGTTCTCCAAGGCGGTTACGACTTGATGATGTCATCATGATGTCATCAACTGGAAACGAGACCTCCGAGTGTCAGAATTCAGCAAATAGATAGTCAATCTTGGGGTTTTGGCACCTTCCGAACTCAATGGAACCATTAGTTTCTCCAAACTCTGATCCAATCATGAGATATAGGAATTGACATGGAATATAAGGTTCAAGATGGTTTCCTTTGTGTCCATGACACAACCAAGTTATGCTGAGCTACCAATCATGAAGAAAAAGCCACTAGTGGATACATGAGTGCCATAGAAACTAGCCATGTTAGATTCAGAAAAATCATGTAAATCTAGTGGTAGTGATCCCCCCTTGGGATAAAACAATCCAAGTAGCCAGTTGCAAGATGCACTTAACCACCTACCAACGCTTGACTCCTGGGCAATGCATAAAACTTGCTCATCTGAGAGACAATGAACTGAATATTAGGCTGAGCTATGCATACGTAAATCAAGTGTCCAAGAGCTTGCTGATAGATAATAACATCAAATGCATCTCCAACATCATGAAGACTAAATCGTAAACCTATTTCCACAGAAATAGCTATAGCTTTATGATCTTCGAGGCCAAAATGCTAGAGTAATGTGTCAATATATTTTGTTTGACACAAAGCTATTTCCTATCAACTTGCATAAATTGAATGCCCAAATAATGATGCATTTCCCCAAATCTGATATCTCAAAAGAGGCATACAAATAAGCCTTAAGTTGAGAAATATGTTTCTCATTAGGACTAGTCAACAACATAAACAAAAATGATAAGAAGTACACCATCTGCATGCTTAACATATAAGGTCCTCTCACTTGGACTATTCTCAAATCAATGTGCAATCAAGTAGGCATGTATCTTTTCGTACCAACACATGGTGCTTGTGTCAAACCATATATTGCCTTTTTTAACCTGCACACTTTGTTTTCATGCCCTTTCTATAATACCATGGGGCTAAAATAAATACACTTGTTCATTTAAGTCACCATTCAAAAATGCAATTATAATGTCCAACTGATGTACATTTCAACCATGATGAACTGCAAGTGCACAGATGCTATGAATGGTGTTCATTTGATATGTGAGTATGAAGGACCTTTTGCAATAAACCTAGCTTTATACCTGTCAACTGTTCCATTAGGTTTATGCTTTAGCTTGTATACCCATTTAGTGCCTATGTAATTTTTGCCTGGAGCCAAATCACATAAAGACCAAGTACCATTGTTCATAATAGCATCATATTTTGATTGCATAATAACTATCCATTTTTTTTGAATTTTGTACTTCATCAAAAGAAACATGCTCATTCTCATCACAAAGACTAGAGTCAACCATTGCATAACAAATCTAATGCAAAAGAAGCACTATGAGATCGTGAACGAGTATGATATGATAGAGGTGCATCTAATTTGCTATCTTGCAAAGTCTACACCAACAATTTAGGCATAGTTTTTGCCTCTATATCAACGCTGTGGTCAAGATCAAAGTTTCGAGTTAGTAGTTCAACCAAATGTTTCAGTGGCAAGGAGTCCATAACTAACAAAAACTTTGCAATATCTAAAGGTCAAACCGTTGCATTAGAGGATATGGAAGATGAGAGTCTAGAAGAGAAATCCTCAAAACGACTCGATTTGGTGATCTCTCTCCTTGGAAGGCATACATGTTGTATATAGATGCTTATGTTTGAGACATAGATACATCGAGCTAAATGTTTATATTCGCTTGTTGTGTGTCCTTGTACCCTCGATGTTATCATGGCTGAAAAGAATTCGCATATATAAGGTTATTAATTTGATGTTACCATAATTATGTGTACCTACAGAAAAGAGCTTATATGTGTTTGCATGCATTCCATATATGGGCATATGGGTTGTGTATATGCATTTTATAATGTGTTTGTATGTATCTTGTTGTTTGTATATGTATGTTCAGATATATACATATATTTGATTAATCATGTGTGTATACGTGTATCAGTATGCGAGTATGCGTGCATGTGTCTGTATTCGAGGGTTCTTCGTTTTTAGCATGTACTGAAGGCAATTGTGTATGGAGAGGGATTTGGAAGGTTGATATCGAATGGAAGAGGAAGATCTTCGTGGAAGGCAGAGAGAGGCATGATCGAAGATAAAGGGTCAGGCGGCATATAGGGAAGAAAGTAAGGTCTCGAAAAGCTCCCTTTTTTTAGGTTTATGTTTTTTTTGAAAGGTACAACGCAGACTTCAGCTGGGAAAAGAGGGAAGAACTGCGCTCCTTGAAGGGGGAACAACCAGAGATTAGAGGAGCGGACAGGAGGAGTGCCGTGACTCATTCCTGTGCTATTAGCCAAAGTTGCAGTGAAGATTGGATTTCACATGTTCTGACAAGATATGACATCGCACGAAGGAAGGTACTGAAGACTGTGATTAGTAGTAGGAGGAGGAGGAGGAGCAGATTTCTCTGAGTTTTTGCGGTTTCTCATGCATGATTAGAGGCTCTTGCTCTGAAGAGAAGGAAAAGGAATTCGACAGACTGTGGGAAAAATGGACCGTCAACCTCTGTGAACTTAATCCTATTTCATGTCTGCAACCAACATGGAAAGCTCTCCGCCTAGAATCTCAAGAGAAAAATCTGAGTCCACGAACCTCAAAGCATCATAGCACAAATCGGTTCTAGAAAAACATGTTACTCAAGGCGGTCCCGACAACACCAAAGCTCAGAAATTATTCTCTAAAGATTAGAGCATTGAAACACCACTGCTCAGAGAAAGCAAGATCTACAATGAGTTTTATGCTGAACCGAAGGGAAGCAATTGCTTGGGAACTCGTTATTCATCTTCTAGCCTATCATCTGTTTGCATATTCAAGGTAAATCGTAGAAGCACTTGCTTTATGCTACGAAATGATAGTTGGGCATTTACTTTGGCTGTGAACTGAAGTCGATGCATGAAATCTCGAAGGGTAGAATTGGACTCTCAATTTTCTTCACCGAAAGGGAATACTATTTCCTGCCTATCTTCATATGTGTACAGGCTGTGTAGTCATTTGCAAGAATGTTTATGCTCTTTCTTCTATATCCATGGCATTCTGCTGCTCGATCAGAACGTTTTATCACTTCGTAAGTCTTCAATACATCGTAAAATTATGAGGTGGTGAATCATGGGATTTTGAGAACTCACTCCACAGTGCCTGTTTGCTCATGAAACCCATAAAAAGAAACAATTTTGATGTAGATGATCAGTACTGGAATGTTTTATCTTAGATAATAGTTGAATCTCAAAGGAATCTGCAGAAACAAAAATTCCATGCTTCCTTTTGTTTTCGCCTCATTTACAGATTTGCTGAATGATCAATATATTCTTATTTGTTGAATGATCAAAATATATACCAAAATACAGATTTGTTGAAGTAGTTCATAATTTGTAGTTTAAATGGAAGCATTAATTATCTGGTGGAAAGTCCATAAAAACTCCAAATAAACTTTGGTTTACTAGGTGAAAGCTGCTATCAAATTGCCTTAAACATTTTTGCCATATAATGCGAGGTTTCAAATTTTGATCCTTATGTCACAAAACTCCAAGAGATATAGTAGGAGAAACGAGGTGTACTTCTTGGGTGCGTGTAAGTTGCGAACGAGACTTGACGAAGCAAATGTGGAAACAGGAGGATAAAAAATGAAAAAGCGCACATAAAATCTTAGTCTTATAGATATTTTTCGTATAAACAAATCTGGATTGAAAGTCAAAGCTTTGAAAGAATAAATTCTATATTGATGGTGCACTCTTCCCTAAAAATGTGAATGCGAGAAGTCAAAGTTAATGTTGCTTCGCATTAGCATTCAAAACTAATGATACTGAAGCTTGAACTTATGTTTCCCTTAAGCGTCATAAACTTTTCCAAAGCATGATCTTCTTCCCCATTACACCCTCCGTTAGATGAACTTCGCGACACACCTAATGAACTTACTTTCTCAAATCTTTTAGAAGATATCCAAATTATATTCTCTGTCTTATTTCCCCTCCTTATCATGAGCAACAAGACATACTTGGTGAACCCCATATGAAGGAGGAGGGTGTTGTGACTTTGAGCGTAGGAGTGAAAGCTTAGCTAGTAGTGCCGTTTTAGGAAGCTCTTCGTGTTTGACTATTTATGGGCGACACTACAATGGACGTTATAACCAAGCTCTTGCACTTCGAGGAGGACAAAAAAAGATGAAGTGCCATCTACGCATTCCACGAACGAGTTATTTAAAGGAGTGGGTATTTCAACAGCAAAAATATTACTCGCTTCTGTAAAGAGTATGAATTAGAGGCGCGATATCTTGGCACGAGGCTTATGCTATTAAGTGACCAAGAACTTATAGAAAATTTTGTATATGTTTTAGAATTGTATCTACGTGATCGACTAGTTGTGGATGCACCCCGACTAATTGTAGAAGGGAAAACAAGATGGTCTCAATATAAGACAATCCTCATGAGAATGTTTGCACTTGATGACGATGATAAAGTGACTAGGTCAAAATTTCTAAAATGGATACATAAACCTAAATACCAATCCATTTTAGACATAAAAAGAGAATTTGATCAGCAGTTTGGAAACTTATCTGAATATGATAGAAGGGCTATAGCTCAAGAGAAAATATCCTTGTTTCTTCGGGCTATAGATACGAAAGCCCAAGAAGAACTTTTTTCATAATTACAATTGACAAAGAATCTAGTGTTCATAAAGGAAAAGATAATTTATGACTCAAAGACTGGAGAAAAAGTAAATATTAATTTTGGACGGGGAGGCATGAGAGTGTTTTTTCGTGGCACATCTAGTAATGTTGCTTCAACATCTTATACATACGCATGTCAAGTAATTGATGAAAATAATGATACATAATCATGGTCTAAAGTGATAAAGTCCCTAGATCGGAGAAAGATGCATCACAAAATCTTGAAGTCAGCAAGCAATGAGATCCGAGGGGTAACCAAATGGAATGACACTGTAGATACTCTCTTGGTTGTTACTTATCTATGCTCTTTAGTAGAGCATGAGGTGGTAGTGGAAGAGAAGCAGAGGAGAATCAATGAGGGTGAAGAAGATAAAAGAACTAGACGTCAAGTAGAAGCTTCACAATAACAATCTCAAATACCAAATCAAAATCAACTAATACAAACAAACTATCCCATTCAAGTAATTTCATTATCACAACCGATAATATTTCAGCCAAATCAAATTCAGAATCAAGTTCAAAATCCTACTTTTGTTGAAATGCCACTTCCTACTGTTGATATATTTAGGTAGTGATGTGTGTGAACACACTAGGACCGTCGGGGCACTTTTTTTCCTCTTTAGGAGGTTTTTTTCCTCGGCTTGTATATACGCCTATTGCCCTAATGGGCTACTTATCTTTGTACATTCTCTAGTAATACATTCACTATTGTGTGTTTGTGCTCCAAGCTTCTTCTTCTTCTTCCTTGTGCTGTTCGCGTGCTTCCGCAGACGTCTATCTCCAACAATTGGTATCAGAGCAGGTCGTCGCTTTATCTAGGGTGCCGTCGACACTCCTCCGTTTGCAGTCTGAGATTCGCACGAAATTTGGTGAGCATACTCAGCGTGTTTCCGAGATAAAAACTGCTTCGCTTTGTGATGCTGAAATCGCGATCTGAGCTCGTTTCGGCCTCTGAACGCACTATCGCAGCGCTGTGCAGGTTATTTCGTCTTTTTGTGCTAAAGGTATATACCAGTTTCTGTTCGCAAGTTTAAGCGTCTCGAAGTCTGCTATAGGTCTAGCAGAACTCGTCTGGGCAGTTCTATTCAACTTTTTGAGATACAATCAATTTTCTGCATCAAGGTATTTTAGTCATCGGCCAAGGCTGAAAGCAGTGATGTATTCCGTATGTTGGCTGTTGAGGATAAGTTGGATGGTACCAACTACCCCTTATGGGCTTATATGATGCGATATGTTTTGGTTGCAAAAGGATTGTGGAACATTGTGTAGGGTGTTGAAAGACGTCCTGTTACACCTGTAACGACAGGTACTGCAAATACAAGTGCTGGAGCTGATGAAGATGGTGTCGAAGATGATATTCCGTAGATTCCTGTTCGTGCTGCTGTTTCTGTTGCACCTACTGCAGAGCAGATTCGTTGGGATGGCATAGATGCCCAGGCACATGCATTGATAGCTTTGTCTGTCAAACGTGCCATTATTCCTCATATTCGCTCTTGCAGAACAGCTAGGGATGCTTGGGATACACTTACCACATTGTACCAAGCTAGGAATGAGGCTCGTATTGCTTACCTCCGAAAACAGTTGGAGAGTGAGCACATGAATGAAGGTGATTCTATGGATAGTTTCCTAACGAAGATCAAAGATTTGAAGGAATACTTGATTTTTGCTGATGAGGTTATATCAAATAGCTCACTTGTGCAGACCGTTCTGAATGATCTTCTTGACTCATATCAGAGTTTTGCTTCTACTCTTCGATTGATGATGAAAGGCAATCCGAATGCCTTATCATTTAAGGAGTTAGTCTCTGTTCTGTTGCAAGAAGATCAGTCCAGGCAGAACAGGTCCATTATGCGTGTTGCAGATCAAGCTTTCCTGGCTAGTCAGAAGGGTAAAGGAAAATGGAGCTCTTCTACTAGTAAGCAGGAATCTGCAAATGCTGCACATTCGAAGAAACAGGATAAAGATGAGAAGAAATCAGAAAAGCAGAAATTATTTTGCAAGTACTGTAAAGGGAATGATCATATCATAAAGAACTGTCCAAAACTGGCTGCAAAAGAGGCAAAGAAAAAAGAGGTTGGAATGATTGCTGCAGAAGCCTCTACACCAAAAACAGAGTCTTCTAATCTTGTGCAAGAAGAAGAATGGGCGTTTACTACTGTTTGGAGTTTTGACCCATCTTCTCATGAGCAGTGCATGTTTGCAGTGGACTCAGATGTTTGGTACTTTGACAGTGGGGCGACCAAACATATTACCTCGTAGCGCAGTTTCTTCTCTTCACTCGAGCCTGCCCCTGTTGAAGCTGAAGATCAAGGACAAAGCACAGGAGCACATCAAAGAGGTGGACACACAAGTAGAAGGAGCAAGTAGGGAGCTCCAAGAAGTGTATGTCAAATTTTCACAAGAATCATCTACAAAAATAGTGATTTTCATCACTAAAAACGATTGTAAATATCATTTTCTATTTTTGTAACTCCATTTTGTTCAAGCCAAGGAGTCCTTGAGCTTGAGGAGTATTAGAAGTATCATCCTACCAATTTTCATAATTTTTAGACTCCGTTTGAGCCCTCAAATAAGCCCTGGAACCTAATTTTTAACTAGGCCGGACACTAGGTCCGGACAGGATCAAAACTAGTCAAAAAACTATAAAAAGAGCTAGAGAGCTCATTTTTGAGGTTAGCTTGTTAGAAAATAGAGCTTTTGTAAGAGAACTCTTTGGCAATCGAAGCTTTCCATTGTTCCTCTCTTTGATCTTACCTTGTGCGTGTGTGTGTGTATGTGTGTGCATGCTTGCGTGTGCTTTCTCTCACACACTTGTGCCTTCACTTGCTCGTGGTCTTCATACCGGTCCTCACGTCTCCGCGGATCGACAAGTAAAGGAGGTGGTGCTTACGCTTGAGCTACACCAAATTTTGGCGCCGTTGCCGGGGAGAGAGCTTCGAGGACGAGCGTTGTGATGGTAAGATCGTAGATTTGCGACGTTGGAAGGTAAAAAATAACTATCATTTTTGTTCATTTTTTTATTTTTCTTCTTCATCTTCATGATCATCACCATCTCCATCTTCTTCCATCTTCTTCTTCATAGAAATTTCTTGTTTTTTAGTGCATTTTCATCATTTTCATACCATCTTTCATGCATTATTATGCGCGGAGGAGTTAGGAAGTGCAAGAGAGTGCAAGCGCTGTGTTTCTTCATGATTTTCTGCACATACGGAGCTCGCCATTGCTCGGTGCTCAGAAATTCAAAGTTCCCGCCAAAAAACACGATTCTGTGATGAAAATCGTGATTCTGTGAAAATTCAAATTTTTTTTTGAAAATCGCGATTCTCTGTTTCCCGCCTAAAATCCTTTTGAAAAGAACACGATTCTGTGGTTGTGCTCAAAATCGTGATTCTCACAAATCACGATTTTCAGCAAAAAAAACACGATTCTGTGGTTCTGCTCAAAATCGCGATTCTCAAAAACACGATCCTCTGCTCAAAATCACGATTCTCACAAATCACGATTTTCAGCAAAAACACGATTCTCTGTTGGCGATTCTCAAAAACACGATCCTCTGCTCAAAATCGCGATTCTCAAAAACACGATTCTCTGAGATAAAATTGCAATTCTCTAAAACACGATTCTGTGAAAACACCATTCTGTGAAAACACGATTCTGTGAAAACACGATTCTATGAACCACAATTCTGTGAAAACACGATTCTGTGAACCATGATACTGTGAACCACGATTCTGTGCTCAAAATCGCGATTCTCAAAAACACGATTCTCTGAGACAAAATCGCGATTCTCTAAAACATGATTCTGTGAACCATGATTCTGTGAAACACGATTCTGTGAACCACGATTCTGTGAACCACGATTCTGTGAAAACACGATTCTCTTCTCAAAATCGCAATTCTCAAAAACACGATTCTCTGCTCAAAATCGCGATTCTAAAAAACATGATTCTCTGCTCAAAATCGCGATTCTCAAAAACACGATTCTCTGCTCAAAATCGCGATTCTCAAAAATCACGATTTTCAGCCAAAAACACGATTTTGTGAAAACACGATTCTCAAGGTACAAAATCGCGATTCTTTGACTTCACAAAATCGCGATTCTTTTGAAGTTCACAAAATCGCGATTCTCTTGAAGTTCACAAAATCGCGATTCTCTTGATTTTCACAAAATCGTGATTCTCTTGATTTCACAAAATCGCGATTTTTTCCAAAAGGTCCTGTTTGCCTATTTTGATCCCCAGGAGCCTGATTTGACATAACTTTTTCATCCAAAGTCCATTTTTTGAGCTCTATAGCTTGTTGGAAAGCTCGTTTTGAATCCTACACGGCCTCAACTGTTTTTTATAAGAATAATGCGTTGATTTTCAGATAGGATAATTTGAAGTTGACCTTCAGGTGGGACCTGTAACCCAAGGGGACTCCAAAGGATTTTTGAACCATACCAAGGGGAAATTTTGGACTCTTAGCCAAAGCTTATGAACTTGAGATCTGGTAGACACCTAGGCAAGGATAGACAAAGCATTAGATCTTCTCAGTCTAGTGTCAACCATACAGCTAAGTCTTGGGCACAACAACTAAGTGGTTGTCCTTACATACTAAACTCTGACACAAGTGACTTAGAAATGTCTTTTAGCATAGGGAAACCTGCAGGTGGCTCAGGAACTGCCCATCTACAATCACCAGAAGGACCCTATAAAACACAATTGGAATATATTCAGACCAATCGATTAGGTGCTCGCATCTATGAGGATGGCTTGAGGCGATCAGTGGTCCAACTCAAAAATCCAGATCAATCCTTTGGACTTGAACACCCAGTGATCAAGTTCCAAGAGGGTTTATACATTGATAAGGAAGGAACCATGTATGTGGTCACCAACCTACCAGATAGGACTGATGAGTTTGGAAATATCATTCCTGAGAATGAGATAGGAGACCTAGAACAAGGAAATGTAGGACAAGGACCCCAGACTCCTAGAGGCAAGTCAATTTTGACCAGAGTGATCACTCCAGATTGGATTCCTCAAGATAACAAAAGCATAGAACTATTCTTGAATAGAGAAACAGAGGAAGCATTTTGGAGATTCAAGCCAGATCAACCTAGCCAATTGGGCATAGTCATCATCTACGAGTTCAAGGACCCAGAGATACCAGGCAAAGTTGTCTACCTGGATAACACGTCAGAGAAAATTTTCTTGGTAACAGAACATGATAGACATGCATATACTTGGAAGAGTGAATTGATTTTCCCTCCACCAAGATCCAATGTTTACCATGGCCTCCAAAGGAGTAGGATCATCCCAAGCTCATGAAGCCCAGAGAGAAAGAACTAGAGAGAGACCTGAGGTAAGTTTTGCACACACGGTGGGCAGAAATAGAGCAGGATTTGAAAATGAAAGACCTGAAAGAGAGAGACATCAAGCACATAGGCAACAAAGAGATGAACATGATTTTCCATTGGCTAGACCCCGAGAGCACACAAGAACCCTTAGACCTACTCAAGTGATCAAGGCAATGAAGAATTATTTTGACGGATCAGGAGATCCTTATGATCATGTGGCTGAGTTCAAACAAGTGTTAAGAGCTGAACAAGTTGAGGATTTATTCACCCAGTACGAGGCATTTGGTTTGACTCTTAAGGGCACTGCCTTGGCTTGGTTTCAACCATTGAGTAGTTGCAACTATCGCGATATAGGTCAGCTGCTGGAGGAATTCATTGTAGAATTTTCCAAGAGTGGTATCAGACATAACACATCATCTTTGATCCACAGTTTCAAGCAGACACCCCAAGAAACAGTGCGACTAGCAGGTAGAAGGTTCAGACAGTACCTAGAAAGGTGCCCTGCTCCAGAGTTACCTACACCAGCCAAACAAGTGGCTTTGTTCTTAGATGGCTTACTGAGCACAAAGTTAAGATCATATGTGTACTTGAAAGAGCCTAGATGCATAGAAGAGTGTGTGCGGACGTGCATTGACATAGAAGATAACTTGGGTGAGGAGTTAGGATTGTCCAAACTCTATAAGGATTCAGATATTTCTACTAGTCATACATCAAAAATCCCCACGGAAATAGAGGAGATAACTGAGCAAGTTGCCAAGAAGCTGGGAGTCTAAAATAGACAAACACAGAGAGTCACTCCATTGAATCGGTGTTATACTTGCGGAGGTGACCACATGGCTAATGTATGCCCAATGCAAAACCAAAACATTAGAGAAAGGAATGTTCCATATTGCACTATTGAGAGAAATACACGAACCACACAGCTCAAGATTGTCCTTACAATAGGCAGGCAGTTAGACAAACTTATCAGCAACCTTACCAACAAGGTAGGTATCAGAACCAATACCAACAGCCATATTATCGACCACAACAGCAATATCAAGCACAATATAGGCCACAACCAGTCTTGGGAAACCAACCACCAGCTCCTACCAACGTGATTCCAGTCAAGTATGCTGTGGGAGAGGAAAATCCAAATAGAGCATTGGTGCCACTAATCCCATTGATACCAGATAATGACTCTCATGCTCATAGTTTAGACTACTCCCATGAAGGTAGTCCACATGCTTATTACATTGAGTCGCCTGAGCATTGTGAGATTTATTCATATCAATATGAGGCACCAACTATGGAGCAAAATTGGGAGCCAGAATACCCCAATGTCATGTACATAAATCCTAACCCTAGGCCCCAATTGAGACAAATGAGACCAGAAGCCCCTAGAGGATCTTGTTTCAGATGTCAAGGTGACCATTTCATTTGTGACTATCCCCACCCACCATCTCCGAGTCAAGGTCAGGCTATCACAATACAAGCTTTTTGTCCTGAATGTGGCAAAGACCATCTTCCCAGAGATTGTCCAAGAAACCCCTCCAGTGCACCCAAGATTACACCCATTAATGTGGTAGGCTTAGTGGCGGATTCAAGTTCAAGTAGCAGTAATGTGGCACCTGTACAGGCAGTTACTAGGGCACAAGCATTGAAACAAGATAAACCAGCAGAACAATCGGAGTCGAGTGAATCAGGAGAGCCTAGTAAGAGGAAAACAAGAACATGGAAGGATACTAGAGAAAAGGCCAATCGTAAGTGGAATAAAAAGTTATCGAAACTAGAGGAAAGCTTGAAAGAAGCAAAAACAAAAATAGAAGACATCGCATCTCAAAACCCCTCGCATGCCGACACTCCATCCACTCTGCCTCATCCCACCCCACCACCCATTGTAAATAGGCCACAACCAGGGTCTGTTCTTGCATATCCAACCCCAGAAGGCTTGGACATGATGTTCAAGGCATACCAGGCTCGACTTCAAGAAGGGCCAACAACTGCAAATCTAGACAAGAGTTACCCTAGAGCGGATTTAGAGATTGAACATATGAAAATGTGCATGAAAATGGTAGAACAAGCTCAAGCCATACTTGAGACTAGTCAAAAGTTCAATCAGACAAACTCTATCAAATCAGATTTGCATTTCCAGGGCTTACTAGAAAGATTAGAGCAATTGGTAAACAAACCACAAGTTTCTTTACCTCCACAGGCTCAACCAGTTATTGAAAGAGGAAGCTCACCACCAATGGGAGCTTATGTTCCTAATTCCACGGATGCTGGAATACCTCCTTCAATTCAACAGTACTCTCAAGAGTTCTTGCGGGAAATACAAGAAGAGAAATGGGCCAAGGAGAAGGGTAACTCCCCTCCTATTCCTGAGATTGATGATCTTCATGATCAATTTCCCCAAGACATTCCATCTATTTACGAAGATGAAGCAGAACAACAAGAAGATGAAAGATTAGATTTTGAATCTAATACCCTAGAAGAACTGCCTCAATTTCCAGGTCCATGGGAATCTGAATCTCTCCAGATTAGAGCTCCCACAATACCGGTAAGAAATGAAGACTCAGTGGTTCCAAGGAACACTGATGTCGTGAAGAACACTAAGGTTCAGTGTCACCTCACTGTAGAAGAGCTGCTCAAAGCAAAACCTGAGCTATGGAATCATGTGAAGGATCAGGTTCTAGAACTTGAGTCCAATATGCCGAAAATAGGCTCTAAGCAAAAAGTACCAGAGATACCTCTAGACAAAATAGGGGACATGTGTGAGGGTGAAGAAGGTAATACTTATCTTAAGAGTGAGAGAAGAAGCACAGGCAGAGGCCAGAGAGCGTATTAGGCGAAATAAGTTAAGGCGACTAGGCCTAGATGTCAACTCAAAAGCCCCAAAATATCACATGGATATGTGCCAAAAATCAGGCATAGCGACTTCTCAAGTCATTGACCAAAGACCCTTTGTGACCATAGAGATAGGACAAGGGAAGAAAGCAAGGACTGTGAAAGCATTGATTGACTCAGGTGCAGCAAGTAGTGCAGTTAGACTTTCCTACTGCCAAGAGTTGCAGTTGAACATCAATCCCATAGAAGCTTATCTCATAGGATTGGGAGGTGTGGAAACCCCTTGTTTGGGCGAGGTGGAACTTCCCATCTACCTTCAAGATGTTCCAATGAAAGTCTAAGCGCTAGTGTGTCAAGATGAGAACCTTACAGAACCACTTGTCTTAGGACAAGATTGGATTTATGACAATGCAGTCAACTTGAACCTAAGAAGTCAACTTCTTCAAGTTTGGGTCCAGGGACAATGCTTTACATTAGAACTAGAAAATGGCATACTTGGGTATACAAGTTGAAGCATAAACCTGATGGTACAGTTGACAGGTATAAGGCTAGGCTTGTTGCAAAGGGTTATGCACAGGAAAGAGGCATTGATTTTGATGAGACCTTTGCACCTACATGCCGTATGACTACTTTTCGGAGCATTTGTGCACTTGCAGCCCATCATGGTTGGAATGTACATCAGTTGGACATTAAAACATCATTTCTGAATGGTGACTTGCATGAAGAAGTGTATGTTTTTCAGCCCCGTGGCTTTGTGCAGAAAGAGCATGAAAACCAGGTGTGTAGGTTAAAGAAGGCATTATATGGTTTAAAGCAAGCACCACGTGCTTGGTATGAGAAGATACATGCCTATCTGGTTGCACATGGTTTTGAGAACAGTCCAACTGAAAGCACCTTATATGTTAAGCGTGCTAATGATGTGCTTCTGATCATTGTTATCTATGTTGACGACATGCTGCTCACTGGTCCTATTGAGAAGCATATTGCTGATTTCAAGGCTGATTTGCATGCCTCATTTGAGATGTCTGATTTGGGGCATTTGCATCACTATTTAGGCATTCAATTTATGCAAGTTGATGGTGGAATGGCTTTGTGTCAAACGAAATATATTGATACATTATTGCAGCGTTTTGGCCTTGAAGACTGTAAGCATATTGCCACTCCTATGGAAATAGTTTTACAATTGAGTCTTCATGATGCTGGAGATGCATTTGATGCTGTTCTCTATCAGCAGGTTGTTGGATGCTTGATTTACTTATGCATTACTCGGCCAGATATTCAGTTTGCTCTCTCATAGATGAGCAGGTTTATGCATTGCCCAGGAGTCACGCATTGGAAGGCGGTTAAGCGCATCTTTTGCTACTTGAGTGGTACTCGGATACTTGGGTTGTTTTATCCCAAGGGGGGATCACTACCGCCAGATTCGCATGCTTTTTCTGACTCAGATTGGGCTGATTGCTATGACACTCGTGTGTCCACCAGTGTTTTTGCTTCATGCTTGGTAGCTCATGTATATCTTGGTTGAGCAAGAAGCAACCTACTATGGCCACTTCCTGTTGTGAGGCTGAGTATAGGGCAGCTTTCACAGCGACTGTTGAGTGTGTGTAGCTCAGACGCCTTATGGCTGATTTGGGTGTTGGCTAGTCTTCTGCAACCACCATCTTCACTAACAGTCAGAGCACATTGGCAGTTGCGAGGAACCTTGTGTTCCATGCTCGCACTAAGCACATTGAGGTGCATTATCACTATGTCAGGGAGAGGTTCTCTGCTGGGGAGATCAGCTTGGCATATGTGCCCACGCAGGAGAACATAGTAGACCTTTTCACGAAGGCTCTGCCTAGGGAGAAGTTTGAAGCTTTCCGCAAAGCTTTGGGCTTACTTCCTTTTGTGGAGTGATTTCCACATAGCTTGGCACTTCCTTATACATGAGTGCCAGCTCCTTGTTCACCGCATCACTCCCAGGGGGGATTTGTTGATATATTTAGGTAGTGATGTGTGTGAACACACTAGGACCGCCGGTGCACTTTTTTCCCTCTTTAGGAGGTTTTTTTCCCTCGGCTTCTATATACGCCTATTGCCCTAATGGGCTACTTATCTTTGTACATTCTCTAGTAATACATTCACTCCAAGCTTCTTCTTCTTCCTTGTGCTGTTCGCGTGCTTCCGCAGACGTCTATCTGCAACACCTACTAAAGTTAATAATCCTCCACAAGATCAAGAGATGAAACCTGCAAGGAAAGGGCAAGAAAGAGTGAGAAACCCATTATACATGCTAAAATCACACATTGAGCAAGCCACGAATTTGAAACAAGTTCTTGAGAAAACAGTGCTTGATAGTGTAATCGAATTTACACTAGGCAAGTTACTGGGAATAGCTAAGAGAGAATTTCTAGAAGTAATAATCGACCTCTTAAGAAGGAAACGACAACCAATAGCGGACATGCAAGAGATTGAGAAGATGGATGAAGAGACACTTGTTCATGCCATGCAAGTGCAAGTACAAGAGATGAAAAATGTACTTGAACAAACTAAAATTAACGCACAACCATGTGTACATGAGAAAATGTCTTTGGAGCGGAATTCTCTAGAAGTAACTCCTTAGAGTCATTATACTAGAGATCATTGGGCTCGGTCCATGACTAAGATATTGGTATGCTTAGATATAATCAGTACATCAGTCGGCGCTCTTATTGATCATGGATCTGAAATCAACTTAATATCCAAAGACCTCTATATAAAAGGGAAATGACTAATAGATATGCAGTCGGGTTGGAGAATCCTGGTCGCTAATACAATGCCAAGTGAGTTATTTGGTGCATGCCCGCAGGTACTAGTTACAATTGGGGATGTTAGTGATTTTCAAAACTTCTTCGTTCAAGATCATTCCCGCTACTCGTTGATTTTAGGACAACCGTATATTACTATCTTGAGGATGGAAACAAGAGTCTTGGAGAATGGATCGGCTTATGCACGAATCCCCAGTAAGGATGGAAAGAAGGCACTCCACTTTATGATGATTTGTGTAGACCATGTCAGGAATAGAACTTCTCTTCACACCAGACCTATTCCTAAAGAGTTTGAAGATCAAAGTTTTTAAATGAAGCTTTCATAAATCGGGACTATGGAAGCTTGGAAAGTGAAAAGATCTCGAATGTAAATATGTTCATATCAAGTTTCATAGCACTTTCTTCAGCAAGCTCATTTTTGTTTTGTGTTTTTTCTGAGTTAAAAAAGTGGGAAAAACAATACATAGTAGATCTTCAGAGAAACTTTTATGGATGTAGAGTGCTCAACCTCGATGAGAAAATTTTCGGAGTCTTTGATGAGATTTCTTTTGCAGATACGTTGTTCGATCTACAAGAATTGATTGAAGGAAGAAGGAGTGATTATGTGATTCAAGCACATGCTATTTCCATGTAAAAGGAAATAAAAAAGTTTGAGCAAGATGAAAAAGAGAAACAAGCCTTCGTTGAAACAAAATACAAAAGTATCGATAAAAAGATTAAACCAGTTGGAGTTCCGCTTCATGAAGATAGTAAGAAACTTATAGATGGTACAGGAACCCAGTCATCTCTCAGAGATAAAAGGAAAATAGGTCACAAATTCACTAAAGAAACACTTGAGCAAATTCAGCTAGGAAAAGATGGTTTCCTTAGTGAAAAAGAGAAGAATGTATTCTCTCGGATGATATTTAGGTATGGAAATACTTTTTCTTTCAATGCCCAAGAAATTGTGTGTGTAGATCCATCTATGGTGACACCTATGATAATTTTCATGATACCACATGTACCTTGGAATCTTCGACCGATTTCGGTACCAAAATCTCACATTTCAAAGCTAATTGACATGTTGAATGAAAAGATTAGAATGGGGATTCTTGAGCCATCAAGTGCTCCGTATTCTAATCATCGGCTCATAGTACCAAAGAAAAATGGATCATTGAGATTTATTCAGGATCTATAGCCAGTAAATAAGGTGACAATTAGGAATATGGGAACTGGGCCTATCATAGATGAGTATGCGGAAGCCTTTGCACCCTGGGTATGAACAATTTCAGCTAGCTCTCAAGAGTCGTGACTTGACGACTATGAGGATACCACTTGGGCTTGTGCGCATATGCACTTTGCCACAAGGCTCCACGAACTCGGTGGCACATATGATGAATGGTATACATAAGATGCTTAGGGATTTTATTCCGCATTTGACTATGCCATTCATTGACGATGTCCCTATTAAAGGTTGCGAGGAAAAATATAAAGATGAGACTCTTGACGAGGATGGATGTCAGAAATTTGTTAAGAATCACACAAATGATTGTGAATCCATTCTCAGTTGACTCTAAGAGGTTCATTTAACATTGTCTGCAGAGAAATTAGTATTTGAAGTGCAAGAGGTATTGATTGTCAGAAGTTTGTGTGGTCCTAAAGGAAGAAAGCCGTGCCCGAAAAAAGTAGACACCATTCAACACCTGAAAGAGGTCTGCTCCTCAATCACCAAGGTGAAGAGATTTCTTGGCACATGTGTTTTCTACGTTGTGTGGATTTCTCATTTTGCCCATGTTGCAAACCCACTCTATCAATTGCTTAGGAAACGGCAAAGATTTCAATGGAAAGACATCCATACTTAAGTTGTGAGAAAATTAAAGATGGCACTTGCAGAAACACCATTGCTTAGGAAAGCTCGCTATAGTGACAATAAACAAATGTACATTACCATAGATATGAGTCCGACAGGTATAGGCTAGGTGATTGGCCAAGAGGATGATGAGGAAAAAAGGTATGCGATTCAATTTGGAGCTAAAGTACTAAATATTCGCCAGAGAGGCTACCCTCAGATTAAGCAAGAGCTTTGGGGAATAGTGACAACATTGAAGAATGATAAAGAATACTTGATCGGGACAAATGTGGTGGTAGAAATAAACTTCTTACCATTGTTGGGAATGATCGTGAACTGTTCTACTACAGACATTACCATGTTAAGATGGATAGCATACATTAAGTTGCTAAACCCTGAGTTTGTTCATATATGCTATCAAGAGCTATATATGAACATATAGCTGAAAGGAATAATATGGTAGACAATATGCTATCAAGATCTATATATGAAAATGAAGACTCGATGATTTCTAATGATGAAGAGGTAGGCTTGGACTTTTATGCTTCACATGTACATACTTCGAGCTTAGATGAAGCATCTACTGGACTGAATAGGCAAGAGTCTACTCATCAAATAAAAAAGCTTGGCACTAGCATTGAGTCTTCAAGAGAAGGGACTCAAAGGAGCTTAGGAAGCGGAAAAGAAAATAGGAGGAAAGAAGAGAAAACTTATGATGTTCAAATAGGGATAACAGAAAGATTTAATGAAGACGAATATGAAAATGAGTGGAAGGAAATCAGAAGATACTTGAGCATAAAGACTCTTGATCCTAGTTGGAGCAAAGAGAAGTTTCGTACCATCTGGATAAAGTCAAGCAATTACTTCCTAAAGGATGGATCACTTTGGAAGCAAAATATTGGAATAGGTAAGATACCTCAACGAGTTGTAGGTTGCAATGAAACGAAAGAAAAGATTATGTGTGAAATGCATAGCTCACTATAGGCCGGACATAATGGCTTTTAAGGGACTTATGACAAGATAAGAGAAAGATACTGGTGGCCTGGGATGTATGTAGATGTCCAAAAATATGCAACCACTTCTAAACCTTGCCAGGTGTACTCGAATGTTAGACACAAAGATGAGTTGCATCCGACATATCCTCTTAATATCCACTACAAGTGGGTTGTCGATCTGGTTACAATGCCATTAGGGGTGCAATAGATGAGGTATATTGTGATGGCAAGAGAGAACCTAACAAATCATGTTGAAGGAAGAGCTCTGAGGATGAAAACTACGAGCAATGTATGCAAGTTCCTACCAGAAGATGTGTTTAGTAGATTTGGCCATATCAAGAAAATAGTCCCTGACAGAGGTGAGCTTGATGCTCAAGAAGCCAAAGACTTCTTTGAAAAATATGGAATTTGATAATCACTCACCACTGCTTACAATCCTGAAGCTAACGGGAAAATTGAGTGCGGACATCTCTCGATTATTAAGGCTCTGGCTAAGGCTTGTGAGGGAAAGATAAAGAACTGGACAAAATACCTTCCCTTTGTCCTTTGGACAGACAAGATGACATATACTAGGAATACTGACTATATACCAACTGAACTAATGTATTATCAAAAACCTATTCTATTGGCAGAGTTGCATGCGTTAGAATGGACGTCTTTGCCCTGGGAAGATGGGATGTCAAGAGAGGATCTACTAACGATTCGAATCCTTCATCTTGAAAGAGGAAAGAACCTAGTAGAAGAAGCAACGACCAAGCTCAGAACCTCTAGAGATAAAAACAAGATAGCCTTTGATAAAACTCATAGGTTGAGGCCAAAGAAGATCACAAAAGATGACTGGGTATTAGTCTATGACAACCCTCTGGATACGTAGTATGAGGCCCAAGAAAAGTTGATTAAGAGATGGTTCGGTCCTTATGTTGTGAGTAAAGTATTTAATAATGGTACTTACACACTTAGGGAGTTGGATGGAATAAAAATAAAAGACTTAGTCACCAGAAATGGGATTAAGCTATTTAAACAGAGGGAACATGAAGGATTTGAAATTATAGAAGAAAGAAATATTGAAAATGAAGAAGAAGAAAGTGAAGAAGAGGAAAATAAAGAGATTGGTAAAGAAAATATATGTAAATAAGTAAAAGAAAAATGAATCATTCTGGATGTAAGAAATGAAGAAAGTAATAAATAGAATAAGTATATGTGTTTAATTTATTTATGATCTTCTATTAATTTTTTATTCTTTGCAGGATACTCGCGGAGATCTGAGAACATGTCTGATAGTAGGCAATCCTTTGGACTTGATTGGACTGATTGACCATCTTAGATTCAAAAATGGAGAGAGAAGATCCCAATGATACATCCATACCAAAGGGTAGCATTCTTGATAGATTTAGAGACACACCTAGAAGCGTACCTGAAGGAAGAACCTTAGAAAATACTTTCATATCGACCTTCTTGCTCCCTATGCCTGAGAATGATGAAAGGATTCCTACTCAGGAGTTTGTTAAAGATTGTGTTACTAGTGAGACTTTGATCTCAACATCATACGAGGAGAGTGTGTCCACGTATCAAACGGTATAGCTATATGAAGAAAATGACACTTCAATGAATCATGAATCGTATTTCGTGACAATGGACCCAAGAGAACTTTTTATTTATAGTCGCAAATCAACAGACTATGCAGAGAATTCACATTGTTTTGCTTTGTTCCACAGGGAATGTGAGGGGGGAGGGGGCCATCTCAGAGGTAAACTAAAAAGTTGTATTGAACTATGTGTAAATAAAGTTTCTTTTGAAAAACAAGTTAGGTTTTTTTATGAAGAATTAAACTAGTAGAGATCTTCGGAAGTCAACAAGGAGTCAATTACCAATGTACATAAATAAATCCAGGTAATATTCTCCTTCTGAGTAACTGTTTGTATATAAACTTTTGTTTTATGCAGGATGATCTAGTTGGAGATGTTTGAAGAAGAGTGATCGTCAAGTTTTGAAACCCTAAAGGTGATATACTTTCTTTTACAATTCTATTTCCTGTTTGTATAAATGTGCATATGTAAGTATGCATTAAATAAATAAACATGTGATATTTGAAAGAGTGAATAAGTATTAGGAGACTCGGAGTGAACTAAGAATTGCATACATCTACTGAGTTTAGGCATAATGCATGAATGATTAGAATTATGCAAGTAGGATTAGGAAATAAATTAGTACTTTAAAAAACAAGGCCTAAGAAAGTGAAGGAAAATCTAAACTAAGTATATGTATATACTTGTACTCCGAAAAGCTTGATGAGTAAGATTTAGTTGAGTCTACTTTTGATCTCTCATTTGATCAAACCTCTAGAAAAACTACATATTAGAAAAGAAAAAGTCTTCATATATCGGTCAGTTATATTTATGTGTGTGTGCTCGTGTCGTTAGGCACTACGGAGAGCTAGTAGGTAGGTGGACTAACCCTGGTCAGGTGATCAAGACCACGATACCACATGTACCTTGGAATCTTTGATCGATTCTCGTATCGAAAGCTCACATTTCAAAGCTAATTGAATTGTTGAATGAAAAGATTAGAATGGGGATTCTTGAGCCATCAAGTGCTCCCTATTCTAACCGTTGGTTTAGAGTACCAAAGGAAAATGGATCATTGAGATTTATTCAGGATCTACAGTTAGTAAATAAGGTGACAATTAGAAATATGGGAATTGGGCCTATCGTAGATGAGTACGTAGAAGCCTTTGCAAAAAGATCCATTTATTCCATGGGGGATTTGCACTCTAGGTATGACCAATTTCAGCTAGTTCTCGAGAGTCATGACTTGACGATTACGAGGACACCACTTGGGCTTGTGCGCATGTGCATTTTGCCACAAGGCGTCATGAACTCGGTGGCACATATGATGAATGGTATGCATAAGGTGCTTAGGGATTTTATTCCGCATGTGACCATGCCATTCATTGATGATGTCCCTATTAAAGTTTGTGACTCCCTAAGTGTGTAAGTACCATTATTAAATACTTTACTCACAACATAAGGACCGAACCATCTCTTAACAACCTTCTTCGGATCTCATACTGCGTATCTAGAGAGCTGTCATGGACTAATACCCAATCACCTTCTCTGATCTGCTTTGGCCTCAACCTATGAGTTTTATCAAAGGATATCTTGTTTTTATCTCTAGAGGCTCTGAGCTTGGTCGTTGCTTCTTCTACTAGGTTCTTTCCTCTTTCAAGCTGAAGGATTTGAATCGCTAGTAGATCCTCTCTTGACATCCCATCTTCCCAGGGCAAAGAAGTCCATGCTAACACATGCGACTCTATCGATAGAATAGGTTTTTGATAATACATCAGTTCTATTGGCATATAGCCAGTAGTCCTGGTATATGTCATCCTGTCTGTCCAAAGGACAAAGGGAAGGTATTTTGTCAAGTTCTTTATCTTTCCCTCACAAGCCTTAGCCAGAGCCTTAATAATCGGGGGATGTCCGCACTCAATTTTCTCGTTAGCTTTAGGATTGTAAGCACTGGTGAGCGATAGTCGAATTCCATATTTTTCAAAGCATCAAGCTTACCTCTGTCAATGACTATTTTCTCGACATAGCCAAATCTACTAAACACGTCTTCTAGTAGGAACTTGCATACATTGCTCGTAGTTTTCATTCTTAGAGCTCTTCCTTCAACATGATTTGTTAGGTCCTCTCTTGTCGGCACAATTTACCTCATCTGTTGCGTCCCTAATGGCATTGTAATCAGATCGACAACCCACTTGTAGTGGATGTTAAGAGGATATGTCAGATGGAACACATCTCTATGTCTAACATTCGAGTACACCTGGCAAGGTTTACAAGTGGCTACATATTTCTTGGACATCTACATACATCTCAGGCCACCAATATCTTTTCCTTATCTTTTCATAAGTCCCTTGAAAGCCCTTATGTTCGGCCCATAGTGAGCTATGCATTTCAAACATAATCTTTCCTTTCGTCTCATTGCAACCTACAACTCATTGAGGTATCTTATCTATTCCAATCTTTTGCTTCCAAAGTAATCCATCCTTTAGGAAGTAATTGCTTGACTTTCAGAGAATGGTACAAAACTTCTCTTTGATCCAACTAGGATCAGGAGTCTTTATGCTCAATTAGCTTCTAATTTCCTTCTACTCATTTTCATATTTATCTTCATTAAATCTTTCTGTTATCCCTATTTGAACATCATAAGGTTTCTCTTCTTTCCTTCTATTTTCTTTTCCGCTTCCTAAGCTCCTTTGAGTCCCTTGTCTTGAAGACTCAATACCAGTCCCAAGCTTTTCGATCTGATGAGTAAGTAGATGCTTCATCTAAGCTCGAAGTATATACATGTGAAGCATAAAAGTCCAAGCCTATCACTTCATCATTAGAAATCATCGAGTCTTCATTTTCATATATAGCCTGTGATAGCCTATCCGCTATCACATTATTCCTTCCAGCTATATGAACAAACTGAGGGTTTAGTGACTTAATGTATACTATCCATCTTAACATGGCAATGTCTGCAATGGAACAATTCACAATCATTCCCAACAATGGTAAGCATTCTGTTTCTACCACCACATTTGCCCCGATCATGTATTCTTTATCATTCTTCAATGCGGTCACTATTCTCCAAAGCTCTCGCTTAATCTGAGGGTAGCCTCTCCAAATCGGATCGCATACCTTTTTTCCTTATCATCCTCTTGGGCAATTGCCAAGCCTATACCTGTCAGACTTGTATCTATGGTAATGTAGATTTGTTTTATTTTCACTATAATTGGCTTTCCTAAGCAATGGTGCTTCTACAAGTGCCTTCTTTAATTTCCTCACAGCTTGAATATGGATGTCTTTCCATTGAAATCTTTGCCCTTTCCTAAGCAATTGATAGAGTGGGTCTGCAACATGGGCAAAGTGAGGAATCCAAAAGGTAGAAAACATATGCCCCAAGAAATCTCCTCACCTCGGTGATTGAGGAGCATACCTCTTTCATGTGTTGAATGGCGTCTACTTTCTTTGGACACGGCTTTCTTCCTTTAGGACCACACAAGCTTTCTACAATCAATACCTCTTGCACTCCAAATACTGATTTCTCTACACACAATGTCAAATGAACCTCTTCCTGCCGACTGAGAATGGATTCCTAATCATTTATGTGATTCTTAACAAATTTCCGACAGAGTTTAGGCATAATGCATGAATTGTTAGAATTATACAAGTAGGATTAGGAAACAAATTAGTACTTTAAGAAACAAGGCCTAAGAAAGTGAAGGAAAACCTAAACTAAGTATATGTATATACTTGTACTCCGAAAATCTTGACGAGTGAGATTTAGTTGACTCTACTTTTGATCTCTCATTTGATCAAACCTCTAGAAAGACTGCAGATTAGAAAAGAAAAAGTCTTCATATATCAACCAATTATATATATGTGTGTGTGCTCATGTCGTTAGGCGCTGTGATGAGCTAGTAGGTAGGTGGACTAACCTTGGTCGGGTGATCTGAGCCACGAACCGATGCTCTTTGTGTCGTATGGCATATGTTTCAACTTAACACCTTAGCATCCTTTCAACTCCGAGTTTCACGGATGATTGTGTGTATGAACTCTTTATATGTTTATATATAGGCATGCTAAGATTATTAGTATAGCCGCAGTATAGACAATGCTTTAATCTTTTGGGTCGCGCATATCTTAGCCATAACGTGTTCTAAGTTGTTGGCATATTTTGACCATATCTTTGCTATTCTGCAAAATCTTTATAAACGATCAAACCCACTCTGAATGTAAATTCTTGTATTTATATGCTTGCTTGCTCTCTGATATATTTATTGTCAAGGAATCCCATTACTCTGAAGTGTAGTAGCAATTGAATTCTTCCTACGACATAGAATTTTGTGTTTGACAAATGTAGAACCATTGATTGTCTCCTTCATTTGACTCCATGATTAAATTAGCAATAGAAAAGCTATGGCATTTCTATAGTGTTCAACATCTGTGATGATGATCCTTTATTGTGACTTATCCTCAACATTTTGCAATGTTGTTATGGATGTGTATGTAGACGTCCATAGTTGGAGCATCAGGTCTGCAGAGAGAAAATATAGGAAAAAAGAAAAACATACGAGTCGCAATCCGGACAACGATAATTCCTGCACAATTGATGCTCACTCTTATGTGAGGTGGATTATTGTCTCTACACAGCAGACGGTTGAAGTTTTTGCATGGGAATATTCAATGTTTTATGTCTCTCCATTCGGATGAAGCAAATACAAGCTCAGGGCGATACAAGCTCTTGATTTCTTCTTTGGATCAACACATAAAAACATGGGTACTCCAAATTTCGTGCAGCAAATCTTGATTTTGCCTCAATGCGTTTCTTAGATTTCTTGGGATACAATTTCTAAGGAAGTTGCCTGAACTATGAAGTTTTGATGGTTATACGTCCATAAGGATCATGCTTATGACCTATTCATCTTTACAGTGGATACATGTTACCTTGGCATGCAATTCTACCTAAAGATAAGTGTACTGTATATAATGCCATGAGAAGGAAAAAATTTCCATATCATTTTCCCAAGGAAATGGAGCTGTAAAGAAAATTTAACTATATCACAAGCATAAGGCTTTGCAAGCCTATGACACACAAGCCATCAAGAATAACATAGGTCTTTGCAAGCCCATGGTATACAAGCCATATACAAAAAGCATCAAGCTCAATGGCAAGAAAACATAACATGTGCAACAACATCGTTGTTGCATATTCTCTTAAGATTCTTCAATTTGATTTCCTCCAAATCACGAGAGAAGTGTGTACCTCCCAAGTTTATCCATCTCTTAAATTAAAGAAGATTATCAGCCTTTATCAATGCATTTCAATCACATATCCATGCACATATATACTAACATGCCAAAACATAAACCATATTTGACTAAATACGTAAGCAATACATCCCTACAATGTTTTGATGTCATAAATGATTGCATCCAAGCTTTTTTGACAAGCTTGAAGACCTCTACATGTTTTCTTGCCTTGAAATTTTGAAATGGTGGATGATGTTGAATAACTTCCCAAGACATCAAACATGGTCAAAAGATTACAAAAGTGATGCAAATATGCCTAAAAATTCATATGTAATCATAAAATTTAATACGCATCATGTATAAATTCTTGCAAGTGAAATAACTTGAAATGCCTTCTCAGTTTGCAAGATATCACTTCTAGATAGTAGGCATAAAAAGCTATCAAAACTTATAGATCTACATAGTGCTACAAAATAATAGATGGTAGGCATACAAAACTATCGAAACTTATAGATCTACATAGTGCTACAAAATAAAGAATTTCCTAGATTCTTTGCTTAGTAAGAAAAAAGATCTTATTCTCCTCAAAATATGCCATATCACTTCAAATTTTTACTTTCCTAGACAAGATACGAGCTATAGAAGTATGACATGCCGAACTAGCCAATAGGTGGAGGTGCTAGAAAAATAGAGGAAATGTGGTTTTTGAAGTGCCCAAAGGCATTTCTCCATCATGTAAATTCTTAATTTCTCTCCAAATCATGAGACAATACTATATGAAGGCACTTCAACATATTTTCATATTCCAAAATCCAGTCTTTCTATATGTTAGTTTTCTCTCCAAAAGAGGTGTAAACAAATATTTTTATCTTCTTGCAAAAATGGTAAATGGGAGCTTTTGTAAAGCTTATAATCTTCTTCTATTGTGGATTTTCTTAATTTCCCATGATAGTACATATACCATACTTCATGTATTTATCATTTTTTTCTAGGATAATCCTATTATTCTATCACTTTTCTTGCTCCCTAAAGTGGAGATTTGCTAGCACTTACTATTGAAATTTAATGCAAATTAAAGAGGGAAAAGGGAGTTTTTGAGGATGGAGAATACCTCCTCAATGCATCCATTTCATGAATCTGATGATTTTTTAGGGAAGTACATCTGGTATACTCTAAATATGCTTTCCCCACCAATCCATACCTAAAGCACCTCCTTTTTCATTCCCCAAAATGGCAATTTTCTAGCTTTAAGTGCTTGATTTTTTTTCAGAATATGATGGAAATGGATTTTTTTTAGAGCTTATAGGCTCCTCCACTTCCCATTTTTTGTTTTTCTTTTCAGTAACTAAGATTCCATACATTATACTACATGTATCCATGATTCTTTGCACCAACCTATGGTAAATCCCCCTTCTTCTCCCTCTCCAAACTAAGGATTCATCAAAACTTACACCTAGAATTTATGGAAATTTTTAACAAAAGGTGAGTTTATGTGAAGATGTCAATGTCCCTCTTGTCTTGTTCTTCTTAACTTAAATGATAGGCAAATGTAGCTCACTCTTTAGCGCCTTAAGTAAATGCAAACGTAAACTTTAGCCCAATAAGGTACATGCTACCCCCATACAATGCAATAGTTTATCTCCTCTACTATTTCTTAAGTATCTTATTTTATTAATGGAGAAACTTAACAGCGTACCCAATACGTATGCAATCTTTTTATCCTTCAAATTCCCTTATATGAACTTTAATGCAAGTACCAAAAATGATAAATATTTTATTTCATACCTGAAATTTGAGCTGTGATGAGTTATTGGCCTAAAAAAAACTCAGATAGAGGTTAAGGATGGTGCCACTTGCCCCAATCCTCAAGGATCATTTGACGGCTTTCACCATAATACAATCACCCATACCATAGTAGATGTCACAATTCAAGGATAATCCTTAGCGATTGAAGCTAATGATATGAAATCCCCTACTTCATAAGGATTTTTTTCTCAATAGAATAAAAATATGTGACCATTACCCAATTCTAGATTATAGTCTTTCCAAGAAAATGAATTAATAAACACTAATGACCATCCAAAAGGATTATGTGAGAATAAATGTGCTTACACCAATAAGTATATCAAGGAGTAATTTGACCCTTTGTGTAGTTGAAAAAACCAAAAAATCTTGAAAACCTTTGCCAGAGTATCCTCTACAAAATGAGCATATGATGAGTGCCAAAATCTCATAAAGCTGCAAGTATTGACATGTTAACCTACATAGTGAATCATAACTCCACTGAATATAATCAATTACCCAAAAGAAGTCGACTAAGCTTATCAAACACATATGAACAAATAGCATACATTTCCTATGGTGAGGCTGGTTAAGTCTTCGATGCGCATCACCAAAGAAACCCCACCATCTGGGTGTCTCCCACTTAAGAAAACCTCACTATGGCCCTCTTTATCAATCTCAAAGGCTTTATGCAAAAACATAACCGTTATATCAATGACCACATGGACATACATTAGCGATATCCAAAGAAGTGTGCATAGTGTGTATGTCCTCCATATATGCAATAAAATGGCACTTAAAGTTTGAATTCATGTCCCAAACACTAGCCAACAATACCTGCAAGTGTTTGTCAACTCTATTCTTTTGGCTCAACAAAACCTGCATAAACTTGCGATGGCTGCTCCCACCACAACTAAAACCTTTCAAGAAACCTGTAGATTTACTAGTGTGGCTGAAAAAAACAGTCCCAAAGGTGAATATTTGTTGTCAGAAAAGTACAAAGAGCCTCTTCTTGATGTTCTTGAATCAGTGTAAAGAGAACTATGCATGAAAGTACTCCAAAATGGATCAAAGAATCACCCCAAAAATGCTTCAAAATAGGATTTGAAAGCAAAGAATGAAGCTTTGGGAGCCCAAAACATGTGCTTAGTCTTTCCCCTTCTTCAAACACCACAAGAGTGTAGCTTAGTGGAAAGAGAGCTTGTTCGTTAAGTGAGCACCAAGGGGAACAAACTAGGATGGGTGACCTCTTGGGAAGTGCCAGGAACCTCCATCTTCCTTGATCATTGAGGTCCTCCTTTGCACACATCCAATGGCACCAATGGTGAATTTAGAGACTCAGATGACAAGGTATGCCAACATCTATGCCTTGATCGCCACCTTAGTTGTAAGCCTTGGAGAAAGCCTTGGGTGGGTGCTCGCTTCACTTGCACAAAAGGAACAAAGCTTTTTCATCAAAATGCTATGATATTAGTGAAGTGCTTAGACAAAAATGAACCATGCTGAACTCTCCTCCTTGAGAGCTCCATGAAGATACCCTTAGAGTAGAAAACTGAGCTTGAAGCACTGCACACAGTAGTCCGCACAGAGGCTACAAAATATGCATAAAACACAGTACACAGGGAGCAAGCCCATAAGGTAAAAGCTACCCCCCATATCATGCAATAGTCTATCTCCTCTATTATTTCTTAAGTATCTTATTTTATGAAGAAATTCAATAGTGTACTCAGTACGGATGCTACCTTTTTCTCCTTCAAATCTCGTTATATGAAATTTAGTACAAGTACTAATAACGACAATTATTTTATCTCAAACCTAAATTTGAGTTGTAATGAGTTATTGACCCAAAGAAGACTTAGGTAGAGGTTAAGGATGATGCCACTTGCCCCAATCCTCAAGGATCATCTGATGGTTTTAACCATAATACAATCACTTGATATTTTAGCTCTTGTAATATCCATACTATAGTAGATGTCACAATTCAAGGATAATCCTCAACCATTGAGGCTAATGATATGAAATCCTCCACTTCATGAGGATTTGTTTCTTAGTAGAAAAAAATACGTGACCACAACCCTATTCTAGATTGTCGTCTTCCTAGAAAATGAATTAATAAAGAGTAATCACCAACCAATAGGATTATGTGAGAATAAATGTGCTCACACTCGTGAGTGTATCAAGGAGTAAATCAACCATTGTATAGTTGAGAAAACCAAAAAATAAGGAAAAATTTTGCCAGAGTATCCCTTGCAAAATGAGTGTATGACTGCTATCAAAATCTCATAAAACTGTAAGTACTGACATGTTCACCTACATAGTGAATCACTAAATCCACTGAATATAATTAGTTACCCAAAAGATGCCAACTAGGCTTATCGAACACCTATGAACAAATAGCATACATCTCCTATGGTGAGGTTGCATAAGACTTCCACGTGCATCACCAAAGAGACCCCAATGTCTCGGTGTCTCCTAGTTAAGAAAACCTCACCATGAACCTCTTTATCAATGTCAAAGACTTTATGCAAAAACATAACCATCAATGACCACATGGAAGTACATAAGCGATATCCATAGAAGCATGCATAGTGTGTATGTGCTCAATATATGCAATAAAATGGTACTTAAAGGCTGAATTGACATTCCAAACACTAGCCAACAATACTTGCAAGTACCTTTCAATTCTATTCTTTCGACTTCAACAAACTTAGATAAACTTGCGGTGGTTGCTTGCACCACAACTAAAACCTTTCAAGAAACCTACAGATTTACAAGTGTGGAAGAACAACACAACCCCAAAGGTGAATATTTGTTGTCAGAGAAGTACAAAGAGCACTCTTCTTGATTTTCTTGAACTTGTGTTCAGAGAACTATGGATGAAAGTACTCCAAAATGGCTCCAAGAATCACCCCAAAAATGCTTCAAAATAGGATTTGAAAGTAGATAATGAAGCTTTGATGAACAAAACATGTTCAAGGTAATGTTGACCTTAGTCTTTCCCCTTCTTCAGATGCCACAAGAGTGTAGCTTAGTGGCAAGAGAGCTTGTTGGTTAAGTGAGCTCTGAGGGGAACAAACTAAGATGGGTGACCTCCCAGGAAGTGCCAAGAACCTCCATCTTCCTTGATCGTTGAGGTCCTCCCTCCCATGCAGCAAATGGCACCAATGGTGACTTCAATGATTCGAATGACAAGGTCTATACCTTAGTCACCACCTTACTCATAAGCCTTCAAGAAAGCATTGGGCGGGTGCTTGCTTTGCTTGCACAAAAGGAACAAATCTTTTTCATCAAAATGCTTTGATATCAATGAAGTACTTAGATAGCAATGCACCATGTTAAAATCTCCTTCTTGAGAGCTCCATGATAATACCTTCACAATAGAAAATTGATCTCCACACATCACACATAGTAGTCCACAGAGATGCTACAAAATATGCATAAAACACAGTACAGAAGGAGCACAAAGAGAAATTTTGTAGGTGTTACAAATGCAGTCAAACTTAGAGTCTATGGCTGACCAAGCCACAATATGTTTTATTAAGGTTTCCATCCATAATTTTTTCTTCCAAGATTTTGTAATTGATGAGAAGAAGGTTTCCAAAGCATTCCATGTCTCTTGAGAGTCTTAAAGCTCCTAATACGAGGGAGTAAGAATGAATGATAGAGTTGAGAATATTGATCTTGCCAAAGCATTCTTTCCACACCATGTCTTCAATATTTTTTGCTCCTCTTGAGTTGGTTGGGCCTTGTTTCTAAGTACTAGCATCATCTCATCTCTTGGAGTTTCTTCCTTGAAAGTAGGCCTACATGCTTAGAGACCATGTTGAGTAGTTGATTTGATCCAATTTTTTAATAGATGATGGAAATCCATCACCCATAGTGCCTAATCTTTGACTATGCTCTGATACCACTATGAGGAGGTGATGGACAATGTGCATAGATGAGATGGTCTCGGAAAAATCCTACTCTACACTACCCCTGATAACTTTAGAGAACCTTAATAGACTCTCTAAGCTACCAATGTATGCATTTAAATGTCTATAGTAGTTTGGAACATCAGTTCCATAAGGTTATGTCAAAACAAATGACTTGTAAATACAAAGCACCTTGAGAAAACCTTCTGTTTATGGAAGAAGGCACTCAGTGTTTTACTCAGAGCTCACATTTTGGTAGCAATTTACCTAAGATCTTTTTCACACTTTTAAATAAAGTGTTGAGCAATGTATACCAAGTTGCTTCATTAATTTAGGATGACTACAATGAGAGCAATGTACATAAGAAGTGAGAGGGTAATCCTGACTTTATAGGAAGAAGAAGATACATAGACATTGTTACATAGGTTTACTCATAACTTAAGTTATATGTATCCAATGGTTATGAGAACTTGTTCGCATGCTTATTAGGAGACTAGCTTAGTATTCTAATTAATGGATTGGACGATGAGTACTCACACACAAAGAAACAACTCAAAGAACTTGACAGAGTTGCTCAATGTCCTATAACAATTAACAAAAATTCATATACCAATGAAAATGAAGTATAAAATGTATTGCTAAGGAAATATGCTACAAAGATACCATGGAAGACTTATCTAGCTTTGAGGTAAGACTAAGCTCATTCAAAATGAGTGCGATGATCAACTCTAATATGCTCTCTTATCCATGACTCAAAGAGACAGTGTATATATACACTTTTTGACTTAATAATTGTTAGATATTCCACCTATAAGTGATCCATTCTTTTAGGAAGTGATTTGAAATTCGAATTCAAAATAAGTCATGACTTTTGGCTCTCGATTGATTCACAAGATTATCTCCATTATTCACTTTTACAAGTGATCAAGATAAATATAGTTTTAATCTTTGGAAATCCATAAGCATAACCTACAATGTGTGTAAATCTATACCTCATGAATCTAGAGGAATCATATTGCATTAATCAAGCTCTTAGGCTTGATTCATGCGTAAAAATGTATGCTCTTCTTTTGGGGTAGAGCTATATGGTCATCTCTCCTCTAAGATATGGAATCTTGTGGATGAACATATAAGCTATAGGAGCATAGGAGCACACATTTTTGTTGATCTAGAGGATTAAAATCCTTTGAAGTAGGCTCTTGTAATGATACAAAAGGCCCAAATATGTTGCTTCTATCAAAAAAATGAGGACAAAGTTCATGATAGAAGATCAAGTCACCACCTTGAATGCAATGTCTTTCTCATTATCGATACAAGATTCAATCCAAATGATTTTCTTGCACCAAGCTTGATGGGAAAAGTTCATTATGGGATTGATTTTTATTAAAGAAAAGTGCTTATAAGCTACTAGCATGTTGAAATGAACGATAAAACTCCTAATCTACTACTAATCACACATTAATCAAACTAAAGATAAAATAAAAGGTATGAAAACATGATGAATAGATAAATGAAAACTAACTTACACGAAATTCTCTATGAGCATGAGTACTACATCAGGGGAGGATGCAAACTCTTGGCAATGGGCTAGAGAAAATGTCCCTTTGAGAGTGAAGTGGGGCCCTCATTATATGGATTAGAGGGCAAACATCCTTGAATGTGAGATAATGAGCATGCATGCGAATGCTTCTAAGCTTATACAAAAGGGTGGAGCATGGAACCCTCAACAATGTGATGGATCCAAACAAGATATCTGATGCTTTTAGATGACGTCTTAGATGACTTGCACAAGACCGTGATAAGCAACTCTTCTATCGTGCTCTCGTATCTAAAATTCCACTTGAAGCTCAACACTCGGGGATACATTGAATGATAATTGTATCATTCAACGTATCCATTGAAGCTCAAAACTTAGGGATACGTTGAACGATATGTGTAATGTCTTAGTAAAAAAAATGTGTGGCTCATAAGTTGTTGCATTCTTTACGTCTTTCAGTACCAAAAATAGAATATTGTTTATCTCTATCTCTTTTCAATTGACTGCACCAAAATGAACAGAACATCTTCTCATGCATCTAGATCTTGTTCTTCTTTGATAGATAAGAGGCATTCTACACAAATATTGTAGGACACGTTTTCCTCTTCTTCCTAGGAACCTTCTCAGCAATGGAAATTTCAACATGTTGGAGGCAACAAGTATATGTGCTTCCTATGATCCTTCTCTACTTCACTACTTGATGAGAAGACAATTGAATAGGGAGAATGCCCACCTTCACACCTCATGCATTTGATGCATAGAGTTGCAACCTGAGAAGTGAGGTAGAGGATGCAACGAGGGTCCCTATGGAGATAGTGAGTGTAGCAAATGCCATTGTTGCAACCTTCAAACCACTCTATCTGCTGCATGAACTATTATGTTCTTGTGTGCCATATATGTGAGAGATTACATGTGGTGTTTTTCTGTGTGGGACTCTTCTTGTTGTACAACTGAAATTGGAGCAGCCTTTTTTCACATTTTTACATCTTTGGCATGAGAGCAAAGGAGGAACCTAACACAAAAGAGGAGGTTATTGCTCATGCAGAGGGAGATATAGGAGAAGGGCTCCAGTTATCCTATAGATGAAGGATCTGAAAAGAAAGAGAATTCATTAGTTTGGAGATGTATTTAACAAATTTACACATTATTTTGTACATATTAGATCTTCTCGTGAAAGCAAGAGAAAATGTTGGTGTGACACAATGGATCTAATACCATGTTGAAAAACATGGCCCAAGGTGAACTAAATTATTAAAAGGAAACTTACATAAGAAGCATGGAGCTTGCACCTTGAAGAGAGAGCCTCATGGTAGTGCATGAGTGAATGAGGAGAGGTGAAGTGATTCCTTCCTTATATGGAGAAGAAAGTACATGCTAATAAATGGAGCCTACATGAGAGTTCTTGAGTATAAGTTATGTTTTTCTTTGATTTCATGTTCTCATGTTTTCAACATCTCCATGACCTTTACCATAGATCCATTTTCTCCTTCCCTTTATAATAACAATGCTCCTAAGCAATATTTCCTTTTTTTTTTACAATTCTCACTTAGTATAAGTTGCATTAGTATCTTCATATAATATTTTTTCTCTTACTTAAACATGATTTTTTCCCCTATGTTATATGGACAATCATCATTTCTCTCATATAAATCTTTGTAAGTGATTTATGCCCATGTACTGAGGTTTTGACCTTTAGAGTAACCACGCATCTAATTACTCATCATCATATTTATAGTTACTTTAGCATCTATTGCATCATAGAGCATTTCATTTGTAAACTTAGATACCTCAAGAACTACACATGGACATGACAATTTCAATATGAGATCAAATGAGTGGCTTTGCTCTATGTCCTAACTTTGAAGGACAAAATAGACACATAACAATTGTTACACCTATGAACTCATCCATGAAAGCTTTTGACTCACATGGTCGCATCTAGCAACACTTATAGATGCAAATTAAATTTTGCATGAAGTGACTCATGCACATGTGAAGTAGAGCACAATGTATACAAGAAAGATGAAGGATTTATAGATGAAAGATGAAAGATGAATCCTATAGATGAAGGATCTTTAAAGAAAGAGAATGCATCGATTCAAAGATGTATTTAATAGTGTCACGCACTATTTTTTACATACTAGATCTTCTCATGAAAGCTAGAGAAAATGCTGGTGTGACACTATGGCTCTGATAACATGTTGAGAAACATGGCCCAAGAAGAATTCAATTATGAAAAGGAAACTTACATAAGAAGCATGGAGCTTGCCCCTCAAAGAGAGAGCCTCATGGTAGTGCATGATTGAATGAGAAGAGGTGAAGTGAGGCCCTCCTTATATATAGGAGATGCCAAAGTAAATTCTATGTGGGATAAATGTATTTTGCATGAGAGTTATTGAGTATAGAGAATTCTCTTAGAATTTTCGAAGGAATATTACATCTATATGTGGAGTTAAGTTTGAGCATACACTGACGGTTTGTTAGTTTGGAAAGGTAGGAGATTATGAAATGATTATACATAATTTGCAGTCATATGATCCCTCTTGGATGCAAGAAAACACAAAATCGTAGGTTTGTAAAGCAACCATACAGGAATTCAAACGTAAGTACAAAGGGAATGAAGGCATACACAAGCCTTTGAATAGACGAAGAAAAGATCTTGCTTACATGCCGAAGGTTTTCAATGATGAAGAATTTGAACTAGATAAATAGATGCAAATCTTGGATACATGATGTGTTATTCAATGAGCAACACATGATCGAATGTTGCAATGCAAAAGGCTATGGTTTCTTCATGGGTTTCATTTTGGAAGAGGTCTCAGAGATAGCCAAAACTCATTCATGCTTCGGATCCATATCAAATTATAGTTCCATAGTCATGGAAAATCCCTTTGATTCAGAAGAAGCATCCTTAGAGCATGTAGGGGCTTCACTCCCACCACAAATAGAAGTTCATGGAGAGGATTGCGTTGTGTATCACTTATAAGAACATGATGACATACCATCTCCTTGGGAAGAGGAAGTTAAGAAGGCTAAGAAGATCATGCCTACTTAAGATGAGGAAGAACATCACGAAGATGAGGATAAGGAGTCTCAATTTTTTGAAACACCAGAGCACTTAAAAAATATCAAGTTGAGGATATGAAGATTGCAACCATAATTCCAAAATGATAAGTTACTCTAGCAAAAGTCTATGATAACAAAGAACAAACAAAGAGGGTAATTGTAACAATTGAGGAAGGAGAGGAATGAAATACCTCCATTGGCAATGATGTGATGTTGGAGAGGAAATAGAACTGCTAAAACTAGTGATAGAATATTGAGATGTTTTCTCATAGACATACATGGACCTTAAGGGCATTCATCCTTATATTTGTTCTCGTAGAATCCCTATGGTCACAGATGCAAAGAAAAACAAGGAACATATACCTATAATGACAATTACTCTACAAAAACCAAAGAAGACATTGATGGATTGCTAGCGGCAATATTTATCTACAAGATAGAGCACACAAAATCGGTGTCACCCATCATGGGAGTCCTAGAGAAGAATGGAAAATTGAGAGTGTGCATTAGTTTCAAGAAGGTAAATGTGGTTACAATTAAAGATAGCTACCCACTTCCAATAACAGACCATATGTTGGAATCCATTGTTGGCAAGGAAGCTTGCAACTTCCTTGATGATTTCTCATGTTACAACCAAGTGGCCATCCCACCAGAAGACTAGCACAAAGATGACTTTTGCCATTGAATGTGGGATATATGCATTTTTTTTTCATGACTTTTGGTTTTACCAATGGTCTTGCCACATCTGAAAGGTTGATGTTTCATGCATTTCAAGAATTTATTTGGAAACGCATGCAAGTGTATTTGGAAGATTTATGCTCATACTCAAATCAATCTAGGTAGCATATTCCCACTATAATTGAAATCTTTAAGAAGTGCATAACTTATAAGGTTTGCTTATATCTTGATAAGTGTTTTTTCATGGTTATTCACCCTTGTGGAATAGGGAAACAAATAGATCCAATTGTAAACGATACCATATAATTGGAAAATGGCATAAGGAAGCTCATCATTCCATCAACATCCATAGAAACCTATCTTGCCAATGTCATGATAAGCATACATAAGAATACCCTTTCACTCAAAGCTTTAATTGATTTCGGATCCTCCGTATCTTTCACTAACAAAAAATTAGTAAAGAAACATTGGATTGCAATACTTCAAAAGGACAAACCATTAACAATGGAACTAGTAGATAGAAGGCCTCTAGCATCTAGGGATATTACCAAGGAAACTATACCATTAAGGGTAAACCTTGATGACCATGAGTCCCACTTATGTCTCAAAAATCTTGTTATCGTGTGAATGTCATGGTCTAGAAACACAATCTAGATATTGATTGGGAAAATAATAAGATTTCTTGATAAGACATCCAAAAAAACCCACCAAATGTAGGAGTCAAAGGCTTTATTCATATAGTAAAGAAGGATAATCTATGACATACCAGATCAAAAATCCAAGGGAGATGATCCAGTAAAACTACCTCACTAATAGCAAAATTTCCAAGCTGCTTTTGAAAAGAAGAAGCTCTACCATAACATGGGCCTTTTGTTTTTGCATAGAACTTCAAGAGGGAGTAGAATCACCCTTCAGACCAATCTATAGAAATCCCCAAAGGAAGACAAAGTTATTCACAAGGATCGACCTTTGAGGGGCTTACAATCTTGTCAAGATCATAGAAGAAGATGAATGAAAGACAACATTTTTATACAAGGTATGGACATTTTCAATATGTAGTTATACCATTTCTTCTCACACATGCTCATGGTTTCTTTTAGCATATGATGAATGATATTTTTCAAGAACTATTAGATGATTTTGTAGTCATATACTCAGGTGATGTCGTGATATTCTCAAACAATCTAGAGGAGCATGAACGTCATGTAAAAATGGTTCTATAGAAACTAGGAGAAAAAATATTGTTATTAGAGAACTGCTCACAGAAGTGGAATTTCTAGGATACATTGTCTAAACAAAAGGAATCTTCATGGACCCTAAGAAGATTGAGGCCATCCTTCCTTGGCAAAAACCTTCACGTATTCTTGATGTACAATGCTTTTTAGCCTTTCCCATATCCTTTTTCCAACTTCTACATATCATTCATCAAGGATTACTTCAAGATATTCACACCACTTATCAAACTTAAAAGAAATACATAATTATCATAGACCAAAGAAGCAAAAAATCCGTTTAGACCTTGAAATCAACACATCAACACCTTGATTCTAATTCATCCTGATCCTACCAAGCCTTTTTTCTTGGAAACAAATGCAGCAAAATTTTCTTTGGGAGCCCTTCTATCTCAACATGGGGATGATGTTTACATTTACATCAAGCTGCATACCATTCAAGTAAATTTTCCCCTCCAAAGATAAACTATGCAATCCATGAAAAAGAATTTCTTGCCATAGTAGATGATTTTGATACCTAGCATCACCATTAGTTGGAATAACCCATAAATTTGATATGTACAAGATCACAAGAATCTAGAGTACTTCATGACCACTCATATCCTCAATAGAAGACAGCCTCAATGGAGTAACTTTTTATCCAAGTTTGACATTTTCATCATGCACTATCCAAGACGCAAGCAATTTCAGCCAGATGCCTTTTCAAGAAGAGCTTACCTTGTAACAAATTAAGGTGAAGAAGAATTTGATCAACAAGAAAATATACTAATAAATCCAGAACATCTCCAATTAGTAGTTATCTCCTCAAGCTATCAAGAATATTCTATCTTGATTCATCTCCTTCGTGAATCTCTACTACATGATGAATTAGTTTGTAATGTCAAGCAAAAAATTCAAAAAGGGAAAGTGCATGAAGTGAATGAGTTAAAAAAAAATGATGGAACATTATATTACAACAACTTGCAATACATTCCTTGAGGAAAACCCAAAATCAAAGTACTCTAGCAATCCCATGATGACCTTGTAGCTTGCCAGCTTGGAGTGAATGATAGAGATTATATCCAAAGATTTCTGGTTTCCCCAATGTGGAAGGAATTCAAATAATATATTAGAACTTGTGATGAATACAATAGTTCTAAGGTGTCTTGGCATAGACCTCATGGTCTCTTGCAACCCTTACCTATTCCAACACAACCATGCTCTTCATTGTCTTTGGGTTTTATCAGAGATGTAGCAAACTTAGATAAGTATGATGATGCCATTCTCATTATAGTTGATTTATTTGCAAATATGACACACTTCATTCCAACCTCCAAAGAAATCACAAGAGCATTTACCACTAGACTTTTTCTTAGGTACATCTTTAGGCTGGATAGATTACTTGATGATATAGTGAGTGATGGCCCACAATTCATATCAAGACTTTAGAAGATTCTATGCAAGCTCTTTAGTTCTCAACTTAAATTTTCTACAACAAATCGCCCTCAAACTCATGGCCAAATAGAATGATGAATCAAGTTCTAGAGTACTACCTTTGTTGCATGATCAACTATTATCAAAATGATTGATTTGAAGTTTTATCATTTGTAGAGTTTACCTATAATAGCATCGATACATATACCAAGGAGACTCCATTCTTTGAAAACTATGGATATCACCCAAGGATGGATGTAAAACTTTCAAATCATATGAAGAACTCAATCACTAGAGGTAAATCTCAAAACATCATGGATATACTTCAAGAACTCAAGAAAGATATAGAATGAGCTCAAGAACACTACAAGCAATATGCAGGCCAACAAAAAATTCAAAATCCATCTTATTGTGTTGGAGATAAGGTGTAGTTACTTAGAAATAAGTTGTATACTTCAAGGCCCTATGAAAAAATAGGCCATGAGATATTTGGTCCTTTTACCATCCTAGTCAAGATTAATCTTCGTCACCTTCAAGTTGCAATTATCAAGTATCATGAGAGTACATCTAGCTTTCCATGTATTAATGTTGGAACCATATCAAAATTAACAATTGAGGGGGAGACCTAGTCCTTGAACACCCATGAAGATTGAATATCATCAAGACTTTGAAGTTGCGCATGTCCTATATTCAAGAATCTCTGGAAGAAGATTGGATTAGCTTGTTCATTGGAAAGGGCATGACATCATTGATCATAATTGGGAGCCTACATAAAATCTTCAAAGAGCACCAATCAAGATTTGGGAATTCCACAAGAAGAATCTAATGAAGCCCAAGCTAGAGAACATGGTCGCTCCTTCTGGTACTCATTGCTTGAGGAGGAGCTGATATCATGGAGACCAAGGAAAAATTCTTGGATTTCATGTGACTTTTCATATCTCATGACCGATGAAGAATTTGGGAAATCTAACATGACCATCGCACTTAAAACATGCCAAAACCCTAAGTAAAAGTATTTACTTGCCTTGTTTTGATGTTTAGAGACCTTGTTTTGACTTGCTGACATTATTGATGACACTGTCAACTCATAGTTGTTGGAGTTTGAGGTTTGTAGAAGCACCTAAACAACACAAGGAAGAAAAAGAAGCTTGACACATAACACATAATACTAAATGTGTTACCAAGAGAATGTACAAAGATAAGTGACCCATTAGGGTTATAGACATATATACAAGCTAAGGGAAAAAACCTCCTAAAGAGGGAAAAAAGTTCCAAGGTGGTTCTAGTGTATTCACACACATGACTACCTAAATATATCAACTAATCCCACTTGGGATTGATGTGGTGAACAAGGAGCTTGCATTCATGTATAAGGAAGTGCCAAGCTATGCGGAATCAATCCACAAAAGGAAGTAAGCCCAAAGATTTGTGGAAAGCTTCAAACTTCTCCCTAGGTAGAGCCTTTATGAAAAAGGTTTGCAATGTTCTACTGTGTGGGCACATAATCCAAACTGATCTCTGCAATAGAGAACCTCCCCCTGACATAATGATAGTGCACCTCAATGTGCTTAGTGCCAACACAAAACACAGGGTTCCTTGCAACTACCAATGCACTCTAACTGTGAGTGAAGGTGATGGTGGCATAAGACTAACCAACACCCAAATAAGCCATAAGGTGTCTGAGCCACATACACTCAATAGTCGCTGTGAAAGCTGCCCTATACTCAACCTCACAACTAGAAGTGGCCATAGTAGGCTGCTTCTTGCTCAACCAATATATGCATGAGCTACCAAGCATGACGAAAAAACCATTGGTGAACACATGAGTGTCATAGCAACCAACCCAATCACAGTAAAAAAAAGCATGTAAATCTGGCGATAGTGATCCCCCTTGGGATAAAACAATCTAAGCAATTGAGTACCATTCAACTAGTCAAAGATGCATGTAATCACCTACCAATGCTTAACACCTGGGCAATGCATCAACTTGCTCATCTGTAAGACAACATACTGAATATGTGGTCGAGTAATGCATACATAAATCAAGTGTTCAACAACCTGCTGATAGAGAACAACATCGAATGCATCTCCAACATCATGAAAACTCAACCGTAAATGTGTTTCCATAGGAATGGCAATATGTTCGTAGTCTTCAAGGCCAAAATGCTACAATAATGTGTTAATATATTTTGTTTAACACAAAGCTATTCCACCATGAACCTACAATATGTGAATGCTCAAATAATGATGCAAATGCCCCAAATCTAACATCTCAAATGAGGCATGTTGATCACCTTAAAATCAGCAATATGCTTCTCATTAGGACCAGTGATTCACATGTCATCAACATAGAAACAAATGATCAGAACCATGCATGTCATCAACATAGAAAATAATGATCAGAAGCACATCATTTGCATGCTTAACATATAAGGCGCTCTCAATTGGAATGTTCTCAAAACCATGTGCAATCAAGTAGGCATGTATCTTTTCATACCAATCACATGGTGCTTGCTTCAAACCATATAATGCCTTTTTCAACCTGCACACTTTGTTTTCATGCCCTTATTGCACAAAACCATGGGGCTAAAACACATACAATTATTCATGCAAGTCACCATTCAAAAATGCAATTTTAATGTCCAATTGATGCATATTCCAACCATGATGAACCGCAAGTGCATAGATGCTACGAATAGTAGTCATTTGGCATATTTGTGCAAAGGTCTCATCAAAATCAATGCCTCTTTCTTGATCATAACCTTTTGCAACAATCCTAGCCTTATACTTGTCAACTGTTCCATTAGTCTTACACTTAATCTTGTATATCCAGTTAGTGCAAATGGCCTTCTTGCCAAAAGGCATCACGTAAAGACCAGGTACCATTTTTCATAATAGCATCATATTTTGATTGAATAGCAGTCATCCCATTTTCAAAATTTTGTGCATCATCAAACAAAACAAGCTCATTCTCATCACAAAGACTAGAGGTACCCATAACATAACAATCTCATGCAAAAAAGCACTATGAGAGCCTGAACAAGTAAGATATGATAGAGCTACATCTAATTTGCTATCTCACAAAGTTTACGCCAACCATTTAGGCATATTTTTTGCTTCCTCTACATCAACTCTCTTATCAACAAGTGCATCATGTAAATCTACATCAGAAATGGAATGATCTACATCATCACATGAAACCTATAAAGGTTGAGAAATTGCCTCATTTGGACCAACACTAGACTGTCCACCTATAAAAAGAGGAAGCAAAGTATCATACATACCTTTGGAGCTAACTGATGTGTCCTTAGTACATGAAAGTAACGGTTGACTAGCCTCTTCCACAAAAACAACATCAGGGCTAACCAAAATGCATTTTGTTTTTGGATGATATAGATGATAGCCTTTGCTTTCAGAACTGTATGCAACAAAAATACATTTCACTATTTTATCATCCAATTTCTTGCATTATTGTTTAGGCACTAATGCATATGCTAGATAGCCAAAGACACACAAATGAGCAATAGATGTTTTGCAACCATGCCAAGCCTCATATGGTGTGATAAACTGCAATGATTTGGTGGGACACCTGTTAAGTACATATGCGACACACATAACAACCTTAAACCAGAATCTATGTGGTAAATCTTGAATCTTAACCATACACCTCGCCATCTCCATGAGTGACGTGTTCTTCCTTTTAAAAACTCCATTTTGTTGATGTGCATATGCCACTATACATTGATGTTTCATCCCATGTTCAGTCAGAAATGCATTAAAATTAGAAGACATATATTCCCCTCCTCGATCTAAATGGAGGGTGCCCATTTTACATGCTGACAGATTTTTAGCTAAAACCAAAAATTGTTTGAAGCACATAAACACTTTAGACTTTTCTTTCAATGATATATCCATGGATTCCTAGAAAAATCATCAATGAAAGTCACGAAGTAAAGATACTTCCCAAAAGAAGGTGTTTGCATAGGACCACAAACATCACTCTGAACAAGCTGCAATTTCTGAGTAGCTTGCACTAAACCATTTTTTGGGAAGGAGGAATGATGCATTTTTCCAAAATATAGCCTTCAGAGATATGTTTACTAGGTGCCTCAAAAGTTTTGGTAGAGGGGACATGATTTCGGATTCTACTGGCATAGCAGATTAGCAAAATTTAGATAACCAAAGCATGCATGCCAAAGCTTTGCATCTGACATAGATTGAGAATCTTGAAATGCACATGCTGAATCATTACAAATCTTGCATAATTTATGAGATTATACGGCCCACAATAGAAAATGCTAGAAGCAAAAATGACATCACCATTTGAGAGAACATGAACTATACATCTGTCATCAATAAATTTCATAACCAAGCCGACCTTGGCTAATGCTGAAACTAATAAAATTTTTTTCTTGGTCCTTGGCCCATGATAGGATAAGTGGAGTTGTTGGTGCATGTGACAATATTCCCTATAAGGGAAGGCTCAAGTGAAGTGAAGAAACTGTGCTGCGAGGTAATATATTTGGTTGCCCCACTATCAAAGTACCAAACATTTGAGTTGACTACATACATACACTATTCATGAGAAGATGGGTTAACACCCATTCTTCATTCTGTATGAGATTTCCAAACTTTAATTTGGGTGTAGAGGCTTCTACAACAACCATTCCACCCTCTTTTTTCTTTGCCTCTTTTGCAATCAGTTTTGGACAACTCTTTATGACATGATCATTTCCTTTACAGTATTTGCGTAACAATTTTTTTCTTTTATGTTTTCTTCTTGCCTCTCTCATCCTTCTTTGATTGTGCAAAGTTAGAAAATTTTTGCTTACTAGTAGATGAGCTCCATTTAACTTTGCCCTTTTGACTAGCCTAGAAAGCTTGATCTGCAACACACATAATGGACATGTTTTGCCTATGCTGATCTTCTTGCAATGAAATAGAGACTAAGTCCTCAAATGTTAAGGATTTGGATTGAATTTCATCATCAGTTGAAGAGTAGAAGCAAAACTCTAATATGAATTTGGAAGACCATTTGAAAGAGTCTACACAAGTGAATTGTCAGGTAAGACTTCATCAGTAGAAATCAACTGCTCCTTCAAATAATTGATCTTTGTCAAAAATGTGTCCATGAAATCTCCTTCATTCATGTGCTCACTCTCCAAATGTTTTTAGAGATAAGCAACACGAGCCTCATTCGTCGCCTGATATGGTAAGTGTATCCCAAGCATTCTTAGTTGTTTTATACAAGCAAATGTGAGGAATACTGGCACGTTTGACAAACAAGGCTATCAATGCATGTGCTTGAGCATCTCCACCATCCCAACAAAGTTACTCTGCAATAGGTGCAAGAAGAACCATAGCATGAATAGGAATCTGAAGAATATCATCATCTTCAACTCCATCTGCATCACCTTCAGTAATTGTATTTGTAGGTGTAATATGATGTTTTTCAACACCCTAGACAATATTCCACAGTCCTTTTGCAACCAACACATGATCCTTCATATAAGCTCATAATGGGTAATTGGTACCATCCAACTTATCCTCAACAACCAACATATGAAATACATTCACACTTTCAGCCATGGCCACTGACTAAAATACCTTGATGCAAAAAAATGATTGTATCTCAAAAAGTTGAACAAAAATACCCTATCAAGTTCTGCTAAACTTGTAGACTTTGAGGAGCTTATACCAAAGAACCAAAACCTATCTATATCTTTGGCACAAAAAGACAAAATTTCCTGCACAAGCACTATGATACTGTATTCAAAAGCTGAAATGAGCTCAAATCATTATTTCAATGCCACTACGTGAAGTGGTTTCAAACTCCAAATAAGCTTGAGTATGCTCACCAATTCTTGTGCAATTTTGAGACTATGACTGGAGGGTGTCAAGGATGACCTAGATGAAGTAGTAACTTGCTCTGATACCAATTTTTTGAGTTTGAGGTCTTTTGAAGCACACGAACGACACAAGGAAGAAGAAGAAGAAGCTTGAAGCACAACATAAAATACTGAATGTATTACCAAGAGAATGTACAAAGATAAGTGACCCGTTAGGGTTATAGGAATATATACAAGCTAGGGAAAAAACCTTCTAAAGAGGGAAAAAAGTACCCCGACAGTCCTAGTGTGCTCACACACATCACTATCTAAATATATCAATAATAATTACCTTAGGTCCGTCAATATTCTTAAGAACCTATACAAGGAGGGCTTGGCCATATGGATCCTCAAATTTTCCAATGCCAATATTGGGATCTCAAGGATTCATGCTCTCCAAGTTAGTACCTTCCAAGTTCCAATTCTTATGCTTCTCTAGTTCCTTATTCTAGTCTTATCTAGTCTAGTTTCTAGACATCAAGTCTTGTCATCTTGTGTCTCATAGTATAAGATCCTTTCTAGTCATATCTTGTATCTAATTCATCTTCATCAAGGGAGTTCTTGCAATTTTGATATCCTATTTCATAGCTAGGATCTAGGATTGTGGGATCTCTTGTATCCTTTATGGGCTAGTTATTCATACCTATCAGCCTCGGTTGTGGGACTTCTCATATCAATTCTATATTCCTCTATTGTTTCCCCTACATGGTTAATTTTGTAATAAGAAGTATGTTTCAAAAATCCTCTATAGTATAGTCAGAGGGAACAATTTGGTGCTCCTTTGATAGTATGTCAAACACGATCTAATTTTCAAACCAAGTCGATAGATTCGATGTAGTCCAACTCCCAAGATGGATACACATGTAAAAATGAATTAGAGCTATGATAACATGCAAAAATAACAAGCTAGACTGTTCAAAAGTCGTTTTCTCTTAACCTACCAACCCAAAAATCCCTCATGTTGCATATGTGTGTAGAGCTTGGGGATTCCCAAATTGCTACATGATAATGAAGAATAATTTTATCATATACTGAGACAAATCTCACTTGGCATATTCTAGCATATTCATGTCTATTAATTTCCAATATAAAAACTCAAGGAAATTACTGTCCTAATCTTGCAACCCTCTTGGGACACTCTTTCCCACACATGTGCCAAAGAATGAGAGAAATGAATCCTAACAAATGAGACACATAAAAAATTATGAATTTTCTGGCTCTATTGAATGCAAAATGAATGAATCCTTTGAAATGAAAGCTCATTGCAATTTATACATGGGAAAGATCCGCCTTTACACCAAGAATATTAATGGGTATTAAAATATAAGGACTCTAGCAACCAAAAAAGTTAAAATGATGGGACTGGGTGATCAATAAATTTAAGGAAAAAATGGGACTGGGTGGTATAATGTGTATGCCTCTTTGTCTCACAGATGTTTCATATTGAAGCATTACCTTCTCCCTTCCTTGGTGTATTTCCTGGCTTGTTGGAGCCCATCAAAAAAGCAGTTAAGTCAGGCCATTGCCCTTGCCAAAAGGTATTTATGGGGAGGTAATGTTCAGGATAATAAAGTGCCTAATGTTTCTTGGAAGATATGTTGTCTGCCTAAACATGAAGGTGGGTTAGGAATCATCTGCCCCATAAAAATGGCTGAGAATATGGCCTCTAAATGGATCCTCAGGGCTTTAAGCTCTTCTGACATTTGGGCTATCCTCCTTAAAAGGAACATTCATAAATTTCATGTCAAGAACTACAAAGCTTGGACTAACAACCACCTTTGGGACATTGTGATCTCTCCTACCACTTTTTCTCCTGTTGGTAGTACCCTTTCCTGTAGATTCTGGTCTGTGTGGATGAAGGTCAAGGCTTGCTTCTCCCCAAGCTCCAAGTATACTACTAACCTTAATTTTTTTCTACAGGAATCTCCTTGGCTGGGTTGGATTGCCCTATGGAAGAATAAAAGTGTGGAGATTAGAGAGCATAAATGTTTCAAGCTTGGAATAAGAAACTGGGAGTGGTTCTTCAGTTCTGGTGAGTTGGTCTCTGATGATTCTATCCGTGATCTGACTCAATGCTCCTCTGGTTGTTTGCATATCTTGTTGGAGATGAAGTCCCTCTTGAAGGAGAAGATGGAGGAATGCAGGATCAGTTACATTCACATCGAGGATATTGCTAAAGATATGTGGCAAAGGTTCAAAGTAAACAAAGGTTCAGTTCTCTGTGTGGTTAACAAGCTAAATAGTAGATGGGGATGCAACTGGTCGGCCAATCAGTGGAGATATAGATTCAAAGTCATCTGGGCTTTCCCCCTCAACATCAAACATTCCCTCTTGGAATGGCTGATCTTGCATAATGGTCTATGGACAGGCAACAGGGCAAAGAGAGTAAATCCCAATAATGGAAAATGTTCTCTGTGTAGCAGGGAAGAGGATTTAACCCATCTGTTCATTAATTGTTGGCATGCTAGACAATTCTGGAGATTGCTGGACCCTATTCTGGCTATAAAGAAGATCCCTCAACTTGGCATCAGTGAGATTCTTCTTGGCTGCTGTAATAAACTTGATCTTGTTCTCTAGAACGTGTGGAGGGGACATATCTTATGGCATATATGGATCAGTAGAAATCAAACTCTGTTTAAAAATGGCAAAAAGAACTTTCTGTGTGCCCTCAGAAAAACATTATATTTTACTGGTATACAGAGTCTACAGGCCATCAAAAAGGCCCCCCATGATCTCAATGATACTATCAAGTCCCTGCCTCCTAGTAAATGGAGGGAATCCATATTAGAATGCTACTCCCAAGATAGATTCATAATGGTCTGTAATTTGTAACCCTTGTGGTTGATTGAGTCCCTTGTGTTAGATGGGATCTCTGCTCCCCTGTATACTTTGTAACTTTTTCCATTAATTTACTCTCTTTTCTTGTTGGCTCAAAAAAAAAAGTTAAAATTGATAAACTATGGCCTCATGAGCTCAATGAATCAAATTATAGAAAATTGGGTTTGTGCAAATAACTTTTTATCTACAAGTGAATTTGAACCTCTCTGGTATATGGTAATCAAATGGAAAAAGGTTTTTATTTTTAATTGGTGACCATGGTCGAGACACCTCGAAATGCTTCATATTCAATGAAGCTTAATGATTTTAGAAAAATTTGTTTCCCCCTCTTCTGAGGATTCTGCATACTTAACTTCCACTAAATTTTCCTCCAACAACTTGCCCCTCCTTAGTTATGTTGACCACTAACAAATGATCTTGATGACATGCAAGACATGGTCTAAAGGTGCATTTTTTACCACAGTCATGATTTCATCCAATAAACTATTGGACTTGACCACCTGAAGACTACCATCCTCTCTTTGTAAGGTGATCTTCCTAGCATAAAGTTCATCAATTATGAAACGAGAGATTGTGCATTTTTGTTGTTGGCTATGATCGATAACAAATAGGGGAGCCATTGCAAATGAAGTTGCTTGCAACTTATAAGCAACATATGGAATATGTCATATGCCAAGTAATAGGAACACCAGAAAGACATTGTTGTAGATGCACATCTTGTTAGTTTGGAGCACATTTCACTTAGATATATAACAAGTAATCAAGAAAAATGATTAAAACAAGGGAAGAAGAAAGAGTAGACTCAAAGATAGAGATTTTTGGTAAAAGTAGATGATCACAATACATTCATAGAGAACTACTTTATTGACTTACCCACACTTAACTTTCTTCTTGCTTCACAATAAATCAATATAATGAATATACCTTATACATGGAAGATCAATGCTAAAGCTGGCATAGCTACCATCACCATCGATAAAAGTAATGGTAAGATGTTGGAGAAACAATCACTAATTGGACATATATTTGAAGGTCAAAGCTTTAGAAGAAATCCACATGCCTATGTGAAGGGACACATTCCCAAGTGCATTATATTTGTAAAGTTAGTTTACTTTAGTTCTAGAAGTTTTTTAAAAGTCACGAGATTGAGAAAAACTATATAAGCTAGTTTGTATCAACTGACGCGATGTGGAAGAGAGGTAGTTAGAAGGAGAAAAAGTTCATTTTGTATGACTGAGTATAGTCGGGCTTCTCTGAGTGAGAAAGCACTTGTAAACTTCTGAGTTTTTCATAGCTATGAGAAGAACTAAGTAAAGTTTTGTGTATGAGACTCTCTTCATCATCTCCAAGCAACTCGATGCATGGCATCGAGTTTGTGCTGATAAATCCGTGTTTTATTCTCTGAGTTCTAAATACTATTAAATCTTCTTAAAGCATGAGATTCTTGGAGCAACTCGATGCCTCACATCAAATTCGAGCTGATAAGTGATGTTCTAAGTGTGCATGACATCATCTATTGTTTTGGCATCTGAAAGGTTGAGGTTTTATGCGGGAAGTCGATGTCTTGCATCGAATCCTTGCTCAAAAGTGGCTAAAAACACCTCAAGTCGATGCTCAACATCAAATTCTCATTGCAAGCTGATGCTAGGCATCACATTTCCATTTTTACATAGGCACTCTTACTATAACAGGCAAAATTTCCAAATTTGGCAGTTATACATAGTCATCTTGTGAAGGCCATAACTTGAGTTGTAGAGATCCATTTCTTGCAAATAATAGCTTGTTGGAAAGCTCTTCTCTTCTGCTTTCATCATCAAAAGATTTTGTAGAAATAATATTTGTGCTAGGAGAAATAAGCAAAAGAGTGAAGGTATGTCATTTCAGTGACTAGAAATTTTCTGAAGAAGTAAATTTCTTGGTTTTGGCTATCATTTCTCAAAGTTTGGAGTGTCAATGAGTTAATAGTGACCATAGAGGTTGTCTAGTGTCACATTAATTCATTTCTTGTGATGTTTCATACATCAACAAGTGGTATTAGAGCAAAAAGGTTCTAGAGATAACAAGACCTGATCTTAGTTACGCAGTGGGAGTTCTATCACAATTCATGCATTATCCAAAATTGCAGGTCAAAGAGTTCTCAGATATATGAAAGGAACTATAAATGAAGGATTGTCTTATCCTTTTACATCAGATTTAAAGTTGAGAGCCTATAGTGACTCAAACTGGATGATAGAAGATCAACTCATGGATACATGATATACATTGGTGATAAGCTTGTAAGTTGGTGCTCAAAGAAACAACATATAGTAGCATTATCATCAATTGAAGCTGAGTACAAAGGACTTGTGGAAGCAGCTAAGGAGGTCATATGGATGCAAACATTATTCAAAAGCTTGGGCATTGATCAAGGTATAACTACAATACATGGAGATAATATGAATTTACTTTATCTTGCAGCAAATCCAGTATTTCATGCAAGAACAAAACATATAGAGATACATTATCATTTCCTGAGAGAAAAGGTAATGGAGAAAGAAATTGAAGTGGACTACATTTCTACAAAGGATCAAATAGCAGATATAATGACAAAGAGCTTGGACGGTGCGAAGACCAGCAGATTCAAAAGCATGGCAAGAGTAAAAGGAAAGAAGATGATACGAAGAAATAGAGAATGTCAATTAGTGATTGAGCGGGAGTTGTTGGAGAAACAATCACTAATTGGACATATATTTGAAGGTCAAAACTTTAGAAGAAATCCACATGCCTATGTGAAGGGACAAATTCACAAGTGTATTATATTTGTAAAGTTAGTTCAATTTAGTTCTAGAAGTTTTTTAAAAGTCACGAGATTGAGAAAAACTATATAAGTTAGTTTGTATCAATTGATGTGATGTGGAAGAGAGGTAGTTAGAAGGAGAAAAAGTTCATTTTGTATGATCGAGTATAGTCGGGCTTCTCTGAGTGAGAAAGCACCTGTAAACTTCTGAGTTTTTCATAGCTATGAGAAGAACTAAGTAAAGTTCTATGTATGAGACTCTCTTCATCATCTCTATGCTTGCCTACTGTGTGATGAGTTCAAAAGTTCAAGTTTTCCAAGCAACTCGATGCCTAGCATCGAGTTTGTGATGATAATTCTATGTTTTATTCTCTGAGTTCTAACTAGTGTTAAATCTTCTTAAAACATGAGCTTCTTGGAGCAACTCGATGCCTAGCATCGAATTCCAGCTAATTAGTGATGTTCTAAGTGTGCATGAAATCATATATTGTTTTGGCATCTGAAAGGTTGAGGTTTTATGCGGGAAGTCGATGCTTGGCATCGAATCCTTGCTGAAAAGTGGTTAAAAACATCTCAAGTTGATGCCTCGCATCGAATTCTCATTGCAAGTCGATGCCAGGAATCAAATTTCCATTTTTAGACAGGCGCTCTTATTATAACAGGCAAAATTTTCAGTTTTGGCAGTTAGACATAGTCATCTTGTGAAGGCCATAGCTAGAGTTGTAGAGATCCATTTCTTTCAAATAATAGATTGTTGGAAAGCTCTTCTCTTCTATTTTCATTCACCAAAATATATTGGAGAAATAATATCTATTCTAGGATAAATAATCAAAAGAGTGAAGGTATATCATTTCAATTACTAGAAATTTCTGAAGAAGTAAAGTTCTTGGTTTTGGCTATCAGCTCTCAAAGTTTGGAGTGGAAATGAGTTAATGGTGACCATAGAGGTTGTCTAGTGTCACATTAATTCATTTCTTGTGATGTTTCACACATAAACATAATAACCATTGTTAGAGTCATCCATATGCATACAAGATTTTCAACTTGACATATTTGCACATAATCAAAGTTATATCCAAGAATTTCCCACCAAAGATGGATTTTTTCTTCATTTGGAGCTAGATTCAAGATCCCTGATAAGCTCCCATTGACTTGATAAAGGCATTTGCTGCATTGTCATTAATTGATACCTTTATGAGATGCATATGTTTACTCACTAGGAAATTTTGAATGAAGTGACACCACACTTTGATGTGCTTGCTCTTTGCACAATATACCAAAGACCTTGAAAACATGATCACACTCAAATTATCAAATAGGAGGTAATGAGAATGTTGTCGACTATTGAAGTTGACAATAAGCGTTGATAGCCACAAGGCCTCTTTGTGACCACTAGTTGCAAATATATTTTGCTTCACTTATGGCCACCAAAACACATTCCTTGGGATTTGAACTCCAAGAAAAATTACATCACTTCAAATGGAAAAACATACCCAAATGTAGAACATTAATTGTATAAATATCTAGCATATTCAAAATTTTTATAATCAAGTATCGATGCCATTCCATGGCTATATATGAATTTATTATCCGTAATAGCACTTAGATACCTAATTATCGTTTTGAATCATTCCTATACATTATGTATATTCATGTGGTGATCATAACATACATGAAGTTCTTATTCATGGATTGATAGGGAACCTAGGTCACAATTTCTTTATTTGCAATTCATTTGGGGCTATCATCTTTAGACTGGTAGTGGCATGCTCGGTGACTTGCATGTGTCCATCTTGAACCTCTCGATGAATCTAGAGATGTACTCCACTTATGAGAAAAAAATGTGATTGTTACTCTTGTCTTGAGTAATATGCATATTGAGGATGTGCACTGCTACTCCCAAATCCTTCATGTCAAAGGTTTGTCATAGATTTTTCTTTATGCTAGCTAACTATTGTAAACATCTTGTGAAAATCAACACATCATTGAGATATAATATCAAGTAGACTAAATATCAGTGTTTGTTTCCATATTTACAAACAGTGATCTTGATTACTATTCTCAAAACCCTAAGCATGAATGAATGTATTTATTTTTTTCATACCATTCGAGTGTTATTATTTCAAACCATAGAGGGCTATTCTTTAACCTACCTGCAAGATCTACCTTAAAATTTACCAAAAAATCTTTTGACTAGTCCATATATACCTCAACATCAAGTTCACTATGTAAGAAATTTATTTTGCACCCATCTCGGTCATCTCTAGGTCCTCATATTCTACGATTGTAAGGAGCATCTATAGGGATGCCATCTTGATCACAAAAGGGAAAAATTCTTTAAAGTTAATTCCTTGTTCTTGTCATAATCCTTTTGCAATGAGTTGAGCTTTGTACTTGGATGGAGTCTTGTCAATTGTTTTCTTCAACATACACCCACTTGTAGGTTAGCGTTCTTGCCTACTAACAAAGTGACCAATTTTGAAGTGTCATTCTTGGAATCATTTCCATCTCACTTTCCATACCTTTTAGTCATATGTCACGGTTCTTAGCCTACCCAGCTTCCTTGTAGCTTAAGGCACTCCTATGTCAATCATCATGATGTATTCGAATCCTGGAATAAATCTTTCAAGTTGTTTCAACACTCTGTTTAAACATTGTAGAGGGGATGTTTCTAGTGCCAAGTAGTTTGAAAATGATATCTCCTTTACTCATTCACCAAGTGTTCATGCCAAAATCATGAAAAATGAACTAATTGATCTCCACTTCTTTGAGCATTATTGGTGGAGCTTTATCTTGTTAAAGACTACATTGCTGTTGTGGAAGACCTTCATGGATACCAAATCCCATAAGTGATAACCCAAATCTCCACTTGTGCCAAAGTAAAGGAAAATGCATTTCATACTCTCGTCATCAAACTTATGGAGAAGTTATTTTGGCACATGCATATAAGCGCAACCAAAAAACTTCTAATGATCATAGTCTAGAGACTATCCTATCTATAGCTTTTAGGCCACCTCAAACCCCTTGTTGGCGTTTAGAGATAGGCTGATCAAGTACGTTTTTTTTAGTTTCTTCTCTATCTAATACTATTTTGGTAGTTATGCATGATGTAAGATTGACACAACGTATTTCTAGATGATTCAAATCATTCATTTTGCTACACCATTCTGTGTTGGAGTGTATGAAGTCATCATGATCTTTCAATAATAGTACTTGATGAAAACCTATGAGATTATTCTCCATCATTATCAAACCAATGCGTTTTTCAACTTTTTCTTGATCCCTGTTTCCACTACAGCTAGCCATTTATACAAAAAAAAACTCCATCCTTTGAATTGAGAAGATATGCTCAAACCTGTTGGGTGTGTCAAGAAGTTTGAGACATATAAGAAGCACACACAAGGAGCATAAACATAGCAAGACACATGGAGAAGATGGATGGATGGAGTAGCTCTCTCTATTTATGATGATTACAACAAAGTAAGAGCTAAATAATATCCCGAAGTACAAAGTATCACCACATATGAGTGTATCATGTATGTGTTAAAATGGGGGAAAAACATTTAGGCAACACTAGAGTAAAACATGGGTATAGGGAAAAAATTCACCACAAAGATACTCAAGGAACACATAAGTGTAACAAACCCCCTAGAGTGAATGATGTGAACATTCCTTCCAATAAATCTAAGGGTTTCTCAATATGACCATCAGCCATTTGCAGCTTCGTTCTCGTGGGTCTTATGACTAACTTCACCCATCATTTCCATAGGGAAGTGGTGGCAAGGGACACGCCAACACCTAAGTCTAGGATTGCTTTGGTGGTGTAGCCTTGATAGGAGATAAGTAAATAAGTATTTTCCATCTTCTCCCTCTCTCACATCTCTAATCCTATCAATGGGTATTTTTGGCACTTTTTTGTGCGATTCTTTTTGAGAGTGAATAGTAGCCATCTCTGGGAACTGGTTTGCTACATGCTTCCACATTTCAGGTTTAACCTTCAATAAATCTTCTAAAGTGAGATGGCAGTGAACTTTATTCTTTATTACATCATTGTTCCTAAGAAGAACTGATTCTTTGTTTCTTACTAGTATGGTAGGTGTCGTTATATTAATCGACCTTGCTTCCCAAGGACCAGTAAAGTGACATAATTCTTGCAAAGAATTAGACTCAAAGTTAGTCTATTCACTAAGCTATTCTTCCTCTTGTTCATCATATATAGAGGGTATTTCTTGTGGGAATTGTTCCTGAAGATCGTCCATCTCCTGAATCGGTGGGTGAGTTTCTTACTCCATCTTCCATTTCTCTTCTTGAATTTCTCTCGTAAATCCTTGTGAGTACTTATGTATCGAAGAGAGACTCTCCCAATTCATAGTATTATGTACTTGTGACAAGGAAGGTGTAGTATCTTCCTATGCTTTCAGGATAGAATGGGTTCTCTTACGATCAACCTTCTCATTGTTAGAAATTGAGTGTTCTAATCTCTCTAGTAGTCTTTGAAAGTGTAGCTCTGGTTTCACTAGGTTGCTTCAATTGACATACTATGAGGCGTCAAACACGGTTTGAGCCAATACTATCATTTTCATTCAAAGCTTGGTTCTCTCGATTTCTAGTTCTGCTCTGGGATAGTTCTTACTTAATTCTCCCACCTGGGGTTCTTCTCTTAGTCTTGCGTGGTGTGCTTTGAACATCATATCTAGATTCTCAAGTATAGGTTCGACTACAATAGATCCTAGTTTTGGGCTTGAGTTCTCTTGATTTGACTCTTGTGATGCTAGTTCTAAGAGTTTGGATCTGGTTTCCTTCAAGCTTCCTTCTAATTCATTAATTCTCTTACTCAATTTTCTTTTAAGCCTTTCTCGTGAATCCTTGTAAGATCTAGTTTTCCTTCTGTTTGACTCGACTTTGGTACTCTCAGCTATCTTATCAGGATTTGGCTGTTGTTTTTGTAGTAAGTCTGTGCTCTTGTTACTACTTGGACATGTACATAGGTTGATGTGGATCCATTTGAAGTGTGCACAATGCCTATCACATTAATGGGGGCTACCTTAGAGGCACTAGCCAAGTTACCGTAGTTGGAGAAAAAACCTTGAAAGTTATAATATTGTTGTTGTCCTGTTGGTGGAGGGTGTGAGCACTCCCTTATATAATGATCTCCTTGGCACCTAAAACGTGGTCCTTTAGGGCCCTGTGATCTTGTATGTCTTAACTAGGGTCATGGGTTCAGATTGGCATACATGACATTAGTATAGTCAGGCTCCCAGTTAGGTTCCATTGATGGTCTCTTATATTGGTATGTTTCCATATGTTCCAATGACTTGTTATACTATACAAGAGGGCTATTTACATGGGTGGAATCAAAACTATTAGAGTTCTGATCATTTTCTATGATCAATGGGGATGAGCGTACTAATGCTCTACATAGATTCTCTTCCACAATAGCGTATTTGACAAAGATTACATTGGATGGAGGTGGTGACTATTGTCCTAGGACTGGTTTGGGTCTAGATGTTGTTTGATATGGTACTTGGTAGTTCCGTTGGGCTATAATAATGAGGTTGAGTGTTGTATTGGCTAGAGTATCTACCATGTTATTGGTATGCATGTGGGTAGTTTTGTCTAACTACTTGCTTGTTGTACAGATAGTCTTGTGTGGTGTGGTTAGCATATCACCTTTCTATCATGCAATACTAGCCACTAAGTTTGCCTTGAGGTCGTGCCATGTTTGGAGAGATGTTCGCCATATGTTCTCCTCCATATGTATAAGAACACTTGACTGAGGTTATCCTGGGGTTTTGTTTGCCTGATACTCATAACTTCTTGGCTACATTGTCCGCTAGGGCTTCTATGGAGCTAAAGTGCTTCGAAGAAAATGAGTAGAACTATATGTGTCAATGTAGACCTTGGAGATTTCTAGCTCATCTCCTAAGTTGTCCTCAATGTCAATACATATCCTCACACATTGTTCTAATGTTTAGGGTTATTTAAAGTATACATATGACCGTATTTTAGAGCTTGATATCCCATACAAGAATAGAGATACTTGTTTAGCCTGAGTGGGCAACTATGGCATAGGGCATCTCTCGATGTACTCCCAAAACGTATGACCAACTAGTCTGACAATTTCTTGGGGAGTTTGTTTTAAATTGTGAATCATAAAAGAAGTATTGTGCCTGATCCCACCTTTAGAGAAATTTGTGATAAATGCTTCTAGTAGGTGGTTGATGTCTCTAAAGTTTCCTTGCTATAAATATTGGAACCAAGTCAGCGGTGATTTTCAAGGTGAGTCCAAATGCATTGTAATGGGTGAACGCTTGTTTGACTCGTAGCACTTGCTTGAATGCAGCCATGTGTTCATAGGGATCTCATGTCCCATCAAAATATTTTTTCATAGATTTCACTATTTGGGTGGGTCTCAATATTCATGGGTGCTCCCTCAGTCTAGGTAGAAGAAATCCATCTCTATCCCTTTGGGGTCTTGGTTCTCTTGGTCTTTCCATCCTATCTATCTCTAGTGCTGATCGATCTCTCCCTATTGTGTTACCAAAGCTCACTTCAGGTCTCTCCTTGCCTTTTTCTCTTTGAGAACCATGAGACATAGATGTTCTTACCCCTTGGTGTCCAAAGGCAACATTGGGTCGTGGTGGGGAAAAAACCGATTCACCCCTCCATGTGTAGGTGTGTCTCCCATGTTCTGACACTACAAACACTCATCCTGAAGTGTTTACACCACTTTTCTAGTGTCTTTGGATCCTTGAACTCATAGATAGTGACCATTCCTACTTCACTGGTTGCTCATACCTGTTGCCTCATCAATATCCCTATTTAAAAATAACTGAATACTTTTGTGATCTTGAGGGATCCATTCTAGGTTGAGCATCCATGTCAGCATTGATTTCCCTCTTGGTGTTCTACGTTCACCATCTAACTCTTCATGTTCTAAGTCACCACTTTCCACTTTGGGAATTACCACCCCAAAGTCATTGATCCTATCGGGTTGATTGGTAATTATGTACATTGTTCCTACCTTATTGATACGTGCATCTCTCTCAAACTTAACCATGAGGTTTTCCAATCCAATGGGTTGATCAAGGTCTCTCAATTGAACAATTGATCTTCTCAAACCATCCTCATAGATGCGAGCACCTAATTGGTTGGTTTGAATGTACTCTAACTAATTCTTGTATGGCCCTTACGATTTTTATAAGTATGCTAACCTTGAACCACCTTTTGGTCGCTCAATGTTGTAAGACATCTCCGATTCACTTGTTTCTAAGCTTAGTTCATAAGGTAACCACTCAATTGCTGATCCCAAGATCGGGCTATGGTTCTAACAATGGCTTCTGATGACCAAACACTATGTCGATCGGCCTCTCCTATGTGCTTTCTTGATTTGAGGACCATGAATTTGTTCCCCTGAGGCACTCGATGTGAATTTTCATTACCTGGAGGATCGTCGCAATGGTCTGCAATGGAACAATGGTCTATGGTCGTCGTGATGGCTTGAGGCAATCGTGATAGTCAATGGTCTCGTCGTGATGGCCAATGGCCTCATCGTGATGTCTTGAGCCAATTGTGGTGGCATGCTATTTTTTTTTAATGCAATGCGATGGTCAATAATTATTGCAATGGCATCAGCCTGTCATGATGGTGTGAAGTAATCACCTTGATGGTTTGGACCAATCGTGTCGCTATGGTCAAAAGTCATCACGATGGCTTGAGCCAATCGTGATGGTCATAGGTCATTGCAATGGCTTGAGCCAATCATGATGATCAAAAAGCACAATGATCTCGAAGCATCACGATGGTATGGACCAATCGCGATGGCATGGTTGGGGCAAGTCATCGCGATGGCATGGGCTAGTCATGATGGTTAGACATCATCACATTCGTATGAGCCCATTGTGATGGTTTGGTCTCATTGTGATGGCTTGAGCCAATCATGATAGTGATGCCTCTTCGTGATGGTGAAAAACCATCGCGATGGTTCAAAAATTTGAAAATGTTTAAGATGCACTTATGGATTCCTTTAAGCACCAAGATGCTCTACAACATGCATATGATGCATTCATAAAAATACAAACTTCTCATACCATCGCAATGTTTTGAGGCATTCAATAGGCATTTTTGGTATTAAAAAGTCAATAGGAACGAAGTTCTAATGGTGAAGCACAATTTTTGGATGTTGAGGGAGTGAAAAGATTGTTAAAGGCCTTCTAGAATAAAATCAAACACTCTTTTGAGGAATCTTGAGATTTATATTTATAGGGGATTACCGATAAAGAGTGTTTCAATTAGGGGTTCAAGTCCACCATACGTGCGAGTGTTAGGTTGTGCATGTGTGAATATGTAATTTTAGTCATTCTAATCTGATTTCTGTGAAAGGACTTACTGAACCATTGTAACTATTCATCCACATATGAAACCAAAATTTTGGGTTGAGAAGAAGGGAGTGTGTGATATATTAAGTTGATATTGTGATTAAGTTGGTTATGCAAGTGACATACAAAGTGATTGGGTAGTTGATTCTGTTCTCAATTAATGTTGTAAATTTATAAACAATGGATGATTTAATGAAAGTATTAAGTTATTTGTAGTTTAATTTCTACAAGTATCCCATTAATAGTGTTTCAACATTAATCGATAAATTAGAAGTTGGATTCCCAAATCGGAAGAATCTTGACATTTTGACTCTTTTGTTTTCCCCGATCTCGGTCTTCCCGAAAGGCTCGGAGCTTGTGTGCTCTCTATGGAAGAGTTGGAATAAAGTTAAAAGCTTCACAAGAATGAGTGAAGATTGGAAGTGGGCAGCCAATATTAGACAAAATGAATCCATTTGGTTTTCGATCCATGGTATCCGAAACATGGAATCTTGGAACATTCAAAATGGCAAGAGGCTATGGGACAAAGGCTTCAAAAAATGGAAACATTTCTGGAAACAAGATACCAACTAGTGGATCAAGTTTGAGGATATTGACCCTAGCGACAACATTACCTATGAAGAATGGAATACTCTGCAGAGCAGATGTCTTGCCTGGGACCACTCTAAAGTTTGCCTTCTCATGGGGCATGACACACCAAGCCCGCTTGGTCTCAGATGGCACAATGGTAATTGCCTAAAAAAAATCCCCAACATCAAAGAAACCATTGATTATCACGTTAACCTTAACAAGAAGTGGTGCCTGTTGTGGACATGACTTTGATGGGACATGAAATTCATGGCTATCTGGCACCCTCTCATATAAATAAAAAATTATGTCCTCTTATGGCAGATTCTTCATCGTGGTATCTCGACCAACCTTAAGGCTAACAAAATATGTGGGGTGCCTCCCTTGTGCAACCGTTGCTACCAGTCCATCGAAGATGTTTCTCATGTCTTCTTTACTTGTCCCAACTGCAACGCGCTCTAGCAGATTGTCGAAAAGAAAATTAGACTATGGAAACATATGAGTTGGAAGCAAGGTCTGGTAGGAGAAGCGATTGGATGCCCTGTGACTCTCTAGAATGCCATTAGAGGGGAGGTCCTATGGAAGATCTGGCAGGAAAGATGTGCTTATAACTTTGGCGACTCCCCCAAAGAGTGGTGGATTGAGAAATCGTTGTTCCTCCTTGGTAAAAGAATCAATAACTACAAGAAATCCCCCTCCCCCCCCTTCAGGCATCATCAAGTGCTGCTTTTGATCAACAATAAGCTTAAACCCAAGTGGCCCCCACATGAGGGTGATGAGAGGGTGATTAACCTTCTTTGTAATGCCATCTAAACCTTGTAAGTCCTTCCCCAAGTGTGTGGGATTTGGGGGGTCCCGTGGGCACTAGTCCCCTTCACTTTTACTTTTCCTTTTCTTTATTTAATACAACTCTGGGAGAGTAGGCTAAGGCCTTCCTTTTATTAAAAAGAAAAGTTAGTAGTTGGAAGATAATTTAGTATTCAAGTAATGATTGTATGAATGCCACCCAAGAATGTCAGAAAGAACTTGAATGATGTGTGTGTTACTCAAAAAATAGTTCGAAGATCATTTAGTCTTCAAGTAGTGATTGTATGAATGCCAACCAAGAATGTCAGAAAGAACTTGAATGATAGTTGGCCCTTGTCCCTCACACGCAAATTTCATGATCCTTGTGGGTTAATGTTTCACACTCTCTCCCCCTTCTAAAGATCATTGTCCTCAGTGATCAATGGGGGAAAGTACTTCTGAACCAAAGCTTCTGATACCAAGTATAGTCCTAGAGGGAGCTCTAATTGGTATACAACTTCACTTAGCTTTTTAACTATCTTCCAAGGTCCACAAAACCTTGGTCAAAGCTTACTACACTTCCCTGTGGGGAGTGAAGTAGATCTAGCTAGTACCTAAAGAAAGACTTTGTCTCCTTCCTCAAAGCATCTATGAGATCTCTTCCTATCAACATACTCTTTAGCCTTATCTGCGGCTTGCCGCATCTTGGCTTTAGCTAGTTCTAAATTTGCATGGAGGTTTGCTAAGAACTATGAAGCACTAGGACATTTCTTTGGCATGCCTATGGTACTGAGAGCATTGGGAATCATGCCATAGTTCATCTCAAATGGAGACATACCTGTCCCCTTGTGAGGCGTATTGTTATTAGCACACTCAAATAGTGGCAAATAAATATCCCAATCTGTCTTTGTCTTAGACACATGCCCTCAACGTGTCCTCTAAAATCTGATTGCCCTCTCGGTCTAACCATCTCTTTGAGGATGATCACCACTGCTCATCTTTAATGACACCTTTAGTTTGTCAAATACAAACTTCCATAAGTGTCCTATGAATCTGACATCCCTATCAAAAACTATGGATGTCGATAACCCATGCAATCTGAAGACATGCTGGATAAACAACTCTGCTACCTGTGGAGCTTCTATCGTGTCCTATGTGGGTATGAAATGAGCCATCTTGCTCAATTTGTCCACCACAACTAGGACAGTATCCTACTTCCTTTGGGTCCGTGGTAACCCAACTATGAAGTCCATGGATATATTGTCCAAGTTATGATCTTAAATATGTAAAGGATGCAAACGACCTGGTCTCTTTACCCTTTCTACTTTGTTAACTTGACACATAAAGAATTGTTGAACATAAGTGTGGGCATCTCTAGCTAATCCAAGCCACCAAAATGTTCTTCTAACAAGTTGTATTGTCTTATCAACACTAGGATGTCCTGTGCAAGGCACATCATGGTTATCATGCATGAATTTTCTTCTCAAATCCTAGTAATCTGGTATGCAAACCTTTCCTTTCCATTTGACTATTCCATTCTCCTATGAGAAATCAGAATATGGAATGAACTTGTTCGCTCTGCTAGGTGAAGAAATAGCTAGAACTGTCCCGTCTCCTATAATAGATTCATCTCTCATGGCTCTAATAATGGATCTTCCACTTGTGTTTCCTTTATCTCTTGAAATAATGAGCTTTCTAGAACTGTAAAGCTCAATTGATACATTATCTTTGATAATGCATCAACAACTATGTCCTCTTTTATACAGGATTTTCATGTGAGACTCCTGCATGAGCTCAATCAAATGAGCCTATCTTCCTCGAAGATCTAGCTGACTACAAAAATACTTAAGTGTATGGTGATCTGTGTATACCATAAAGGTACAATAAAGATAGTGTATCTAGACTTTAAGTGAATGCACCACTGCATACAACTCCTGTTCATGCACTAGTCAGTAGTGTTGTTTACTGGTCAATTTCTTGCTTTCAAAAGCTATTGGCTTGCCATCTTGGCTCAAAATTGCCTGTATGGCTATGCCACTAGCATTTGTCTCTAACTCAAAGAGTTTCTGTGGATCTACCACTTTGAGTATAGAAGCCTTTGAAATAGCTTGTTTTAGGGTAACCAAACTATCTTGTTGCTCTTGCTTCCATGCAAACAAAACTTTGCTTTGAAGCAAGTTCTTCATAGCCACTGCTATCAACGAATATGAAGAGATGAATTTTTGAGAAAACCGAAAAGTCCTAGAAATGACCGTAACTACCACTCATCCTGAGGAGTAGGCCAAGATAATATAACTGAAATCTTCTTGGGATCCATCTGAAACCCATCAGCCCACATACCCTAGATACTCTATTCACGAAGAAACAATTGAATCTTCTCTGGATGAACATATACATGATTTTCTTTTAAAACATTTAATACTAATCGGAGATGATTTTCATGCTCATGCACAGTCCTACTACACACTAATAAATCATCAACAAAATCAACAACACATTTCTAATGAATGGATGTAAAATATCATTCATTAATATCATAAATGTAGCTAGTGCATTAGTCAAACCAAATGGCATGACCAAAACGGGTCTTGAAAGCTAGCTTATGTACATCCTAATCTCTTACTCTTATCTAATGGTAGCCACTTTTTAAATCTATTTTACTAAATACAATGGCTCCACATAGAGCATCTAAAAGATCACCAATCATAGGCATGTGATATCAATGTTTGATAGTAATCTTATTGAGTGCTCAGTAGTTGATGCACATCCTATAAGATTCGTCTTTCTTCTTCACTAGAAGAACTGGTGCTACAAAGGGTGAATAGCTAGGTCTTATCAGCCCTTTCTATAAATACTTGTCCACAACCTTGGGGACTTCATTTTCCTCCTACAAACTCATTCGAAATGGTAGTCGAGCAGTTGGACTTGTTCCCAATACCATTTCGATTCTATGCTCTATGTTCTTGCAAGGAGGCAAACCAAAATGTAACTCTTCCAAAAACAACTCTTAGAATTCTGCTTTCACTTTTACTAAAAGTGCTGGAACATTCATACTAGAGTCTCCATGACTGCATGAGTCCATCATAATACATGAAGAATGCATGAAATAAAGAAAATAAATATACTTACAATCAATTTTAAGCAACTTCGTAGTGTTTAAAAATCTCGTCTCTTGGAGATTTGGTTCTGCACGGATCAGTAGTCGCCTCCCCTCATGCTCAAACTGATTAACATGCGAAGCAAAGTCAATGACTGATCTCTTCCTTGCATGCCCTTTTTTTACTAAGGATGACATTGAAATGTGCTAGTCTCTCTATCTCAAAATCCAATCTATCCTCATAGGATTGGATTTGAATGGGCAAATCAACAACTCATCAATCCCATGTCTTTGTTCCCTTTCCATCAGTTTTTAGATGTGATCTCTTCACTAAATGGAACTAATGATGTTATGTGTTGACCCAATGTCAAAGAGTACCTTGATAGGCTATCCTGCCACAACTCCCCTCATGACAATGAGTTCTATGTAGGGAAACTGATATCCTTTCTGTGCCACTGGTGAAAGCACAACATCTGGCACAATTGGGACCTTCTTTGTGACTGTCATAGCCACTATGGAAAATGATAGCGGTGATGAGGGATCTCCAAATTCTTGATTGTTGACATTTAAGGTCAAGCACAAGGCATGAGAATGCATCAAAGAAATGGACATGTGAACACACAAGAAGAGGGAGCAAGTAGGGAGCTCCAAGAAGTGTAACTCCATTTTTCAAAAGAGTCCCCTACAAAAATAGTGGTCAAAATTTCAAAAGAGTTCCCTACAAAAACAGTGATTTTGATCACTCAGCAGTTTAAATATCATTTCAGCTTTTTATAACTCCATTTTTTTCAAGCCGAGGAGTCCTCGAGCTAGAGGAGTATTAGAAGTATCATCCTACCAATTTTCATAATTTTTAGACTTCGTTTGAGCCCTCAAATAAGCCCTGGAACCTAATTTTTAACTACGTCAAACACTACGTTTGGACATGGCCAAAATTACTCAAAAACTATAAAAAGAAGCTAGAGACCTCATTTTTGGGGATTAGAATCTTTGAGGTGGGCTTGTTAAAGAGTTAGCTAGTTGGAAATTGAAGCTTTGTAAGAGAGTTCTTGTGAGTTCTTGCGTAATTGTAGCTTTCCATTGTTCCTCTCTTTGATCCTGCCTTGTGTGCATGTGTGTGGCATGCATGTATGTGCTTGTCACTCACATTTTCTCACCACAATCGCTCATGATCTTCATATTAGTCCTCATGTCAACGTGGATTGACAAGGAGGTGGTGCTTACGCTTGAGATACACCAAATTTTGGTGCCGTTGCCGGGGAGAGAGCTTCGAGGACGAGCATTGTGAAGGTAAGATCATGGATTTACGACGTTGGAAGGTAAAAATAGTATTTTTTTTGTTATTTTTCTTCTCCATCTTCATCGTCATCATCATGACCATCTTCATCCATCTTCATCTTCATATATTTTTTTCGTTTTTAAGTGCATTTTCCCCATTTTCACATCATTTCTCATGCATGGGAGTGCAAGAAAGAGCTAGGAGATGCTTGGGAATGCATGCGCTTGTGTTTTTCATGATTTTTTGCACATTCAAGCCTTGGTGCTGAAGTTCAAAGTTCCCACCAAAAATCTCAAATAAAATCACGATTCTGTGGTGAAAATCGTAATTCTATGAGAAATTCAATTTTTTTTTTTAAATTGTGATTCTCTTAGTTTTGGAATTTCCCACCTAAAATCTTTCTAAAAGGAGAACCCAATTTTGAGTTCATTCTTAGAATAGTGATTCTCAGGTTGTGTTCAAAATCCCGATTCTCTAAGTTTTCCAAAAACACGATTCTATGGTCATTCTTAGAGTTATGATTTTTTGGAAATTTTCAGAAAATACAATCCTCTAACAAAATCATAATTTTTAGGTCAAAAACACAATTTCGATAAAACACGATTTTCAGGTCAAAAACACGATTTTGATAAAACATGATTTTCAGTCAAAATCGCGATTTTCAAGTCAAAAATACGATTCTTAAGAAAAACATGATCTTGAGGTCATTCTCAAAATCGTGATATTTAGGGTGTCTCAAAAAACACGATTCTCTGTCAGGATCATGTTTTTCACGATTCTCTATCAGGATCGCATTTTTCACGATTCTCTATCAAGATCGTGTTTTTCACAATTCTCTATCAAGATCGCGTTTTTCATGATTCTCTGTCAAGATCTCATTTTTCATGATTCTCTTTCAGGATCATGTTTTTCATGATTCTCTATCAGGATCGTGTTTTTCACAATTCTCTGTTAGGATCGCGTTTTTCATGATTCTCTATCAGGATCGCGTTTTTCATGATTCTTTATCAAGATCACTGTTTTCACGATTCTCTCTCAGGATCACTTTTTTCATGATTCTCTGTCAAGATCGCGTTGTTTTGGGTTTGTTCAGGATCACGGTTCTTAGTGAAAATTGTGGCTTTCAAGGTTATTCAGGATCGTAATCCTCACTCAAAATCATGACTTTCAAGATGTCTCAGGATCACAATTGTTAGTCAAAGTCGTGATTTTCTCATAACTTCCTGTTTGTTTGTTTTGACCCCCAAGAGCCTGATTTGACATGACTTTTTCATCAAAAATCCATTTTTTGAGCTCTATAGCTCGTTGGAAAGCTCGTTTTGAATAGAGTAATTTGAATTTAGTGGGGTTGGGAAGCCAAGGGAGCTCCAAAGGAATTTGAGAAATACAAAGGGGAATTTTGGGACTAGAAGAAGATGAGATGTCTTTCAGACCAATGATGGGAGGATGTTCATTCTCAAAGTGGGTTATAGACTTTGTAGGTCCCATTAACCCCCTAGATAGAAACTCCTATGCCAAATAAATTATTGTAGCCAAAGATTACCTTAGTGGGTAGAAGTAAAAGCCATGACAAAGAATGATGCTCAAAGGACAGCTAAGTTCTTATTTGAGAATGTGTTCACTAGATATGGATTACTGATAGAGTAGGTAAGTGATAGAGGTACATAGTTCTTAAACAAATTCATTGAGAATCTTCTCCAAGAATTCATGGTTGTAAGAATTTTAACCCTATCATCCACAAGCTAATGGACAAGCCGAGAACACATATAAGATCCTATGTAATGAATTGACAAAACTGGTCAATAATAAATGTTCTGATTGGGATAAATAGCTTCATCATGTTGTTTGGGCTTATCGAGTTGCCTACAAAATGGTACTCAATGCCACCCCGTTTCAGATGGTCTTTGGATAGAACGTTGTGCTACCATTAGATTTCTTAATCCAAGCTTTAAAAGTAGCACACGAGCATGAATGGAATGGACACGAGTTATCATTTAGGATCTTAGATCTAGAACGCTTAGGTGAGACGAGGCTAGGAGCGCCAACAGGCATCTATGCTGCAAAGAAAAGACAAAAGGCATACTTTGATGCACACATCAATGATAAAGAATTGAAAGAGGGAGACCTAGTGTTGGTTTACACATTAAAACAACATGCTCATAAATTGGAAAAAAGAGGATATGGACCCATGCTCATTAATAGAATCTCCAATAGAGGCACGGTTCAATTGGCCACTCTTGAAGGTGATATCTTACCAAACTATATTAGTGGATGCCGAGTCAAGTTATATCAAGAACCTCTTACAGAGGATATGCTAATGAGACTCAATACCGCTAAGAAGCGAAAAGAAGAAGAGTTAAGGGTTAGAGAAGAAGTACAGGTAGAGGCTAGAGAGTGCATTAGATGAAATAAATTAAGGCAATTAGGCCTAGATGTCAATCTCAAAGCCCCTAGATATCACATGGCCATGTGCCAAACATCAGGTGAAATTGCTTTTCAAATAATCAATTAGCATCCCTTTGTGACCATAGAGCTAGGACAAGGAAAGGGGGCAAGAACTGTGAGAGCATTGATTGACTCGAGTGCAGCAACTAGTGCAATTAGACTTTCTTACTACCACGATCTGGAATTGAACATCAATCCAATAGAAGCCTATCTCATAGGGTTGGGAGGTGTGGAAACCCCTTTTTTGGGTGAGGTGGAACTTCCCATCTACCTTCACGATGTCCCAATGACAATCAAAATGCTAGTGTGTCAAGATGAGGACCTTACTCAATTACTTGTCTTGGGTCAAGACTGGATCTATGAGCATGCTGTCAACTTAAACTTAAGAAGTCAAATTCTTCAAGTTTGGTTACATGAACAATGCATTACATTAGAATTAGAAAATTGCATGATCATAAATCTAGGTATCACACATTCTCTTGGTTCTACTGACAGGAATCTTAAAGAAGAAGATGTTGTATGTGTCAAAGGCTCTATGATGCAGAAGGATTCAATCATGGAAGGACAAGCTCAAAGGCAAGTGGATCTCTCTTCTTTTTCAAAGAATAATGTAGCCAAAATAGTTCAACCACATAGGCAAGAAAAACAACACAAGACAACCACTATATGATATGTATAAACAACATTCAAGAAGAAAGGAGATCCAGGCATTAAGCAGATCTAGGTACAACAGGGAGAGCAACCACCAACTTTGCCAAAAAAATTCCCATCTAGGCAGCCAACCAAGCTAGAAGACAAACAAAGCAATAGGGACAGGCTCAACCACAAGGTATTCGACAAGTTTGGGTGGCAAAGAAATTAGCTACAACTCAACAAAGGCAATTACACATGTGGGTGCCCAATGAACGCTTACATGCACAAAAGCCTATGCTCTCACTCTCAACAACAAAGCCAAGGAGAGGCAAGGGTCAGAACCAAGCACAGAGATCAAAAGAAGATCAACTCATTGCTCTGGAAAAAGTAAGAAGACAAGCAACACATGTATGGGTTTGGAAGCCAAAAGCACTCGTAGGCCCCACAAAACTGAAGAGACAACCACAAGGGATAGAAAATGTAAAAAATCAGCCCAAGATGAAGAGACCACATGTGATCTATACATGATCGGACACGGTTCTAAAATGGATGCCTATAAGGAGGAATGAGCAGTTGTCATTCAACCATCAACTGATCGCATCATTTTGAGATCCAATGGCTACCTCCAACAAAGACTGCATCAACATCTACAAGTAACATAGGAAGCCTCGACGTGGGAACACCATGTGCTCTTTGCACAACCCCATCTTTTGCACCATTCAGGTCATGCGTTTCCAAAGTATGCATTAATATAGGACCACATTACATGGCCATGCATAGACACATTTAAGAGTTCCTAGCACAAGAGAACATTGATATATGTCAACCATTTTTCTTGATTCTAACATCTTTCTTCTTGTTTTGTGACATTGTCCAAAAGAAGAAGAAGAAGAAGAAGAGAGAAGAAAAAAAAGAAGAAAAAAAGAGAAAAATCAGGGACCGGACCATGCGCTCGGAGAATCTCTTTAGTGAATCATCAACAAGGACATCCATCAACAATAAAGGACAAGCCCATGGTCAATCACCATGATGGGAGTACAACACAAAGAGATGAACATCGACCGTCCATTCACCATGGTAAGAATCCCCTACTTCGGCAACACTATAACAATGATAGATTAGGAAACCTCTTCGTCAGCATACCCTTGAGCACTTAGCTCAAGACCCAATTTATTGCACCATAGTTCTTACAATGCATTCCCCAAGTAAGCATGCATATGGCCACATTACAAGGCCATGCACAAGGCACATATTTTCTTCAACCCATGCATTAACACACTTACCATCATTCATTATGGGTTATGAGTACTTAACATTATAACTATGAAACCCATAGTTGAAAGATCTAGAGGACATTAGGTTACAACTACAATAGCAAGAAAGCAATCCACCACTGATAGTTGCTCTAAATGAACCTTGATAACCTCTTTTGAGCAACTGACAACTTTTGAAAGCTCACAAATATATCATCATGCAAGAATCAAAGGAAGAAGTACATACCAAGGGACTACAACTTGCAAAGGCTCACAATGACAAATGAAGAACCAGACAACCAAACTTGCTACAATTGGAAGATAGTTTGCTCTTGTTCACACAGGATGGACACTACCTCTCAAGGTACTACATGGAACAACCACTACAACAAGGGTCTGTCAGGGAGGACACACTCGAGAGGGGGGGGATTGTTGCCATTCAAGGTCAAACACAAGGCATGAGAATGCATCACAGAAGTGAACACATGGACACACAAGAAGAGGGAGCAAGTAGGGAGCTCCAAGAAGTGTATGTCAAATTTTCAGAACAATCCCTTACAAAAACAGTGATTTTGATCACTCAAACCATTGTAAATATCATTTCATCTTTTTGTAACTCCATTTTGTTCAACCCAAGGAGTGCTCGATCTTGAGGAGTACTAGAAGTATCATCCTACCATTTTTCATAATTTTAGACTCCGTTTGAGCCCTCAAATAAGCCCTAGAACTTAACTTTTAACTAGGCCAGACACTAGGTCTAGAGAGGGCCAAAACTACTCAGAAAACTATAAAAAGAGCTAGAGAGCTCATTTTTTGGGGTAAGCATATTTGAGGTGGGATTTTTAGAGAGCTAGCTAGTTGGAGATTGAATCTTTGTAAGAGAGTTCTTGAGTAATTGAAGGTTTCCATTGTTCCTCTCTTTGATCTTGCCTTGTGTGTGTGTCCGTGCATGTATGTGCTTGTCATTCACATTTGCTCACCACAATCCCACACGATCTTCATATCAGTCCTAACATCTCTGTGGATTGACAAGTAAAGGACATGGTGCTTGTGCTTGAGCTACACTCATCATCATCACTCCCTGCTTGAGTGTTATTTATGACCATGGTGGCTGCTATCTTCTTTTTCTTAGGACAATCCTTGAATAGGTGCTATCTTAAATACCCATAGTATAATCCTTCTTTCATTGCCTTCTCTTTTTGTTGAGGGGTAAGTATTGACTTATCATAAGGCCTCTCAGCTAGAGCAGACATTTTTCTCTTACCTCCTACAAGTGTCTTGATCATATGCACTAGCTTAGCCTCTCTAGAAGGTTGTGCACTGATGGTGTTGTCGTCGATATTTTCTCTCCTCTCTTATTCATGGAGGCCTACAGGAAACATATTCAGTGAAGGTAGCTAGAATTTCGTGACAGAACCAAGATGCATCAAGGATTTCAAAGGGATTTCACATGCAACTTTGGAAGAAATCAAGAAAATCTAGGGTAATAGTCAAAGTTGGTCAAATTTTGGAAATTAGGGAAATAATTCAATGTCTCCAAATCACATGAAAATTCATATACTTGTAATCATATCAAAGGTAGTCTATAGCCTGAATTTCACATGTAAATGGATTTCCTACCACATTGATATGCCATATGCATTTTGTAAGAAATGTATTTTTTCCACTTAGACCCTACAAAATCTTGTATAGGAATTTTTGTTAGCCATATGGTTTGGAATATATAAAGATCATATGTGGCTACATATTTGTACAAATTTTCAAGGATATTAGAGCTTCCTAGACACCTTAATGCCATCTTGCAAACTTCCAAATGTAGTCAAACTTGTATAAGGGAGATTCAGATGGGAGTTTTTTCTGCATATTTCTAAAGGAGAATCTTCAAAACATAGTCCTACAAATTTTTATCTTCATCAAAAGATATTTGAAGGGTCAAAGAGCACAAAATCTAGTTTTGAAGGTCATCACAGTTTCCTAGAATAAGCAAATTGAACGCTTGAAGGACTCCCACATGGCAAACAATGATTGAACCATATTGTATGATCAAAAGGTTGGAGATGCACTAAAGCTTAAAGCAAGGATGTTTCACGAGATTTTTTCATCATATAAGCCTTTTTTGATGGTCAAAGATCAATAATGCAAAGTTCATCCAAAAATAGTAGCTTATCTTATCCAAATTGATGTCTGCACTGATCCGATAGTTGAAATCATCCCTAAATCCAATGGTGGAGAATGAAGGTGCCTATTTTCCCCCCCTTTTGCCTTAGATATAATATAAAGAACCAATCCTAGCCATCTATTTGATAAATCCAATGGTTGTAATCAAAAGTAGTTGGTCTTAGGGTTGATAGTTTTTATGGGGCATCATTTTTAGGCATCCATAGGACCCTTGCTAGCATATGGTACTTGAGACAATCACCCTCAGTTGAGCATGTGAGGATCCAAGGTGGGCTCGTAAGAGCATAGTTCCTAGAATCAATTTTAAGTTAGACTTCCAATTTAGGATAGGCTCATAAACCCAATGGTTTTTCTTTCTTTTCTCACACTCATTGGAGCATGTGAGTGAGTTAGAGTTGGTTTTATGAGTCTTAGACTTCTTTAGTTAGACATTATGCTCCTAGAAAGATATAGGGTCAATGAAGTGGAACCTATCCTCTTACATGTGACACTCCGTTGATCTGTCATGGTGAGAGGGTTATGCAGACTGCCTTTGACCAATAGAATGCTTAGCTTGACATATCACAACATTCATGTACATGTATGTCATTACAATATCGTTTAATTCATGTCTCTTGTCTCTTAGTCTCTTATGTGTTTTTACATGTCTCCTTATATCTCTTTCTATGTGTGAGAAGGCTCCCCAATCTTGTGTTGAACCAAGTGAGGATTATCCATTGAGATTGTGATGATAAATTTTTTTATATTCATTAATCATGGCCCACATGCATGCATACTATCCACAAGCACCCATGCATATGCTTCAATTTTGAAAGTGTATAAAAAGCTCCATTCTTGGACCATTCTTCCTTTCGAAATCGATTAATATGTATGGTTTTCTTTTTTTTCTCACCATGCATACATATCATCCAAAAGAACCCATGCATATGAATTAAACTTTAAAAGTGTATAAGAAGCTCCATTTTTTTGGGCCATGCTTCCTTTCAAAATCTATTCATGCGAATGGTTTTCTTTTGTCCTCATCATTCATGTTCATGGGTTTATCTTGCATTCACATATTCTCCTTCCCATAATGAAATCATGACATCTCTCCTCTCCATACCCAACTTCATCTCCACCTTTACATTTTGATCACAAAAACCTTCCAACACTCACTAGTTTCATACATGCTGTGTGCTATGACCGGACCCGATCCACTTGATTGCGATCACCTCCACATTTGAACCTCACATGAAATGCTTTGTGGAGTTTGCTTCTCATCTTGTTAGGGGCTGTGATCCATATCCTTTGTTGCATATTTCTCATCATCATCATCATCATTCTTGAGTGTTGAACTTGATTTCTCAAAATATCATGCACATCTTCATCTTTAAGTAAATGCATTTGTGAGAGATCTAGAGCATCGTGCATCACTTGCATTTTCACCTAAGATGGAGGAAGGATTCAAATCCCTTATTGTTGAGAAACAAGACCAAAAAAAGTCTCTTCTATGTTGAGAGAGAAGGAAAAATTCAATGGCATCAACATTAGAAGCTACTTAGATTTGTTTGAAGAGCAAGCTATGATTTTTGGTCTCCCCAAAGATCTTTTGATAACATACTTTGAGCGAATTGTTGATAGGTCTATCATAAACTATGTCACTGAATATGATAGTTGTTAGCAATCATGGTCAAGAACGAGGCACAAGAATGTGTCAAAGAAGTGGACGCACAAGAAGAAGGAGCAAGCACCTCCACATTCAAGGGGCTCATGTGTCATGTCTTCAAAGAGTTCTTGCAAAAGAACTTAGAAGTATATGTGGATGATTTATGTGCTCATTCCCAAGAAAGAATATATCATATCCTTGAGCTCAGACATATCTTCAACAAGTGCAAATAATATCGAGTGTGTTTGAACCCATACAAGTATATGTTCATGGCACGTCAAGGTAAGATCTTAGGTCATATTGTTTCCAAGAAGGGAATATCAACGGATGAGGGAAAAGTAAGAGCCATAGCGGAGTTGCCAAGGCCAAGGAAAGTTAACAAGGTACTAGCCTTTATGGGCCATTGTGGATATTACTGTAGGTTTATCCACATGTATGTGATCATAGCTAAACCTCTTTATGCTTTGCTAACAAATTTTGTGTGGAATGACAAATGCGAGAATTCCTTGAACGAGCTGAAAAGAGGTTTGTACACAACACCAATACTGACCACTTGTGATTGGAGTAAACCATTTCATGTCCATGTGGATGCATCCAGTAATGCAATGGGATGTGCGCTAGTACAACCCAAAGGTAAAGGAAATTTAGATTTTCCCATAGCATATGCGAGTAGATAGCTAAATGCAATTGAAAGAAACTACACAATAACTGAAAGAGAACGCTTAGGCATGGTATATGCCATGAAGAAGTTTTGAAACTATCTATTGGCCAACAATCTCAAGTTTTTCATTGATCATCAAGCTTTCAATAAACCTTGCAATATAGGACACTTAGTAAGATGGTTTCTCTTACGAATGGGATACAACTTTGAAGTTGTTGTTAGGAAAGGTAGAACTCACCTCAGGGCGGATCACCTTTCTTGCATCACTTCAGGAGAGCCACCGCAAGGAGTGTTTGATGAACTACCTGATGCTTATCTGTTCAATTTAGAAGTTGTTCCTAAATGGGCAAATAAGTTGGTACCTATCCTAACCTTCGGACCTACAAATAAGAATGTGAAGATGAACAAAGAAGAAATTGTAAGATCACAAAACTATCAAATATTAGCACGAAGTAGTTACAAAAAAGATACGGGGGTTGTACTAGCTTGTTGTGTTGAGGATGGTGAACATAGTAGTTGGTTGCAACAAGCTCATGAAGGATGGCTAGGAAATCACTATTCTAAACAATGAACATTGCAAAATCTAAAACGTTTAGGAGTGTATTGGCCTAGTACGGATAAATAAATACATGAGTGGATTAAGAATTGTCCAACGTGCTAGGAGATACCCCCTAGTGGAGTATGCTATTTGAGAATGTGTTCACTAGATATGGATTACCGATAGATTTAGTAAGTAATAGAGGTACACACTTCTTGAATGAAGTCATTGAGAATCTTCTCCAAGAATTCTGGTTGTACATAAGAAGTCTACCCCCTATCATCCACAAGCTAACGAAGAAGCCAAGAGCACAACTATGATCCTATGTAATGTATTGACAAAACTAGTCAATAATAAATGCTCTTATTGGGATAAACAACTTCACCATGCTATTTGGTCTTACCAAGTTGCCTACAAAACGGTACTCAATGCCACCCCATTTCAGATGGTCTTTGGACACAATGTTGTGCTACCCTTAGATTTCTTAATCCCATCTTTAAAAATAGCACAAGAGCATGAGTGGAATGGACACGAGTTGTCATCCAGGATCTTAAATCTAGAATGCTTAGGTAAGATAAGGCTATGAGCCACAACATGCATCTATGTTGCAAAGAAAAGATTTTTAAAAAAGGAATACTTTGATGCACACATCAAGCATAAAGAATTGAAAGAGGGAGACCTAGTGTTGGTTTACACGTTAAAGCAGCATGCTCGTAAATTGGAAAAAAGAGGATATGGACCCATGCTCATTAATAGAATCTCCAATAGCAGCACAGTTCAATTGGCGACTCTCGAAGGTGATATCTTACCAAACTATATTAGTGGATGCCAAGTCAAGTTATATCAAGAACCTCTTACAGAGGATATCTAATGAGACTCAATACCGCTAAGAAGAGAAAAGAAGAAGAGTTAAGGTTTAGAGAAGAAGTACAGGCAGAGGCTAGAGAGCACATTAGATGAAATAAATTAAGGCAATTAGGCCTAGATGTCAATCTCGAAGCCCTTAGATATCACATGGCCATGTGCCAAACATCAGGTTAAATTGCTTCTCAAATAATCGATCAACGTCCCTTTGTGACCATAGAGGTAGGATAAGGAAAGGGGGCAAGGACTGTGAGGGCGTTGATTGACTCAGGTGTAGAAACTAGTGCAATTAGACTTTCTTATTGCCAGGATCTGCAATTGAACATCAATCCAATAGAAGCCTATCTCATAGGGTTGGGAGGTGTTGGAACCCCTTGTTTAGGTGAGGTGGAGCTTCCCACGTACCTTCATGATGTGCCAATCACAGTCAAAATGCTAGTGTGTCAAGATGAGGACCTTACTGAACCACTTGTTTTGGGACAAGATTGATTTATGACCATGCAATCAAATTAAACCTCAAAAGTGGACTTCTTGAAGTTTGGGTACATGAAAAGTGCATTACATTAGAATTCCAAAACGACATGCTCACAAATCTAGGTGTCACACATTCTCGTAGTTCTCGTAAGACTAATATACGAGAAGAGGATGTTTTATGTGTCAATAGCTTGATGAGGTCAACATAATCAATCATGGAAGAAAAAGCTCAAAGGTGAGTGGAGCTCTCTTCATTTTCAAAGACTAATGCGACCACAATAGTTCCACCACAGAGGCAAGTGCAAAAGTTCAAGACAACTCCTCTATCTAACAGAAAGACAACATTTAAGAGGAAAGTAGTTATGGCATGAAGCAACTCTGGGTATGAAAGGGAGAGCAGTCAACCATACTATTGTAGTTGAACTCATTACCAGAGATGCAACAAAGAAAGCCAAGGCAACTAGTAGCAGAACAACCAAGATCTCGATCTCAAAGAGTACTTCAGATTCAGGTACCAAAAAGATCAATGAAGGCTTACCACAAATATACAGATTTGGGTGCCTAAAGAATTAGCTGTAGCTCAACAGGGAGAATTATGCATGTGGGTACCCAAGGCACTCTTACATGCACAAAATCCTATGCTTTCACTCACAAGAAAATCCCCTACAATGAAACCAAGGATAAAAAAGAGTTATAACCAAGAACAAAGATCAAAAGAAGATCAACTCACCTCTTTGGCAATGGCAAGAAGACAATCATCAAGGATAGGGGTATGGAAGCCAAAAGCACTAGTATCCCTCATAGAACCAAAGAGCCAACCACATGGGCTACAAGATTTAAGAAATCATTCAAAGATAAAGAAGCCAAAGGTGATCTCTACATAGTAGAACACTATTTTCAAGTGGATCATCAGTGCATCATCAAGATGGACATCCATCAACCACGGAAGATATGCCATTAGTCAATCACTATGATGGGAGTACAACAGAAAGAGTGGAATATTGATCGACCTTTCACGGTAAGAATCCTTTACTTGGGTATCACGACAACACTCCTAGATTAAGAAACCTCTTCATCAGCATACCCTTAAGCACTTAGCTCAAGACCCAAAATTTTTTGCACCATATGTTTTGAAATGCATTCCCAAGTAAGCATGCATAGGGCCACATTACAAGGCCATGCACAAGGCACATATTTTCTTTAACCCATGCACTAAAACACTTGCCCGTCATTCATTATGGTTTATGAGTACTTGGCATGATAACTATCAAAGCCATGTTTGAAAGATCTAGAGGACATTAATGGGATAGCATCAATATCTAGGAAGAAATTTGCAAGCCGCAACTTCTCACAATCAACATGGATAACCTCTTTTGAGAAGCTAATAACTTTTGGTAGCTTACAACTATATCATCATACAAGAATCCAAGGAGGAAGTACATACCAAGGGACTACAACTTGCAAAGGCTCATAGTGTCAAATGAAGAACTAGACAACCGACCCTACTACATTTGGAAGATCGATGGCTCTTATTCATATGGGGTGGACACTACCTCTCAAAGCACTACATGGAACAACCACTAGAACAAGGGTATGTCAAGGATGACAGAATCTCAAGGGGTGGGTGTTAGCAATCAAGGTCAAGAACGAGGCGCAAGAATGCATCAAAGAAGTGGAAACACAAGAAGAAGGAGCAAGTAAGGAGCTCCAAGAAGTATATGTCAAATTTTCAAAAGAAATCCCTATAAAAATATTGGTTTTCATCACTAAAAACCATTGTAAATACCATTTAGACCATAAGTATCATCCTACAAATTTTCATAATTTTTAGACTCCGTTTGAGCCCTCAAATAAGCCCTAGAACCTAATTTTTAACTAGGCTAGACACTAGGTCTGGATAGGACCAAAACTACGCAAAAAACTATAAAAAGAGCTAGAGAGCTCATTTTTGAGGTTGGCTTGTTAGAGGTTAGCTTGTTGTAGATTTGGGCTTTTGTAAGAGAGTTATTTTGTAATCAAAGATCTTCCAATGTTCCTCTCTTTGATCTTGTTGTGTGTGTGTGTATGTGCGTGCACGTATGTGCTTGTCACTCACATTTCCTCACCACAATCACTCACGATCTTCATATCAGTCCTCATGTCTCCACGAATTGACAAGTAAAGGAGGTGGTGCTTACAGTTGAGCTACAATAGTCTTTCTTTGAGTGATTTTAGAAAGGATATGCTTAATAAATTATCTTGAGGATTATAGTGAACATAATCGAGATGGATTCTTACAATGGGTTAATTCTCCAAAGCCTAGTAGCTCTATTACTCACTTACAAAATGATTATATTAGATGCTATGTTCAACTTGCTAATGAGCATAAGATAAATTTGGAACGTGGTCTTGTGATCAGTTTTCTTAAGCTTCTTCATCTTGAAGCTCATAGGGAAGTTGAACGGTGATTAGAAGAGCCGGATAAGTGCTATGGTCTTACTAACAATTGGCAAAAAGTGTGAAACGTAGTAGAGGTTGTAGCCCATAGACATCAAACACAATCCATGCTTTATGAGCAAACTAATCTTCCTCAAGCTAACCTTCCACAAGCTAAGGAGCAAGTTAGAGAACAATCCCATGCTATGCTTTTTGACTCTATCCCTATTCCTCAAATGATGGAGCCTAGTCAAGGTTTTAAAGTAGAGTGGAATAAAAGTGTAGTTGAACAATCTCAAGTGGAAATTCTCACCAAGCATATGGAAAGTCTTATTGCTACACAATCCAATTTGGCCAAGTTTGTAGATGCTTTACAATAAAATTACATCAAAACTTTCCAAAATCAAATGGACCCAATGTCTTTTCAAGAGCATAATCAACATGTTATACCTCCCAATAAAAATCCACAAGTAGCCCCTACTCAAGCATATCAAGTTCCTCCAATGAAAAATCCTCATCCTCATGTGCAAAATCTTCAAATGTATCAAAACATGTATCCTCAAGCTTCTCAAACTACTTTTCAAAATCATCAGAACCAAAATTTTCAAAATCATCAACCATATACTATGGAAGCTCCTCTTGAACCTGAAGTACCACATGCCGCTCACCAAGCTCCTCAAATACATCAATTGCCTTATCAAAATCCTAATTATCTTGTTCAAGAAATACCTTATCAACAAAATCCTCAATTTCAAAGTTTCCCACCACAAGTTAATCAAAATCCTGAAAATCTAAATGGTTTTGTGCATGGTCCTTGTAGGTGTCCTTGGTCTGATTCATTAGAGCACATTCTGAGAGATTGTGAACTGTTGAAGGCTGCTAAGGAGCAATGGCTAGTAATAGAGATATACGAGAAAATATGTGACTATGGATCTAGGCTACCTTTGCAAGGAAATTATGGTAAGGGAGGAATGAAAAAGCACTATGAAAATATAACCATAATGGATGCAGGAACTGGAGGGTTGAAACTAGAAGCTCTTGATGAACAAGAAGTAGAATCAAGTAAACCCACAAAGGAAGTTGACTTTTCCATAGAGGCTTTAGTAAGAGCACGAGATGATATTAAGAGAATAATGGCATGGGAGTCATCGATAGAAGATCAATCTCTTATTTCTCACATATCCAATGTGGAAGAAAAACGAAAAAGAGATAAAAATGAGCATAGTGAAAGAAGAGTGACTCGAAAACAAACCTCAGAAGGAATAAAAACCATCATAGAGCAAGGGGAAACATCACAACCCAAATATAAAAAACAAGAGTCAAAACTCAATGACCAAAAACAAGAGGAGAAACAAAAATGTAAGAAGACAAAGCGAAGAAAAATGGAACCAAATTTCTTAGGACCTTGATGATGATGAAGTAAATGTTAATAAAAATTTCTTAGGACCTATTCAACCTGACCATGAAAATCATGAAAACAATCTTGAAAGTCAATTTAAAAGAAAATTTTGGTCTAGAGGTACATCAGAGATGCATGTTAAAATAGGCAATGATAAGAACAATATCACTGTAAATGCATTAGTAGATTCCGGCTCCAAAATCAATGTGATTTCAAGAGAAGTCTATGATAAATTTCAATGGCCCATAGATAAAGATTATGGATGGCATATGAGAATTGCAGATAATGTTGTAGGTATAATATATGGAGCTTGTGTTAGTTTGCCCATATCCATAGGAGGAATCATAGAAGAATTTCACTTTTTCATTCAAGATAATTGCTCCTATGAAGTTCTCTTAGGTCAGCCCTTTATTTGTGAGAGTCGTATGGAAACTAAAGCCATGGATGATGGGTCTACCTATGCTAGAATCAAGTCTAAGGATGGAATGCAATCATCTCAAGTCATGAAGGTAGGAGTGAATCATCCTAGGAATTGATTGTCAACTAGAAAGAAACCTATTGTTATTCAGGGTCATGAGCATGCTTGTATTAATTGTGCACCTTGATTCATGTTTGGAGCTACATATGATCAAAATTCCGGATATAATCCATTGTTGAGCAGGACAACAGTGGAAATTGGTTTGAGATCTTGCAACCAACCAACCTGTACAATAGTTTGTCACTTTGGTTTCCACATTCTAGGTTAGATTTTCTTCATAAGAGTCAACTATCAAGTCTTTTATCCAAAAAACCCAAAAAAATATAAAATCAACAAAATCATGGAACATGATGAGCACATTGAGCATGTGATTGAGACATCTCATTGTTTCTCTACTCTTGAGGAGTTAGATTTATGTCTTCAACAAAATTCGAATTCCCATATTAGTCTTCTTTCTTCCCTTGATGAGTATGCTCTAGTCCAAGAGTATGCTCTCAATGTTGACAAGTGCTCAAAATTTAACCAAAGACATGATGCCTTAGTTGAAACAAAGTACAAAACTATAGAAAAAAATTCAAACCCATAGCTCAACCATTACCCCAAGGAAGTAATGAAAAAATTATTGATGTGAAAAATGATCCAATTCTTCGGGATAAGAAAAACATAGGACATACATTCACGGATGAGACAATCAAATAGGTCAAAATTGGTAGAGATGATGACTTTCTTTTGCCAGCTCTGCTTTTTTGATTTCTTCTCATCTTTATCTTCCTTTTTCGGATATGCAGAATTAGCAAATTTTTGCTTACTAGTTGAAGAGCTCCATTTTCCTTTGCCCTTCTGACTAGCCAGGAAAGCTTGATCTGCAACTCACATAATGGACCTGTTTTGCCTGGACTGATCTTCCTGCAACAGAACAGAGACTAACTCCTCAAATGATAAGGCATTTGGATTGCCTTTCATCATCAACCGAAGAGTAGAAGCAAAACTCTGATATGAATCAGGAAGACCATTCAGAATGGTCTGCACAAGTGAGCTATCTGGTATAACCTCGTCAATAGAAATCAACTATTCCTTCAAGTCTTTGATCTTTGTTAGGAAACTGTCCATAGAATCACCTAATTCATTCATGTGCTCACTCTCCAACTGTTTTCAGAGGTAAGCAACACGAGCCTCATTCCTAGCTTGGTACAATGTGGTAAGTGTATCCCAAGCATCCTTAGTTGTTCTCCAAGAGCGAATATGAGGAATAATGGCACGTTTGACAGACAAAGCTATCAATGCATGTGCTTGGGCATCTCCGCCATCCCAACAAATCTACTCTGTAGTAGGTGCAATAGAAACAGTAGCACGAATAGGAATCTGTGGAATATCATCTTCGACACCATCTTCATCAGCTCTAACACCTATATTTGTAGTACTTGTAGTCAGAGGTGTAATAGGACGTCTTTCAACACCCTGCACAATGTTCCATAATCCTTTTGCAACCAATACATGTCGCATCATATAAGCCCATAATGGGTAGTTGGTACCATCCAACTTATCCTCAACAACCAACATACGGAATACATCACTGCTTTCATCCA
>CM035433.1:20964841-20997341 GCA_020310875.1 Ceratopteris richardii
TACCGGAACGGTAGCGACCTCTTTGTCATAGTAATACGCCGTCGACGTACTGTCGGAATATTTCATGCTTACTCGGTTGGGATTATATACAGAAATCACGGCAGCCAGAGTCAAATTTACCGATGGAACCGCAGGCACAAGGCTAGGTTGCGGCAAGGTGGTCTGGATGCTTTCAACTGTCACGCTGTCCACAACAATCTGCGCTTTCTTAGCCTTGAACACGGTGAAGGCTAAGATGAGAATGACGATGCCTATGATTACTATGAAGCTAGCACAAACCAAACAGCAGCATGCATATGGTCTTCTTCTGTGGAACGGGGCAGGTTTCTCGTAGAGCTCAACCATGGTGAATTTTAGTTGGGACTACAGAAACGGAGAGGTTTATGATATCTAGCAGTGGAGAAGGTCCGCCGAGGTCCTGATGCCTTCGGTGGTGCTTGCTTCAGAGATTTGCCGATATCGCAGGAGAGAGAGAGAGAGAGAGAGAGAGAGAGAGAGAGAGAGAGAATGTTTTCTTCTGACGCAGGCGGAGAACAGAATGTTGGGGCAGCCTCCATATAAGTTCTCCATAACCGCGTCAGTGACAGCAGCCGAAAGAGAACTATGGAGCATTTCATCTCGTTCTATGACGATCAAGTCTTTGAGTAGACGCTTCAAAGTCTTCATGCCTTCTAGAATTCCATCCTTTCAAGACAAAGCCCTTCGAGTCAACCCCTCTTCACTCTCAAGCAAATAGATCAAATGTTTTCTAGATTTGCTCCATCAAATCTTCAAAGAGAATTCCATAACATTCATGCAGCTGGAATACTATAAAATTTGATATAGTGTAGGACTTGGGCCAAAGAAAAATGTCCCCAAGGATCAACTTTGAATCCTAGTCTATTGAATAAGATTTCATAACAAATGTGACTGGAAACTTTTGTAAGAAATATAATGAAGTAATGTAGAGTTTCAATCGAGTTTTAGTTGTGACGGAGCACGTGTAATTTTGAAAGAAGGGCATGTGGTATTCCATAAGGGGTCGTTGAAAACAAGGTAAGGATAGCTCTGAAACTCCTCACAATAAAGCCATTAATTTTGCAAAAACTTTAGTAATGTCAAGTGCTCGTATAAATTCTTAGATTACAATGGAATACAAAGGGATGACATGTTGAAGTCCCCACCTTTTAGGCACTATAGAGTGTTTTTCTTTGAGAACAACAAGATTAAAGCTAAATGGGCCCTGCATCAAGGGGATGAAGGGGTTATCAACCTCCTTTGTAAAACCCCTCTAACTTTGTATGTTCTTCTCCTGCTTTGTGGGATTTGGGGGGTCCCATGGGTACTAGGCACATGCACCTGTACTTTTGTTTTCTTTTATTTTAATAAAAGCAGAGGAGAGTAGACTAATGCCAAACTTCCTCTTAAAAAAAAAAGGGTGATGACATGTTAGGCTTTGGGGTCCCTTCGTTCTTGACGCGAGGTCAACCCCTCCCTATGGTAGGACAATTGTGAGCCTTAGGCCAATGTATTGCCTTCAAACAGATTTAAACTAATTGCCTTCGGATGGTTTTTTTTTACGTATTGCTTTCAGACAATCTAACCCATGCTTTCTGAAATACGAAGAGTCCTATAAATATTATGCCTCTTCACGTGCATAGTTGTTCTTTCAAAATTCAATTTATAAAGGAGATTAAACTTCGGTTGAACTTTCTCTTAAAAAAAAAAAAGGTCGCATGTTACAGCAATGTATAATTTTGCGTATAATTTTATCTTTTCCTCTCTCTCTCTCTCTCAATTTTGCAATTCCATTCCAATAGTCTCACACGCATTCACATGTCTCGTCGTTTCTCTCTCCTGCACACAAATTGTCAATACACCTTTTCTTTTCTATTTCCCACACATCGCCTACACACAAATTCTCCATCGATCTCTTCCTTTCTATTTCCCACATGGAGAGACATACACACATATGCGTCTCTTCGTTTCTCTTTTCCACATGCGCACACAGACATATATGCACATGCATATACATCGATGCACACATACACGCATAATATGGACCAACACGCTTGTATACACATGCATATAAACATATAGTCAGTACACCAACATATATGCATACACACATGTATACATATATACATATGTAAACATACATACACACAAACATTAGTAGTTTTTATGAATATATGCATGCATACATACATAGTCTTTGCATTCTAGGATTGTGAAAGCATGCAAACAACACAAGGAAGAAGGAGGACCTTGGAGCACAACACATAGTGTATTACAAAGTGAATGTACAAAACAACATTAGTAGTTCATTCCCGTTGTAGGTATACACACAAGTTACGAAAAAAACCTCTTAATTAAGAGGGGAAAAAATATTTTGACAGTTATAAGTGTTTTCACACACACATCACTATTGATCTATATCAACAAATCCCCCTAGGAGTGATGTGGTGAACAAAGAGCAGCCACTCATGTATAAAAAAGAAACAAACTATGTGGAATGAGATCAACTCGCAAAAGGAAGTAAACACAAAGCTTGTAAAAAAATATTGAATTCTCCCTAGGTAGATCCTTTATCAAAAGGACTACAACATTATCTTGTGTTAGCACATATGGCAAACTAGCCTCTCCAACAAAGACTCTCTTCTTGACATAATGATGGTGCACCTCAATGTGCTTTGTGCACATTGGACACAGGTTTCCTCACAACTACCAATGCACTCTGATTGTCAATAACAATGGTGAGCCACACACATTCAGCACTAGCAATGAAAGTTATATACTATAAAGTGGCTTGGAAAATATTCAAGATAATGATAACATTAGGCACATCTGGATCATTAAACAAGTAATCCACTTAACTTAGTTGTCAAGTATCAAGGATGGGAAGGGGGAGTTGTTAGGGTCAACCCTCATGGGGAGCAAGGGGAGAGATTTGCCCAAAGAGCTCTTGACTTTAGTAAACATGCATGCACTTAAGTTAACATGAGTAAACTTTAGTTTAGAGGGTCTTAATTTAAGTGGTGAGTACACCTACCATTGGTAGACTATAGTGGAAGATGTTAAAGCAGTGGTGTAGACTACACATGTATATGTGGATTCCATGTAATCCAAAGGTCATCCAAGTCCTAGAAACTATATTAATGATAGGTTGGGTGGAGAGTCACACGTCATTATTTCTTGCATGGAGACTAAGATCTTGTTTGCAACATCAATTTTAGAGCCTAGATTCCATGGAGACCTTGGGAATACCATCTTCTTACTCAAGCTCTCACAGAGACCTTGGTTATACATAATTTTGTTCATGAGATTATCATCTTATCATTACATCCATGCACATGTGATAATTATTTCTTCCCCCCGAATTACTCTTCACAACTACATTCTACTTTGAATTGATTATTTAGATTTGTAGTTTTGGATGCAACAACATATCACAGATGCCCATGCATGTCATAGTTGTTTCACAATTGGGGAAACTAATGCTTCCATTGCATCCAAAACATGCCAAAACCCTAAGATCGACTGTCTTCTTGCTTGATTCTGACATCCAGAGACCATGCTACGAATTGATGACATCATCAATTCGTAACCGCCCTTCGAAAACCTATATAAGGAGGGGTTGACCACATTCATAATCAGTCTTGCCAATACCAATCTTGGGAGATCAAGGAGTCGTGGCCGCCAAGTAAGTACTCTTCAAGTTCCAGTTCTAGTTCTTGTCTTGTTCCTTGTTCTAGTCTAGTTCTTGGATATCCTATCTTGTCCCCTTGTAATCTCGTAGTACGAGATCCTATCGAGTTCTTTCGTGTATCCAGTTCATCTCCCAGAAGGGAGTTCTTGTAATCCAGATGTCTTATCTCATACTTACGATCCCGGGTTGTGGGATCTCTTGTATCATCTCTAGTCCAGTTTTCCATACCTATTGGTCCCGAGTTGTGGGACATCTTGTATCAGTCACATATTCCTGTCATTTTCCCTACGTGGGTGTTCTTGTAATCATAAGTGTATTTCGGAAATCTTGTCTATTGTAGTCAGAGAGCACAATCTAGTGCTCCCCTGACATTTTGGCAAGACTATCTTCTATCCAACACCAGACATCATGGAGAACGCTTATGAACAGATCGTAGCATCACTTCAAAGTCTCCAACAACAAGTTGAAGACCTAAGTCATCGACAGACACAAGTCGAGATGGGGCATCCAGTGCATGTAGGTGCACTCCTCCAAGAATCACAAGAACAAATCGGGAGTCTTCAAGCAAATCAAGGGAGTATTCAAGTGAATCAACGGCCTAGTACATCATTTATGAAGGAACCCAAGATTTGCATGCCAGAAAAGTTCGATGGGGATCGCAGAAAGTTTCGTGGATTTCTCCAGCAAGTTAAATTGTACATTCGTATGCAACCTGATAGATACCCTGACGAGGCATCCAAGGTCGGGTTTATTGGAACCTTGCTATGTGGCCAAGCATTATCATGGTTTGCGCCAATCTTGGAGAAGAACATGGCAGTACTTCAGGACTATGAGGGATTTCTTTGAGAACTCTCCGCCACATTTGGAGATGCAGATACAAGTCGAGTAGCAGAAACAAAACTTCGGAAGCTACGTCAAGGTAACCGCCCTGCCTCTACCTATGCATCTGAATTCAGGCAGTTGATATGTGATCTCACTTGGCATGAAGATTATTTCATAAGCCAATTCAGATGGGGTTTAAGAGATGATGTGAAGAACCTGTTGCTCACGATGCCAGAGGTTAAAACATTGAATGAATATATCATGCAAGCTACTCAATGTGATAACCGACTTTTTGAAAGGAAACAAGAGAAACAAGTAGAAAGAAGACCTCAGCATTGGAAACCTTTCCAACCGACTACTAAAGATGAGCCCATGCCTGAACCTATCCAAATAGATGTAACTAGGTTTCAGCCTTTAACACTAGAAGAGAAATAGACAAGGAAAGTTAATAAGTTATGTCTCTACTGTGGAAACCCTGGACATATTGCAATTAATTGTCCAAACAAGAGAACAAACTCCAGAGTCGCAGCCACCCTTGTAGAGCAAGGAAACGAGGAAGTCCAGTTGTAAAAGAGACCCTGCAGCCGGACCATGATATAAGAAAGGGTCTCATAATTCCAGCTACACCCATAGAAACATGTATTGCACCTATCAAGTTAATCATGCCCAGGAAGACCCTTTCCCTTACAGCCCTAGTAGATTCAGGAGCCTCCTCATGTTTCATCGATGAAGGATTGGTTAAGAAACATGGAATTCCTGTACTTTGGAAGAACAAACCAGTAGTAGCTGATGTAGTAGATGGACGACCTCTAGCATCTGGGAATATAACCATGGAAACCACACCATTAAGAGTACACCTCGGTGACCATGAATCTCATATATGTTTCAATGTAATATCAAGCCCAATACATCTAGTTATCATTGGAATGCCCTGGTTAAAGAAGCATAATCCAGACATTAATTGGGAAAAGAATAAAATGACCCGTCGAGATATCCAGAAGAACCCAACATATGTGGGAGCCAAATCCTTCATACATGTAGTAAGGAAGGAACCTACATATATGATCTATGTCATACCAGCTCAAGAATCCAAGAAAGATGATCCAGTATAGCTACCCAATCAGTACAAAGGCTTTGAAGATGTTTTTGAAAAGAAGAAAACAGATATCCTCCCAGAGCATAGACCTTATGATTGCCCCATAGATCTTCAAGAGGGAGCACAACCACCCTTTGGACCAATCTACAGACTATCCCCCGAAGAACTTACAGAACTACGCAAGAACATTGATGAGAATCTAGCAAAGGGGTTTATCAAACACTCGAAGTCTCTGGCGGGAGCTCCTATTCTATTTGTAAAGAAGAAGGATGGGACTCTCCGGATGTGTGTAGACTATTGTGGATTGAAAAAATTAACTATAAAAAACAGATACCCTCTACCACTTGTATCAGAGCTCTTGGAACGCCTTGGAAAAGCAAAATTCTTCACAAAAATCCATCTTCGAGGAGCTTACAATCTTGTCAGGATCAGAGAGGGAGATGAATGGAAAACAGCATTTCAAACAAGGTATAGTCATTTTGAATATGTAGTTATGCCTTCGGTCTTACAAATGCTCCAGTTGTTTTCCAACATATGATGAATGATATCTTTCGAGAATATTTAGATGATTTTTTTGTAATATACATTGATGATATCCTGATATTCTCCAAAAATCTTGAGGATTATGAACGTCATGTCAAGATAGTCCTAGAGAAACTAAGAGAAAAAGGATTATATGTGAAATTGGAGAAGTGCTCTTTCCATAAGACAGAAGTGGAATTTTTAGGGTACATTGTATTAGATAAAGGAATTTTTATGGACCCTAAGAAGATTCAGACAATCCTTGATTGGCAACCACCTTCATGTGTTCGAGATGTACAATGTTTTCTGGGTTTTGCCAACTTCTATAGGATATTCATCAAAGATTACTCCAAGATAGTGGCACCTTACAGGGAACTCCAAATTCTCATGGACCGAAGAAGCAGAAAAAGCATTTCAGATCTTGAAATCAGCATTCACTACTGCTCCAATTCTAGTTCATCTTGATTCTACCAAGCCCTTCTTCCTATAGATAGATGCATCATACTTTGCCCTAGGGGCCATTCTCTCACAATATGGAGATGATGGACACCTACATCTAGTTGCATATAATTCAAGGAAATTTTCTCCTCCAGAAATTAATTATGAAATTCATGATAAAGAACTTCTTGCCATAGTGGATGCATTTGATACTTGGCATCATTGTCTAGAAGGAGCAGCTCATAAAGTTATCGTGTATACAGATCACAAGAACCTAGAGTATTTTATGACCACCCGCATCCTCAACAGAAGGCAATCTTGATGGAGTAACTTTTTATCCAGGTTCGACTTTGTCATCACATATCGTCTAGGACGGCAACAATATCAGTCAGATGCCTTGTCAAGAAGATCTTACCTTGCACCAAAGAAGGGTGAAGAGGCCTTTGATCAACAAGAGAGTGTATTACTCAAGCGTGAGCATCTCCAGTTAGCAGCTATCTCTTCAACCCATCCTGAAGATTCAGCCTTGAATCATTTGATACGTGAGAATCTACCACAAGATGAATTATTTTGTAATGTTAAGCAAAAAACTCAAGAAGGAAAAATCCAAGAAGTAAATGAATTCCAAGAAAAGGACGGGTTACTATTCTATAAGAACCTATTATATGTCCCTCTAGGAAAGCGCAGGATCCAAGTACTTCAACAACATCATGACAACCGTGCAGCAGGACATTTTGGAGTAAATGAAACAATAGAACTCATATCTAGGGATTTTTGGTGGCCTCAAATGTGGAAGGAAGTCAAAAAATATATCCGAACATGTGACACTTGCAATAGATCTAAGGTACCACGACATAAGCCTCATGCCCTATTGCAACCTTTACCTATTCCAGAAAGGCCATGGGCTTCATTACCTATGGATTTCATCTCCGATTTACCAAAGTCAGATAAGTATGATGCCATTCTTGTTATTGTGGATAGATTCACAAAGATGGCACACTTCATTCCAACTACAAAGGCAATCACAGGTGCAGCCACTGCTAGACTCTTTCTCAGATAGATCTTTAGGCTTCATGGATTGCCTCATGATATTGTCAGTGATTGAGGTCCACAGTTCATATCCAGCTTTTGGAACAGTCTTTGCAAGCTCCTTGGTGTTCAAGTTAAACTATCTACAACAAATCATCCATAGACTGATGGACAAACAGAAGGGGTGAATCAAGTCCTAGAGCAATATCTCTGTTGCACTAGCAACTATCACCAAAATGATTGGTTTGAGTTGTTACCCTTTACAGAGCTTGCCTATAACATGTGTTCATGCATCTACTAAGCAAACTCCCTTCTTTGCAAACTATGGACAACATCCAAGGATGGATATACAACTCTCAAATCATGTCAAGAACCCAGCTGCCAGAGACAAGGCCCAGTACCTGATGGACATTCACAAAGAACTTAAGGAAGAGATCCATAAAGCTCAACAACAATATAAGTACTATGCAGATCAACACCGTGTCCAAAATCCATCGTATCAAATTGGGGATAAAGTATGGTTACTCAGAAACAATTTGCAAATGTCAAGGCCTTGTGCAAAGTTAGATCATCAAAGATTTGGTCCATTTACCATCTTGGCCAAGATTAATAAAGTCACCTTCAAGCTTCAGCTACCAAGTACCATGAGAATACATCCAGTTTTCCATGTATCCATGTTCGAACCATATCAATTTTCACCATTGAGGGGGGAGAGACCTAGTCCTTCACCACCTATCGAGATTGATGATCATGAAGAATTTGAAGTCGAGCATGTCCTAGATTCGAGAATATCCCGAGGAAGATTAGAGTACCTTATTCATTGGAAAGGGTATGACATCAGTGATCGTACTTGGGAACCTGCAGAAAACCTTCAAAGAGCACCAATCGAGGTTTGAGAATTCCATAAGAAAAATCCAATGAAGCCGAGACCAGAGAACGTGACCGCTCCTCGTGGAACTCGTCGCTTGAGGGGGAGGTAATGTCATGGACAAAGGAAACTCTCAGATTCCATGTGAATCCTATATCTCATGATTGGTTCAGAATTTGGAGAAACTAATGCTTCCATTGCGTCCGGAACTTTCCAAAACCCTAAGATCGATTGTCTTCTTGCTTGATTCTGACATCCAGAGACCATGCTACGAATTGATGACATCATCGATGAGATCATCAATTTGTAACCGCCCTAGAACCACCCTTGGAAAACCTATATAAGAAGGGGTTGGACACATTCATAATCAGTCTTGCCAATCCCAGTCTTGGGAGCTCAAGGAGTCGTGGCCGCCAAGTAAGTACTCTTCAAGTTCCAGTTCTAGTTCTTGTCTTGTTCCTTGTTCTAGTCTAGTTCTTGGACATCCTATCTTGTCCCCTTGTAATCTCGTAGTACGAGATCCTGTCGAGTTTTTTCGTGTATCTAGTTCATCTCCCAGAAAGGAGTTCTTGTAATCCAGATATCTTGTCTCATACTTACGATCCCAGGTTGTGGGATCTCTTGTATCATCTCTAGTCCAGTTTTCCATACCTATTGGTCCTCGATTATGGGACATCTTGTATCAGTCACATATTCCTGTATCATTTTCCCTACGTGGGTGTTCTTGTAATCATAAGTGTATTTCGGAAATCTTGTCTACTGTAGTCAAAGAGCACAATCTAGTGCTCCCCTGACAGATGATTTTCCAAAAGTATAGACACATGCCCATGATATTTTCCAAAAGTATAGACATGTAAGATGATTGGTCAAAGTGTATGTATGTGAGGATGGACCAAACTTAAATTCTATGGATTTATGAATATGTTAAGCTACTAACCTTGGAATTGTCTACGTGGTGACTTAAATATGTCTTGAGTTGCAAACCACTAGGGATGATTACAAGAAATGTTGTGTGGGTGTGGTATAGGGTTATCTTGCTTTTTAATAGCGTGTGTGTGTATGTATGTATGCATGTATGTATGCATGTATGTATGTGAGGTAGTGTGTGCATGGTCATGATCTAATTCCAAGCTTAAATAGGATAAATATATGAATGTATGTATGTATGTATATATGTAGCATGCATGTCTATATGCATGAATGCAAATATGTATGCATGTATGTATATCAATAAGGAAAAAGGAAGTACCATGATCCATCTTATGTCTTGTGTGGTCCCTTCGCCTCTTTACGCGGGGTCAACCCTCCCTATGGTAGGACAATTGTGAACCTTAGGCTAATGTATTTCCTTCAGGTAGATTTAAACTAACTGCCTTCGGGTAGTTTTTTTATGTATTGCTCTCGGACAATCTAACCTTTGCTTTTTAGAATACGAGGAGTCCCATGAATATTATGCCTCTTCACGTGCATAGTTGTTCTTTCAAAATTCAATTTATAAAGGAGATGAAACTTCGGTTGAACTTTCTCTTTCAAAAAAAATAAGGTCGCATGTCACAGCAATATATAATTTTGCGTATAATTTTGTGTGGTAATTGGAATAGTAGCCACATTATTCAACACTACAAATCAAGCATATGTAATCGTTCAAAAGGTTCGGTCGCACAAGTTTCAAATCTATTGCTCCGTATTCTATTGTCCCAGAAATATGAAAATAAATGGAGTTCATGATGTCGAACAAGTCATTTTTGTATCGTACGATGAAGATTTACAGAAATGTTCGAAATACTCCATAACAATAGCATACCGCACACGTACAAGGGGTTCTATACATAACTAAATTACACTCCAAACTTTTTCCTGTGTAATCTCATTCTTGGCACACTCGTCTTTCTCTCTCTCTCTCTCTCTCTCTCTCTCTCTCTCTCTCAGTTTTGCAATTCCACTCCAATAGTCTCACACGCATTCACATATGTCTCGTCGTTTCTCTCTCCTGCACACAAATTGTCCATACACCTTTTCTTTTCTATTTCCCACATATCGCCTCATTTGTCTCTCCTACACAAAAATTCTCCATCGATCTCTTCTTTTCTATTTCCCACATGGAGATATATACACACATATGCGTCTTTTCTTTTCTCTTTTCCACATGCACACACATAGACATATATGCACATACATATACACCGATGCACACATACACGCATATGGACTAACACGCTTGTATACACATGCATATAAACATATAGCCTATACACCAACATATATACATACACATATGTAAACATATATACATATATACATATGTAAACATATATACATATATAAACATACATACACACAAACATGTGTAGGTTTTATGAATATATGCATGCATACATACATAGTGTTTGCATTCTAGGATTGCAAAAGCATGCAAACAACACAAGTAAGAAGGACCTTGGAGCACAGCACATAGTGTATTACAAAGTGAATGTACAAAACAAGATTAGTAGTTCATTCCCCTTGTAGGTGTATACACAAGTTGGGGAAAAAACCTCCTAATTAAGAGGGGGAAAAACCTCCTAATTAAGAGGGGAAAAAATATTTCGGCAATCATGATTGTGTTCACACACATCACTATTGATATATATGAACAAATCCCCGTAGGAGTGATGTGGTGAACAAGGAGCAGCCACTCATGTATAAAAAAGAAACAAACTATGTGGAATGAGATCAATTCGCAAAAGGAAGCACAAAGCTTGTAAAAAAATATTGAATTCTCCCCAGGTAGAGCCTTTATCAAAAGGACTACTACATTATCTTGTGTTAGCACATAAGGCAAACTAGTCTCTCCAACAGAGACTCTCTTCTTCACATAATGATGGTGCACCTCAATGTGCTTTGTGCATGCATTGGACACAAGTTTGCTCACAACTACCAATGCACTCTGATTGTCAATAAAGACAGTGAGCCACACACATTGAACACTAGCAATGAAAGTTGTATACTATAAAGTGGCTTGGAAAATATTCAAGATAATGATAACATTAGGCACATCTGGATCATTAAACAAGTAATGCACTTAACTTAGTTGTCAAGTATCAAGGATGGGAAGGGGGAGGTGTTAAATTTAACCCTGATATAGAGCTAGGGGAGAGATTTGCCCAAAGAGCTCTTGACTCTTGAGCCTTCTACAAACATGCACTCAAGTTAACATGAGTAAAATTGAGTTTAGAGGGGCTTAATTTAAGTGGTGAGTATGCTTACCATTGTTAAACTGCAGTGGTGTAAACTGCACACGTATATGTGGACTCCATGTAAATTCAAAGGTCATCCAAGTCCTAGAAACTATATTAATGATAGGTTGGGTGGAGAGTCACATGTCATTATTTCTTGCATCGACACTAAGATATTGTTTGCAACATCAATATTAGAGCGCAGATTCCATGGAGACCTTGAGAATACCATCTTCTTACTCAAGCTCTCATGGAGACCTTGGTTTATACATAATTTTGTTCATGACAAGATCATCTTATCATTACATCCATTCACATGTGATAATTATTTCTTCCCCCTGAATTATTCTTCACAACTACATTCTACTTTGAATTGATTATTTAGATTTGTAGTTTTCGATGCAACAACATATCATAGATGCCCATGCATGTCATAGTTTTTTCAAGCTTTCTTATGAAAAAAGTATGGATCCATGGCTCACACAAGGCATGGACTAGTTCCATCGAGTAGAGCGCATAATAGGACATTTGATCTTTGCACGCTCTCGCACCTAGACACATGCCCATGATGAAGACAATGATGCCAGTTGGCTTTCACACACATCTACTTCACCTCAAAAAGAAGGAGAGTGTATGTACCCTCTTCTAAGAATTTTTGTGAAGCATATGGGTGTTTGTGTTGTTCTCTCTTATGTCTCACTAAGTATAGCCATGAATGCATACTGAATTTCTCTCCCTCCTTTCTCTACCACATTTATCTCATGTTTTGTTTTGGATTAATGCTTCTTCCAAGATACTATGGAAGCACATGCGAGTTTTCATTGCTTCTCATCTTTGCAATTGGAACCCAATATGTTCTTTTCATTGCTCCTATTGCCCTCATGGACACTTTGGGAAATATATCTCCTCCATTTTGGTGGATTACAAAATGGAAGGGACAAGAGAAAGTATATTGGAAGAGTTTCTTGTTCTTCACTATGACATAATTGGGGTTTTGCAACGTGTATTTTGATCACAATCCTCATAATTTATATAATATAGCAATATGAAAATACCGTTACACGAATCCATTGCAATATACATCTAAATACGTGTGGCTATTTGATGCATTTTCTAGATATACCAATTGCTATGCACATCCAAAAATGGATCAAATATCAAGTAACTTAGTTGTCAAGTATCAAGCATGGGAAGGGGGAGGTGTTAGGTTCAACCCTCATGGGGAGCAAGGGGAGAGATTTGCCCAAAGAGCTCTTGACTCTTGAGCCTTCTACAAGCATGCATTCAAGTTAAGATGAGTAAACTTGAGTTTAGAGGGGCATAATTTAAGTGGTGAGTACACCTACCATTGGTAGACTCTATTAGAAGATGTTAAGCAGTGGCATAGACTACACCATTAGGGGAAAAAATGATCCCTACATGGGCCTTGTAAGGATACCTAATTTTAAGGGATTAAGCCTAATCTTGTTCTTGCTTGAGGGAACAAAGTGCATTTAACAAAGCACTTTTTAGTAGGCTAGAGTAGGATTTTACTTAGGCCCAAGTAGGATCACCTCTCTCTTCTATTAAGGAAAGACAGAGAGAGAGATTCCACTTTACGCATCATCAAATCCGTCCATCTTTGTGAATAAAAAAATGACTTTTTTTTTTTAAGTCACATATTTAGTTATTGCTTACTAAAAAGGGCCCATTTCTTAATATACATGTTAGAAGTTACTTTTTTATATGGATTTTTTAATAAAATCACTCAAAATAGTTCTTTTTTCAAAGTCTCTCCAAAAGTAAAGTTCCACATCATCAAACTTGTAGCTTTCCCTACCTCAAAAAATGAGTTTTTCAAATTTTTATCATTTTCAATCACATAGAATGGAAAACCTCACCCTGACCCATACACATATCAAAAATTTACTTTTCTCTATGTAGAGATACCTCTTAGTCCATTATACATGTTATTTTGATTCTCTTCTCTCATTCTCTCTCTTACCATCTGAATTCTAAAAGCATGGGGTACTCGAACAATTTCCTCCAAGGAGAAGATGTAACAATAATGAAATCACTCACAAGGAAATTTTTCCATGTCCAAGTAGGTGGTTCATTCTTTCCTTGTGATCCAAGATCTAGTATTCATTTTACTTTCCAGTATTCATCTACTATTTTTCAGGAGGAAAAACACACAATACCATCATTGGAAACCCTTTCATGTGGAATGGGAGGACATAGACATCATATTCTTCCAATGAGGTAGATATTTTTCTTGATTCTCATATTTGCAAAAGAATTAAACCAATATTGCCCTTGCATAGGTAATTCATCTAAGAAATAAGTGCTTCATCAACACCAAAGAAGCACTTTAAATTGTTAAATAGTTTCTCTTACTTCTCCTTCTTTTCAAAAGAATGACACCAATATTACACAGTATGGATAGGAAAATGTGTGTGAAAGCATTTCTCCATGCTTATAGAAGTTATTCATTAGGAAGATGAATTATAAAGAGGACATGATTGATATTGCTACAAAATAATTACACATAAAAGACAATATGCCTAAGTATGTTTAGCATGCAACCATGAATAAGGAGTCAGTGAAGAAATCCTATCCTTGGTTTATGAAGAGCTCATATACATATGCTTCTGTTTGTACAAAACAAAAAATAAATAAATTTTTAATCTATAGATGCTTCAAAAATCAATGTTTTTCTTCTAGAATAAAAGCTACTCTACTAATTTTCTTTTCACATCCCTTTTTAATTTGATTTTATATATGTTTAGCTTTTTGGTGTCAAAAGGACAAAGGTAAATGGAGCTCATCTACTAGCAAGCAGAAATCTACAAATGCTACACATTCAAAGAAGGAAGACAAATATAAGAAGAAATCAAAAAAGTAGAAATTCTTTTGTAAGTATTGTAAAGGAAACGATCATGTCATAAAGAATTGTCCAAAATTGGATGCAAAAGAGGAAAACTAGGAAGAGGCTTCAATGGTTGTTGCAGAGGCTTGTACACCAAAAACAGAGTTTGCTAATCTTGTGCAGGATGAAGAATGGGCATTTACTACTATTTGTAGTTTTGACCCATCTTCTCATAAGCAGTGCATATCTGCAGTAGACTCAAATGTTTGCCAGTATTTTGACAGTGGGGTGACCAAACATATTACCTCGTAGTAGAGTTTCTTCACTTCACTTGAGTCTACCCCTATAGGGAATACTGCCACATGTGCCAATAGCTCCTCTTATCCTGTTATGGGAGTTGGCAAGATCATTCTCACTACTACTTATGGTAGTTCTTTCACATTGTGGGATGTTTTATTTATGCCAGGGATCAAGACAAATTTGTTATTAGTTTTTGCATTAGCCAAAATTGCCTTGGTTGTGAAATTTGTTGATGATAGATGTACGGTTCATGATCTGTCAAATGGCGACGTGGTTATTGCTTCTGGCATTTTATCTCGTGGGTTGTATAAGCTCATAGATTATGAGAAATCTGTGAATGATTCAGCATGTGCAGTACATGATTCTCAAGCTATGTCAAATGCAAAGCTTTGGCATGCACGCTTTGGTCATCTGAATTTTGGTAGTTTGCTATGCCCACAAAAATCTCAAATGATGCCCTCTTTCCCCACTTGAGGCACCTGGTAAACATGCCTGTGAAGGCTGTATTTTGGGCAAAATGCAGCGTTCCTTCTTTCCAAAAGATGGTTTAGTTCAAGCTACTCAGAAATTGCAACTTGTTTACAGTGATGTCTATGGTCCTATGCAGACACCCTCTTTTGGAAATTATCTTTACTTCATGACTTTCATTGATGATTTTTCCAGGCATGCATGGGTATATCCATTGAAAGCAAAGTCCAAAGTGTTCATGTGCTTCAAATAGCATTTGGTTTTGGCTTAGAATGTGTCAGCATGTAAAATGGGCACCCTTTGTTCTGATCAAGGGGGGGAATATATGTCTTCTGATTTTAATGCATTTCTGGCTGAATGTGGGATAAAACACTAGTGTATAGTGCCGTATACACCTTAACAGAATGGATTTGTTGAACGAAAGAACAAGTCACTCATGGAGATGGCGAGGTGTATGATCGAGAGTCAGGCTTTACCACATAGTCTTTGGCTTGAGGCTATTATGTGTGCAGCATATGTACTTAACAGGTGTCCCACTAAAGCGCTACAATCTATCACTCCATATGAGGCTTGGCATGGTCGCAAGCAATCTGTTGCTCATCTGCATGTTTTTGTTGTCTGGCATATGCATTAGTGCCTGAACAACATCGTAGAAAATTGGATGATAAAGTAGTAAAATATCTTTTTGTTGGGTACAGTTTTGAAAGTAAAGGTTATCATCTGTATCATACATAGACTAAAGCCATTTTGGTTAGCCGTGATGTTGTTTTTGTGGAAGATACTATTCAGCCATTGCTTTCATGTACTAAGGAGACATTTGTTAGCTCCAAAGACATGTATGATACTTTGTTGCCTCATTTTACAGGTGGACAGTCTAATGCATCCTAATGAGGCAACTTCTCAACCTTTGCAGGTTTCATGTGGTGATGCAGATCATCCCATTTCTAATGCAGATATACACGATGCACTTGTTGATGAGAGAGTTGATATTGAGGAGGCAAAAACTATGCCAAAATGTTTGCTGCAGACTTTGCATGACAGCAAATTAGATGCACCTCTATCATATGGTACTCGATCAGTCTCTCATAGTTCCTCTTTTGCATCAGATTGCTATGATATGGCTGCGTCTAGTCTCTGTGATGACAATGAGCATGTTTCATTTGAAGAAGCACAAAATTCAGAAAATTGGATGGCTGCTATGCAATTTGAATATGATGCTATAATGAAGAATGGTACCTGGCCTTTATGTAGTGCCTCCTGGCAAAAAGGCCAGTGGCACAAAGTGGGTATGCAAGCTGAAGCGTAAGCCTGATGGAACAGTTAACAGGTATAAGGCTAGGCTTGTTGCAAAGGATTATGCACAAGAAAGAGGCATTGATTTTGATGAGAACTTTGCACCTACATGTTGTATGACTACTCTTCAGAGCATCTGTGCACTTGCAGCTCATCATGGTTGGAATGTACATCAGTTGGACGTTAAAACTGCATTTTTGAATGATGACTTGCATGAAGAAGTGTACGTTTCTCAGCCCTATAGCTTTATGCAGAAAAGGCATGAAAACCAAGCGTGGAGGTTAAAGAAGGCATTATATGGTTTAAAGCAAGCACCACGTGCTTGGTATGAAAAGATACATGCCTATCTGATTGCACATGGTTTTGAGGACAGCCCAATTGAAAGCACCTTATATGTTAAGCATGCTAATGATGTGCTTCTGATCATTGTGGTGTATGCTGATGACATGTTGCTCAGTGGTCCTCATGAGAAGCATATTTCTAATTTCAAGGATGATCTGCATGCCTCATTTAAGATGCCTGATTTGGGGCATTTGCATCATTATTTGGGCATTCAGTTTATGCAAGTTGATGGTGGAATGGTTTTGTGTCAAATGAGATATATTGACACATCATTGCAGCCTTTTGGCCTTGAAGACTGTAAGCCTATTTCCACTCCTATGGAGACAGGTTTACAATTGAGTCTTCATGATGTTGGAGATGCATTTGATGTTCTTCTCTATCAGCACGTTGTTGGATGCTTGATTTACTTATGCATTACTCGGCCACATATTCAAATTGATGTCTCACAAATGAGCAGGTTTATGCATTGCCTAGGTGTCAAGCATTGGTAGGCAGTTAAGTGCATGTTTCGCTACTTGAGTGGTACCCGGCTACTTGGATTGTTTTATCCCAAGGGGGGATCACTACCGTCGGATTTGCATGCTTTTTCAGATAGTGATTGGGCTAGTTGATATGACACTCGTGTGTCCACTAGTGGTTTTTGCTTCATGCTTGGTAGCTCGTTGTTGCAGCTCAAGATCAAGGACAAAGCATGGAAGCGCATCAAGGAAGTGAACACATGAGAAGAAGAAGCAAGTAGGGAGCTCCAAGATTCACATGTCAAATTTTCAGAAGAAATCCCTATAAAAATAGTGATTTTCATCACTAAATATCATTGTAAATACCATTTTCTATTTTTTACAGCTCCATTTTGTTCAAGCCAAGGAGTCCTTGAGCTTGAGGAGTATTAGATGTATCATACTACCAATTTTCATAATTTTTAGATTCCGTTTGAGCCCCCAAATAAGCCCTAGAACCTAATTTTTAACTAGGCCGGACACTAGGTCTGGACAGGGCCAAAACCACTCAAAAACTATAAAAAAGGGCTGGAGAGCTCATTTTTGAGGTAGCTTGTTGTAGATTTCAGTTTTGTAAGAGAGCTCTTTGGTAATCAAAGCTTTCCATTGTTCCACTCTTTGCTCTTACCTTGTGCGCGTGTGTGTGTATGTGTGTGCATGCTTGTGTGCTTTCACTCACGCACTTGTGCCATCACTTGCTCTCGGTCTTCATACCGGTCCTCACGTCTCCACGGATTGACATTTATGAGGTGTATCTCCTCACGTTGGAACTCACCATTGTGCTAGAGTGACACCAAATTTGGCGCCGTTGCCGGGGAGAGAGCTTGGAGGACGAGCGTGTGACGGTAAGACGTAGAGTAGCGACGTTGGAAGGTAAAAGAATCATCATTTTCAGTTCAGTTTTTGAATTTTCCTTCTTCTTCATCTTCACCATCATCACCATCTCCACCCACCTTCATCTTCTCAGTTTTTCTCCATTTTTTAGAGTACATTCACCTTGTTTTTACTTGTGGTTGTGAGCAAGAAGTTTAGAGGGGGGTGCAGAATTGAATCGCTGAAGAAAAACTCGTGAAACACTCTCCAAACACCAAGAATCTGAGCGGCCATTTTCGGAAGTGCTAAAACCTGCGTCAAGTATCGTTTTTGAGAAACAAAGCTTTTGGGAGCTACGCGGAGCAAAATAGGGTGCTAGGAGAGTTGGAAGAGAGTATCAAAGGTAAGCAAACCCACTTCATACTCATAAACTCTCAGGAAATCCAAGTTTTCTTTTGAGAAAAAAAGTCGACCTGCGTCAAGTATCGTTTGGGATTTACAGAGGTTAAATGTTGAATTTTGCTTGATACAGAGAGTGAGGATAAGAGAGAAGAGCTAGGAAATCAAGGGGGCAAAATCAAAAATTCAAAAACAATTGTTAAAATTTGTCTAAGGGTCAAGTATCGTTTTACTCCCGCGGTCGAGTATCGCGATACTTCACAAGTATCGTTTTGCTCCTGAGGTTGAGTATCGCGATATTTCCCATCGGTCGGTATCGTTTTGGCTCAAGTATCGTCGATCGTCTCAGTGAGAGATCGTTTACCAGAGATCGCGATACTTGGGTGAGATCGGTATCGTTTTGCTTAGCGATCGTTTTGGTCAAAGATCGTAGATCGTTTCACTCAGAGATCACGTATTGTTTTGAACCAAATATCGTCGATCGTGTATCGTTTTGACCAAAGATCGTTTTGGGGAAGTATCATGTATCGTTTTCTCCCGAAGATCAAGTATCGTCTGCGATCAAATATCGTGTATCGTCTGGATTCAGGTATCGTGTATCGTGTTGGTCAAGTATCGTTTTGGTCCAAGTATCGTGTATCGCGTCTCAGAGATCGCGATACTTGCCAGCGATCGAGTATCGTTTTGAGCTAAGTATCGAGTATCGTTTTGAGTCAGCGATCGTTTTGTCCAGCGATCGTTTTCTTAGATATCGTGTATCGTTTGGCATAAGTGTCGTGTATCGCCTCGGCCAGAGATCGTTTTGACCCAAAGGTCGTGTATCGTTGGGTCAGAGATCGTTCAATCCAAATATCGTTTGGTCGTGTATCGTTTGGTGCTAGAGATCGTGTATCGTTTAGGGGAAGTATCAAGTATCGTTTTCCTTGAAATATCGTGTATCGTCGGTTCAAAGATCAAGTATCGTGTATCGAGTTCCTCAAGTACCAAGTATCGTGCCCTACAAATGTCATGTATCTCCTGATTTGAAGCAATTTTTGAGAGACCCTGTTTCCCTGTTTTAACCCCCAAAACCCTGAACTGGCATAACTTTCTCATACGAAATCCGTTTGCTATGATTTTGGTTTTGTTGGAAAGCTCGTGAGGAGTACAACAAAAACATCGACTGGTTATGTTAATATTAATACCAGGATTATTAGATAGGGTATTTTTAAGTTGACCCTCAGGTTGGACTAGGAAGCAAGGGGTTCCACAAGATTTTGAGCAATTCAAAGGACAATTGTGGACTTGTAGACAAGGCTTATGAACCTAAGCTCAAGATGATACCTAGGAAGAGATAGATAAAGTACCATATCACTTGAAACTAAGATCAACCACACAATCAAGTCAGGGACTCCCAACTCAGGGGGTTAACTCTACGTGCTGAGTTCATAGACAAGTGAGTCAAAAATGTCACTTAACTGGGAGAGGCTCTTGGTTTCTGAAGACATGCATAGTTCCGTACCTAGGGAAGGTTTTATGTCTAGAGTGGAAGGCGAATATCGAATGTCTCTTCAGTATATATCCACTAACTTGCAAGGAATACCCATCTACCTTGATGGTCTACAGAGGACAGTGGCAAGAATGATGAACACCACAGAATTAGAAATAGTTCCAAGACCAGCTGTCAAGTATGAAGACGGAGTCTACATGGACAAGATGGGCCAGATATATGTAGTAACTGAAAGTCCTAATCAGATTAATGAAAGAGGAGAGTTAGCTCGAGATCAGGAAACTACCTCGCAAAACCCATTTGAAACCCAACAAAGAACAAAAAATGTGACGATAGGACGAATGAGCCAAGGTAGCATACCCGATGGACTACATGAACAATTCAACATGCCAAGAATCAACCCCCACGGCCACTCTAGTCAGAGGATGGGAAATATGAATAGACCTACCTTTAGGACAGAACTGCCCCGAGGTGTCCCCATCATAACGCGATCCCCAGAACCCGACAGAAGACTGAGACCAATCCAATTGGCCAAATGTATGAGGAATCGTTACGATGGCACAGGAGAACCTTATGACCACATTGCAGAATTCAAGCAGGTGTTGCGAGCAGAGCAAGTGGATGACTTTTTCATGCAATATGAATCCTTTGGGCTAACACTTACGGGAATAGCCTTAACTTGGTTTCAATCTCTGGATCCAAATTGTTTTGAACATATTGAACAATTCTTCCAAGAACTTATTTGGGAATTCACGAAGCGCGGGATCAAGCACAATTCGTCGTCCTTACTACATAGTTTCAAACAAGCTCCCAATGAGACGGTAAAAAATGCAGCACGAAGGTTTAAACAATACGTAACCCGATGCCCTGTGACAGAGAGACCTTCTCAGCAAAAAATGATATCCCTATTTTTAGAAGGTCTAACCAATGGAACATTGAGAGTCTTAGTATACGTAAAACGACTGCAAACCCTAAGTCAGTGTCTTCAGGAGTGCATAGATTTGGAAGACAACTTAGCTGAGGATCTCAAAATCACACAGGATCCTATCAAATCAGAGGAGACAAGGAGCAAGGAAACTTCTAGTTTGAGTTATGTGGAGGAGGTGACAGAATTGGTGGCCAAGAAATTAGGAGTACAAGGACAAAGGAACTACCAGAACTCCCCCTTGAGAATGCCAATGTTAGGAAGTTGCACACTTTGCGGTGGGGATCATCCATCTCATGTCTGCGACCAAGAAGCATTAGGATTATCACAACCTTACCCGTACGATAGACGATCAACTCAAGTGCCTAACATGTACTCTTATAGTGAGCCAAAGTACCCCAACTACAACAATGGAAACTATCTAATGAATAGACAGCCGCGACCATTTGTACCACCCCACTATAGACCATACGGGTACCCTCCTACAGAACAAGGAAGAGAAGTTCCTAGGTATAGCCCATGTCCAGAACCACGAGAAGCAACTAGACCATATGAACATGAAGGAAATAGCCAACCTCAATCTATGCCAAGACAAAAACCACCCCACACACTAGCTCCGACACAAGGGCAGAACATCACGATACAAGTTGTATGTCTAGAGTGTGGCAAAGAACAACTTTTGAGAGATTGTCCCGGACATCCCGCTAATGTACCAAAGGTTACACCCATTAATGTTGTCGGCCTAGCAAGGGATTCAAGTTCCAGTAGCGATAATGTGGCTCCTATACACGCAGTTACTAGGGCACAAGCCTTACAGCAAAATAAACCAGCTGAGCAATCAGAGCCAAGTGAATCAGGAGAGCCTAGTAAGAGAAGAACAAGAACATGGAAGGATACTAGAGAAAAGGCCAATCGAAAGTGGACCAAAAAGCTATCCGATCTAGAAGAAAGCCTGAGGGATGCAAAAACAAAAATAGAAGATATTGCCTCTCAAAGCCCCTCACAAATCCAAACTCCATCCACATCATCTCATCCCCACTCACCAACCACGGTAAATGAACCACCACAACCGGGGTCTGTTCTTGCAGATCCAAACCCAGAACACTTGGACATGATGTTCAAAGCATACCAGGCTCGACTTCAAGAAGGGCCAACACCTGCAAACCTAGATAAGAGTTACCCTAGAGCAGATTTAGAGATTGAACGGACAAAAATGTGCATTAAAATGGTGGAACTAGCTCAAGCTATGTTCGAGGCCAATCAATCATTCAATCAGACGAATGCTATTACACCGGGTTTGCACTTCCAGGGCTTACTAGATAGATTAGAGCAGTTGGTAAACAAGCCACAAGTTTCGTTACCTCCACAGGCTCAACTAACTATTGAAAGAGAAAGCTCATCACCAAAGAAAGTCTATGTTCCTGACTCCATAGATGAGAGAGAGCCTCTTTCAATTCAACAACACTCTCAAACGTTCTTGCGGGAAATACAAGAAGAGAAATGGGCCAAGGAGAAGGATGATCCTCCTCCTATCCTTGAGATTGATGACCTTCATGATCAGTTTCCACAAGACATTCCGTCTACTTATGGAGAAGAAACAGTGCAACAAGAAGATGAACGGTTAGATTTTGAATCTAATTGTTTACAAGAGTTGCCACAGTTCACAGACCCATGGGAAACTGAATCTCTCCAGATTAGGGCTCCCACAATAGTGGTGAGAAATGAAGACTCGGTGATTCCAAGAAACACTGACGTCGTGAAGAACACTAAAGTTCAGTGTCATCTCACGGTAGAGGAGCTGCTCAAAGCGAAACCCGAGCTATGGAATCATGTGAAGGATCAAGTTCCCGAACTTGATTCCAAAAGGCCAAAAGTAGGCTCTAAAGAGAAAGTTCCAGAGATACCTCTTGATAAAATAGGGGACATGTGTGAAGGTGAAGAAGGTAATACTTATCTTCCAATCACCTACCAAGGTTACACAACCAAAGCAATCATAGATTCAGGTGCTGGTGCCGCTATTGCAACCACCTCCCTGTGGAAGCGATGGGGCAAGCCCACATTAAAACCAACTAGAATGAAGCTTCAGATGGCTGATGGCCATGTGGAAAGACCTCTAGGATTGCTCGAAGGGATAACTCTAACCACCTGTGGAGTAGAGTTTGAGCACACATTTGCTATATGTAACTTTGAAAAAAATAATGTCTACGAGATGATCCTAGGAAGGCCCTTCCTACGACAACTGCAAGTGGTACAGGATTGGGGAACCAATTCCTTATACTTGCAACGCTTAGGGGTCACGACCAAGGTAAATTTGAAGGATTACACCTTCAGAGATGTTCCACCCCTACAGTGGAATCCTATCCACAAGGAGCAAGAAGATTCAGTCTCTCTGCATTCTAAAAGTTCATCTGATACATCTTGGATGCATGAGGATACTCATTTGTGGATGTGCAAGGTCGCAAAGGAAGAGGAAAAACGCTTACAGGCCAGAGAAAAAGGAACTTCTCAAGGAGATAGACCAGTTAGAGACCCAGCCTATACGCCAATGATATTTCCAGATGAGGAATTTGAGCCTCATGGTTGGGCAGAAATCCTAGCCACCATGGACATTGCTGTCAATGAAGAACAATGGACACCTCATTGTGATGAGGAGGGATATGATATTTCAGTGTTCATGTGTCAGCCCTTGCTAGAAGAATGTGACCCTAGTGACTTCATAGAAAAAGAAGAGGACGATGATGATCTAGAGTCCATTGTGATGGATAGCTGCTTTAAGTCAGAGGAGCACTATCTTGAAGACATAGGAGTATTAACGCAAAAAGAAGAAGAACCTCTCACAAGCATCAAAACGGTAAATTCAAAGGATGGGAGTGAAGGTAGTCAAAAGAAAAAGAAAAGAAAAGTAGTTAAACAAGGAGAGGAGGAGCAATTATTTGAAGTACCAGAAAATTTCAAGAAATATGAAGTGGAAGACCGAAAAATTTTGGTACGAATGCCTAAGAGAGAGGCCACGACAGGAGAAGCATATGATAACAAAGAAAAGACCAAAAAAGTTGTAGTCACCATTGAAGAAAATGAAGAGAGATGTACATACATAGGAGACGACCTAAGTAGAGAAGAGGAAGCAGAGTTGGTAGCTTTGTTAAGGGAATATAGGGATGTGTTTGCCTGGCACTATAGAGACTTGAAGGGAGTAGATCCGAAGGTTTGTTCTCATACGATCCCCATGATAGCAGATGCCAAGCCCACCAAACAGAAGCCCTACACATATAATGACACCTATGCAGCCAAAATAAAAGAAGAAATCGACAGATTGATTGAAGCCGGATTCATCTATGAAATTGAGCATACTGAATGGGTGTCCCCCGTTGTAGTGGTACCCAAGAAGAATGGAAAGTTACGTGTGTGTATTAACCTTAAAAAAGTTAATGCCGCTACGATTAGAGATAGCTACCCACTTCCAATCACTGATCATTTATTGGAGCGTGTTGCAGGCAAGGAAGTTTATAGCTTCCTTGATGGATTTTCAGGTTACAACCAAGTAGCCATTGCCCCAGAAGATCAACACAAAACAGCTTTTGCCACAGAGTGGGGAATCTTTGCATTTCGTGTGATGCCATTTGGGCTGACTAATGCACCTGCAACCTTCCAAAGGCTCATGTGTCATGTCTTCAAAGAGTTCTTGCGAAAAAGCTTAGAAGTATATGTGGACGATTTATGTGCTCATTCCCAAGAAAGGAGATGTCATATTCCTGAGCTCAGACAAATCTTCAATAAGTGTAGACAATACCGAGTGTGTCTGAACCCAGAAAAGTGTGTGTTCATGGTACATCAAGGTAAAATCTTAGGTCATATTGTTTCTAAGAACGGAATATCAACAGATGAGGACAAAGTAAAAGCCATAGCGGAGCTACCAAGGCCAAGGAATGTTAAAGAGGTACAAGCCTTTATGGGCCATTGTGGATATTACCGTAGGTTCATTCACATGTATGCAATCATAGCTAAACCTCTTTATGCCTTGTTGACAAATTTTGAGTGGAACGATGAATGTGAGAAGTCCTTCAATGAGTTGAAGAGACGCTTGTGCACAGCACCAATACTGACGACTCCTGATTGGAATAAGCCATTCCACGTACATGTGGATGCATCCAATTATGCAATAGGATGTGTGCTGTCACAACCAACTGGTGAAGGGAATTTAGATTTGCCTATAGAATATGCTAGCAGGCAATTGAATGTTGCTGAACGAAACTACACCACAACCGAAAGAGAGGGCTTAGGCATGGTATATGCTGTAAAGAAATTTAGACACTATTTATTGGCCAACAAGTTTAAGTTCTTCACCGATCATCAAGCCTTATTATACTTGGTCAATAAACCTTGCAATACTGGACGCTTAGTAAGATGGTTCCTCTTACTAATGGAATATGACTTTGAAGTGGTTGTTAGGCAAGGTAAGACCCACCTCAGAGCGGATCACCTTTCTCGCATCACTTCAGGAGAGCCACCGCAAGGAGTGTCGGATGAATTACCCGATGCTTATCTGTTCAATCTAGAAGTTGTTCCTAAATGGGCAAATAAGTTGGTAACAGTCCTAACCTTTGGACCCGCAAATAAAAAGGTGAAGACGGACAGGGATGAAATTGTGCGGTCACAAAGCTATCAAATATTGGCAGGAAGCATGTATAAACAAGACACCGAAGGTGTTCTAGCTTGTTGTGTCGAGGATGATGAGCATAGTAGTTGGTTGCAACAAGCCCATGAAGGATTTCTAGGGAATCACTATTCTAAACAACGAACACTGCAAAATCTAAAACGTTTAGGAGTGTATTGGCCTAGTATGGATAAAGAAATTCATGAGTGGATAAAGAATTGTCCAATGTGCAAAGAACGAACCCCAGTGGAGCATGCTACCCTTTATCACGTGTCGTTAATTCCTGACTGGAGTGCTCCATTGGTAGAATTCATGAGATCGGGAACATCCCCCAAGGAGGCAAGTCTAGCAAGAAAACGAAGTATGGAGCAGGAGGCTAAAGACTATGCCTTAGTAGGTGATAACCTATACCGAAGAGGCAAAGATGGCTATTTAAGATTGTGCGTTCATGAATCAGATTATTTGAGAGTCTTAGAAACTGCACATAGCAGTGCGGCAGGTGGACATTTTGGTCCTGATCGGGTAATTAAGACTATTCTATTCTCAGGACTTTGGTGGCCCACTCTTCTTATGGATGCACATACCTATGTGAAGAAATGTGACACATGCCAACGTACACAATATCCGATTAGAAAAGATGAGATGCCTTTGAGACCAATGATGGGAGGACGTGCATTTTCGAAGTGGGGCATAGACTTTGTAGGTCCTATTAACCCCCCAGCCAAAAACTCCCATGCCGAGTACATTATTGTAGCCACGGATTATCTCACAAAGTGGGTAGAAGTCAAAGCCACAACAAAGAACGATGCTCAAACTACAGCTAAGTTCTTATTTGAGAATGTGTTCACTAGATACGGATTACCAATAGAGTTAGTAAGTGATAGAGGCACACACTTCTTGAATGATGTCATTGAAAATCTCCTCCAAGAGTTCTTGGTGATACATAAGAAGTCTGCCCCCTATCATCCACAAGCTAACGGACAAGCTGAGAGCACGAATAAGATCCTATGTAACGTATTGACAAAACTCGTAAATAACAAACGCTCTGATTGGGACAAACAACTTCATCATGCTGTTTGGGCCTACCGAGTTGCTTATAAAACGGTACTCAATGCCACCCCATTTCAGATGGTCTTCGGACAAAATGTTGTGCTACCATTGGATTTCCTAATCCCAACTTTAAAAGTAGCACAAGAGAATAATTGGAACGGACACGAGTTATCCTCGAGGATCCTTGATTTAGAACGCTTAGGTGAGACGAGGCTACGAGCAGCGGCAGGCATCTATGCTGCAAAGAAAAGGCAAAAGGCATACTTTGATGCACATATCAAGGATAAAGGCTTGAAAGAGGGAGACCTAGTGTTGGTTTATACACTAAAGCAACACGCCCGTAAATTGGAAAAAAGAGGATATGGACCCATGATCATTAATAGAATTTCTACTAGCGGTGCAGTTCAATTGGCCACACTAGAAGGCGATGTCTTACCAAACTATATCAGTGGTTGTCGAGTCAAGCTATATCAAGAACCTCTTACAGAGGAAATGCTAATGAGACTCAACACTGCTAAGCAGCGAAAAGAAGAGGAGTTAAGGGTTAGAGAAGAAGCACAAGCAGAGGCGAGAGAGCGCATCAGAAGAAATAAGTTACGACGATTAGGCCTAGAGATCAACACAAAAGCTCCAAAATATCACATGGACATGTGCCAAAAATCGGACCTAACTGCTTCTCAAATAATTGATCGACGTCCATTTGTAACCATAGCGGTAGGTCAAGGGACGAATGCAAAGACTGTGAGCGCATTAATTGACTCAGGTGCAGCAACTAGTGCAGTTAGACTTTCATACTGCCAAGACCTGCAGTTGGACATCAAGCCCATAGAAGCCTATCTCATAGGATTGGGAGGTGTGGAAACCCCTTGTTTAGGCGAGGTGGAACTTCCCATCTACCTTCAAGATGTTCCAATGAAAGTCAAAATGCTAGTGTGTCATGATGCAGACCTTACAGAGCCACTTGTCCTAGGTCAAGATTGGATCTATGACTATGCAGTCAACTTGAACCTAAGAAGTCAACTTCTTCAAGTTTGGGTACATGAACAATGCATTACATTAGAATTAGGCAAGTGCATGCTCACAAATCCAAAGGTCACACATTCCCTGAGTTCTCTTGAAACTAATCTTCATAAAGAAAATTCTGTGTGTGTCACCGACCCTCTGACGCACAAGGACTCAATCATGAAAGCCAAAGCTCAAAGGCCAGCACACCTCCCTTCTCCTTCACATACTAATGCAAGTGTAACCCAACCAAGGAGGAAAGCAAAAATGACATCTGCTATATCAACTCGACAGACAGAATTCAAGAAGAAAGAAGTTATGGGCATGAAGCAGATCTGGGTAAAGAAAGGAGTGCAACCATTGATGTTGCCTCAGAGATTCCCACCCAACCAGATCGACCATGAAAACAGAAGGACCAAGCACCTACGCCAGGCTCAAGCACGAAGAATCCAACAAATTTGGATACCGAAGCTATCAAAGAAGGCCGACCACAATCATGTACAAATTTGGGTGCCTAAAAAATTAGCTACAGCTCAACACGGGCGATTACAGATGTGGGTACCCAAGAAGCTCTTACATACACAACGACCTATGCTCCCCACCATGCAAAAGGTCTCAACAAAGAAGCTAAGGAAAGCAAAGGGGAAGAACAAAACACAAAGAACAAATGAAGATAAACTCAACCCTTCTGCAAAAGTAAGCAGGCAATCATCCAGGATATGGGTTTGGAAGCCAAAAGCACAAGCAACATCCACAGAACCAAGGGGCCAACCACACTGGATACCAAAGTTTGGACAGCATCCAAAGAAGAACTGGCCTGAGGTGATCTCTACAGGGCCAAATACTATTCGGAAATGGGTGCCCATTAGGAGGATTACATCATTTCGAGATCCAATTGACACCTCCAAAAAAAGAATACATCAACTATGCGAGTAACATCGAAAGCCTCGACGTGCAGCAACCATGTGCCTTTGGCATAACCTTGTCTTTTGCACCATTCAGGTCATGCATTTCCAAAGTATGCATCAATATAGGGCCACCTTACATGGCCATGCATAGACACAATTGAGAAATCCCAGGCACATGAGACACAACACAATTTTCACATGCAAAATATGTTATTGATACTAATATCTTTCTTCTTGTTTGATGCCATCGCGTGCATAAAAATAAAATATTAAAAAAAAAAAAAAAAAAAAAAGGGGCAAAGAAGAGGACTGTGCTTGAAAATGCTCATCGGTGAACTTTCAGCAAGGACTTCCATCAACAAATGGACAAGCCGATGGTCAAACACCATGATGGATTACAACACGAAGAGATGAAGATCAACGGACCCTTCACCATGGTAAGACGTGTATGCTTCAACAACACTATAACCATGATCGATTAGGAAACCTCTTCGTCAGCATACCCTTGAGCACTTGGCTCAAGACCCAATCTCTTGCACCATACTGCTTGCCATGCATTTTCCAAGTACGCATACGTAGGGCCACATTACAAGGCCTTGCACAAGGCACATATTTTGTTCAACCCACGCACTAAAGCACTTACCCATCATCATTTCTGGGTTACAAGTACTGGGCATGAAAACACGGAACCCTATCTTTGGACGAACTAGCGGATATCACGGTGACAACAACAAGAGTAGAAGCAATGCACCATGAGAGTTACTCATAATCCACAGTGATAACCCCTTTTGAGTAGCTCACAATTTTTGAAAGCTCACAAAGACAGTAGCAAGCTGGAATACAAGGAAGAAGTCCATGCAAAGGCAGCAATGACAAAGTGAAGAACCAGACAAATGACCAAGCTGCATTGGAACGATGGACCGGTATGTTGACACATGAAGGGCACCACCTCTCAATGTACTACATGGAACAACCACTACAACAAGGGTCTGTCAGGGACGACAGACTCAAGAGGGGGGGGAGTGTTGCAGCTCAAGATCAAGGACAAAGCATGGAAGCGCATCAAGGAAGTGAACACATGAGAAGAAGAAGCAAGTAGGGAGCTCCAAGATTCACATGTCAAATTTTCAGAAGAAATCCCTATAAAAATAGTGATTTTCATCACTAAATATCATTGTAAATACCATTTTCTATTTTTTACAGCTCCATTTTGTTCAAGCCAAGGAGTCCTTGAGCTTGAGGAGTATTAGATGTATCATACTACCAATTTTCATAATTTTTAGATTCCGTTTGAGCCCCCAAATAAGCCCTAGAACCTAATTTTTAACTAGGCCGGACACTAGGTCTGGACAGGGCCAAAACCACTCAAAAACTATAAAAAAGGGCTGGAGAGCTCATTTTTGAGGTAGCTTGTTGTAGATTTCAGTTTTGTAAGAGAGCTCTTTGGTAATCAAAGCTTTCCATTGTTCCACTCTTTGCTCTTACCTTGTGCGCGTGTGTGTGTATGTGTGTGCATGCTTGTGTGCTTTCACTCACGCACTTGTGCCATCACTTGCTCTCGGTCTTCATACCGGTCCTCACGTCTCCACGGATTGACATTTATGAGGTGTATCTCCTCACGTTGGAACTCACCATTGTGCTAGAGTGACACTCGTGCATATCTTGGTTGAGCAAGAAGCTACCTATTGTGGCCACTTCGAGTTTTGAGGTTGAGTATAGGGCAGCTTTCACAGCGCTTGTTGAGTGTGTGTGGCTCAGATGCCTTACGGCTGATTTGGTCGTTGGTCAATCTTCTGCCACCACCATCTTCACTAACAGTCAGAGCACATTGGTAGTTGCAAGGAACCCTGTGTCCATGCTCACAGTAAGCACATTGAGGTGCATTATCATTATGTCAGGGAGAGGTTCTCTGCTGGGGAGATCAGCTTGGCATATGTGCCCAGCAGGAGAACATTGCAGACCTTTTCAGAAAGGCTTTGCCTCGAGAGAAGTTTGAAGGTTTCTGCAAAGCTTTGGGCTTACTTCCTTTTGTGGATTGATTCCACATAGCTTGGCACTTCCTTATACATGAGTGCCATCTCCTCGTTCACTGCATCACTCCCAGGGGGGAATTTGTTGATATATTTAGGGTACTGATGTGTGTGAGCACACTAGGACCACCGGGGCACTTTTTTCCCTCTTTAGGAGGTTTTTTCCCTCAGCTTGTATATATGCCCATAACCCTAATAGGTTACTTATCTTTGTAAATGCTTGTGGTGATACATTGAGTATTGTGTGTTGTGCTCCAAGCTTCTTCTTCTTCCTTGTGTTGTTCGTGTGCTTCTGTAGACGTCTAACTCCAACATTGCGGAGATGCTCAGGTCATAAGACCAGCCCTCAATAGCAAGGAAACCTTACAAACTCTTCCTCAAGCTTTCACGTCAATGGAAGACAAGATACAGCTTCACTCTTGTAAAACAAAGAACATGTCCAATCATAAACCAAAAGTCAAACACACATCACTTGAGGTTTGCTAATTTGCCATGGAACAATTTCATGTCAGGTTCAAAATGTTAGTGAGAAGAGGCTCACTCGGGGAAATCAATTCTGACTTCTGATGTTCCAAGTGACAGTGCATGCGGGGTTCTATGATTTGTTTTTCCTTTTCTAAGACAACCCCCTCAATATAAAAGTAAGAAGTTTAAATGGGAAATCATCAACTATAGTCTAACTTTAGACAAATAATCAATCAAATTAAAGTTGACGATCGTTGAATAATACATGCACATGTTTCATATTTCATACCGAAACATGAAATCATAACTCTTATTTGGAAGTCAACAATAAAGTATAAGCATGAGTCGTTTTGTAAAGTAAAAGTAAATCAAAGTGAAAATCTAGATCACGTGATGATCTAAGATCATATGAACCATTGAAGTCTTCTTCACGTATATGTGCAGGCTTCGGTTAATTTATTTAGAGTATCACTGTACAGATGGACTTTTTATTTCCAAAGTTGTGTTGAAAGAACTACAATCATCAAGTTTAATCATGTATGTGTATGTGTATGCGTATGTTTTGAATCTTGTAAGTTGGTATTTACCTGGGAGGAATCCTGATGTATGAATACATACCAATTATTGTCATAGATAGTTGTCACAAAGACAAAGCCTCATAGCGCATCATAATCATCTTGTGCGTACACCAATTCACAGTCAGAGCCATACAAATAGCAAAGCCAGCTAGTAAACTCCAAAACTCCACAAAAGAAAAGGGTACTCAACTAGTGTTTTCCCACATAGTTTATCAGGGATGCTAAACTTCATGGCAAAGGAACAAGCATACACAAGTGTCTCTCTAACAAATTTCCTCTGATATCACACGCTTGTATCCCATGCAATGATTTCAATGAAACTATATTGCTTCACAGGTGGATTGATGTTAAAGGCTTACAAAGTTCTTGCTAACTATATTCATATGTTGCTCAACGAAACATAAATCACTTATCACAATCATTAGCAATGCAAACGATTAATGCCATCGATTATGTTAAACACACTCCATGATCCACAAAGTTTAACTTTAACAAAGTTTTTGCGAACTGTATTCATATGCTGTTCAACGAAAAATAAATCACAATCAATAGCAATGCAAACGATTAGTGTCATGAAATGTTTGGATAAGCTCGGAACAACACTGAGGAAATCGATTATGTTAAACACACACTCTATGATCTGCAAAGTTTAACTTTAATATATATCTCACTCATAAAAGTTTTTGAGACTCCGAACGATCCACCGTAAGCTCTGCTTTTGCAACTACATGTGCTTTGCTTAACACATTTTTGCACTTCTT
>CM035433.1:21002341-21004841 GCA_020310875.1 Ceratopteris richardii
GTTGTGATGTGTATGTGTAATGTGTATGTGTATGTGTATGTGTATGTGTATGTGTATGTGTATGTGTATGTGTATGTGTATGTGTATGTGTATGTGTATGTGTATGTGTATGTGTCATGTGTATGTGTATGTGTATGTGTATGTGTATGTGGTATGTGTATGTGTATGTGTATGTGTATGTGTATGTGTATGTGTAGTGGTATGTGTATGTGTATGTGTATGTGTATGTGTATTGGTGTATGTGTTATGGGTATGTGTATGTGTTACATGTATGGTTGTGTACGTGTATGTGATGTATGTATGTGTATGTGTATCGTGTATGTGTATGTGTATGTGTATGTGTTATGTGTGTATGTGTATGTGTATGTGTATGGTATGTGTATGTGTAATGTGTATGTGTATGTAGTGTATGTGTATGTGTATGTGTATGGTATGTGTATGTGTATGTGTCTGGTATGTGTATGTGTATGTGTATGTGTATGTGTATGTGTATGTGTATGTGTATGTGTATGTGTATGTGTATGTGTATGTGTATGTGTATGTGTATGGTGTATGTGTATGTGTATGTGTATGTGTATGTGTATGTGTATGTGTACGGTATGTGTCATGTGTATGTGTTATGTGTATGTGTATGTGTATGTGTATGTGTATGTGTATGTGTATGTGTTACTGTGTATGTGTATGTGTATGTGTATGTGTATGTGTATGTGTAGTGTATGTGATGTGTATGTGTATGTGTATGTGTATGTGTATGTGTATGTGTATGTGATGGTAGTGTATGTGTATGTGTATGTGTATGTGTATGTGTATGTGTATGTGTATGTGTATGTGTATGTGTATGTGTATGTGTATGTGTATGTGTATGTGTATGTGTATGTGTATGTGTATGTGTATGTGTATGTGTATGTGTATGTGTATGTGTATGTGTATGTGTATGTGTATGTGTATGTGTATGTGTATGTGTATGTGTATGTGTATGTGTATGTGTATGTGTATGTGTATGTGTATGTGTATGTGTATGTGTATGTGTATGTGTATGTGTATGTGTATGTGTATGTGTATGTGTATGTGTATGTGTATGTGTATGTGTATGTGTATGTGTATGTGTATGTGTATGTGTATGTGTATGTGTATGTGTATGTGTATGTGTATGTGTATGTGTATGTGTATGTGTATGTGTATGTGTATGTGTATGTGTATGTGTATGTGTATGTGTATGTGTATGTGTATGTGTATGTGTATGTGTATGTGTATGTGTATGTGTATGTGTATGTGTATGTGTATGTGTATGTGTATGTGTATGTGTATGTGTATGTGTATGTGTATGTGTATGTGTATGTGTATGTGTATGTGTATGTGTATGTGTATGTGTATGTGTATGTGTATGTGTATGTGTATGTGTATGTGTATGTGTATGTGTATGTGCATGTGCATGTGCATGTGCATGTGCATGTGCATGTGCAGTGCATGTGCATGTGCATGTGCATATGCATGTGCATGTGCATGTGCATGTGCATGTGCATGTGCATGTGCATGTGCATGTGCATGTGCATGTGCATGTGCATGTGCATGTGCATGTGCATGTGCATGTGCATGTGCATGTGCATGTGCATGTGCATGTGCATGTGCATGTGCATGTGCATGTGCATGTGCATGTGCATGTGCATGTGCATGTGCATGTGCATGTGCATGTGCATGGATGTGCATGTGCATGTGCATGTGCATGTGCATGTGCATGTGCATGTGCATGTGCATGTGCATGTGCATGGAGTGCATGTGCATGTGCATGTGCATGTGCATGTGCATGTGCATTGCATGTGCATGTGCATGTGCATGTGCATGTGCATGTGCATGTGCATGTGCATGTGCATGTGCATGTGCATGTGCATGTGCATGTGCATGTGCATGTGCATGTGCATGTGCCATGTGCATGTGCATGTGCATGTGCATGTGCATGTGCATGTGCATGTGCATGTGCATGTGCATGTGCATGTGCATGTGCATGTGCATGTGCATGTGCATGTGCATGTGCATGTGCATGTGCATGTGCATGTTGCATGTGCATGTGCATGTGCATGTGCATGTGCATGTGCATGTGCTATGTGCATGTGCTATGTGCATGTGTATGTGTATGTGTATGTGTATGTGCATGTGTATGTGCATGTGTATGTGTATGTGCATGTGTATGTGCATGTGTATGTGCTATGTGGTATGTGTATGTGTATGTGTATGTGTATGTGTATGTTGTAGTGTGTATGTGTATGTGTATGTGTATGTGTTGTGTATGTGTATGTGTATGTGTTATGTATGTGTATGTGTATGTGTATGTGTATGTGTATTGTATGTTATGTGTATGTGTATGTGTATGTGTATGTGTACGTGTATGTGCATGTGTATGTGTATGTGTATGTGTATGTGTATGTGTATCTGTATCTGTATCTGTATCTGTATCTGTATGCGTATGCGTATGCGTATGTGTATGTGTATGTGTATGTGTATG
>CM035433.1:21022341-21027341 GCA_020310875.1 Ceratopteris richardii
TGTATGTGTATGTGTATGTGTATGTGTATGTGTATGTGTATGTGTATGTGTATGTGTATGTGTATGTGTATGTGTATGTGTATGTGTATGTGTATGTGTATGTGTATGTGTATGTGTATGTGTATGTGTATGTGTATGTGTATGTGTATGTGTATGTGTATGTGTATGTGTATGTGTATGTGTATGTGTATGTGTATGTGTATGTGTATGTGTATGTGTATGTGTATGTGTATGTGGATGTGGATGTGGATGTGGATGTGGATGTGTATGTGTATGTGTATGTGTATGTGTATGTGTATGTGTATGTGTATGTGTATGTGTATGTGTATGTGTATGTGTATGTGTATGTGTATGTGTATGTGTATGTGTATGTGTATGTGTATGTGTATGTGTATGTGTATGTGTATGTGTATGTGTATGTGTATGTGTATGTGTATGTGTATGTGTATGTGTATGTGTATGTGTATGTGTATGTGAGTATGTGTATGTGTATGTGTGTATATGTGTGTGTGTCTCTCCATGTTTGCATGTATGTGTTTGTATTTGTGTGTGCATGTGCATGTGTGTGCACGTGCATGTGCATGTGCACGTGCACGTGCATGTGCATGTGCACGTGCGCGTGCATGTGCATGTACTTGTATGGGTATGTGTATGTGTATGTGTATGTGTACTTGTATGTGTATGTGTACTTGTATGTGTATGTGTATGTGTATGTGTATGTGTATGTGTATGTGTATGTGTATGTGTATATGTATGTGTATGTGTATGTGTATGTCTATGTCTATGTCTATGTCTATGTCTATGTGTATGTGTATATGTATGTGTATGTGTATGTGTATGTGTATGTGTATGTGTATGTGTATGTGTATGTCTATGCGTATGTGTGTGTGTTTGTGTGTGTGTGTTTGTGTGTGTGTGTTTGTGTGTGTGTATGTGTGTGTATGTGTATGTGTATGCGTATATGTATGTGTATGTGTATGTGTATGTGTATGTGTATGTGTATGTGTATGTGTATGTGTATGTGTATGTGTATGTGTATGTGTATGTGTATGTGTATGTGTATGTGTATGTGTATGTGTATGTGTATGTGTATGTGTATGTGTATGTGTATGTGTATGTGTATGTGTATGTGTATGTGTATGTGTATGTGTATGCGTATGTGTATGTGTATGTGTATGTGTATGTGTATGTGTATGTGTATGTGTATGTGTATGTGTATGTGTATGTGTATGTGTATGTGTATGTGTATGTGTATGTGTATGTGTATGTGTATGTGTATGTGTATGTGTAGGTGTATGTGTATGTCTGCATGTATGTGTATGTGTGTGTGTATGTGTACGTGTACGTGTGTGTGTGTACGTGTACGTGTGTGTGTGTGTGTGTGTGCATGTACGTGTGTGTGTGTGCATGTGTGTGTACGTGTGCGTGTGCATGTGTGTGTGCATGTGCGTGTATGTGTGTGTGTGTGCGTGTACGTGTGCACGAGTGTGTGTGCATGTGCGTGTGCGTGTACGTGTATGTGCACGTGCACGTGTGCGTGCACATGCACGTGCACATGCACGTGTACATGTACATACACGTGTATGTGTACGTGTATGTGTATGTGTATGTGTATGTGTATGAGGATATGTATGTGTATTGTGTATGTCTATGTGCATGTGCATGTGTATGTCTATGTCTATGTGTATGTGTATGTGTATGTGTATGTGTATGTGTATGTGTATGTGTATGTGTATGTGTATGTGTATGTGTATGTGTATGTGTATGTGTATGTGTATGTGTATGTGTATGTGTATGTGTATGTGTATGTGTATGTGTATGTGTATGTGTATGTGTATGTGTATGTGTATGTGTATGTGTATGTGTATGTGTATGTGTATGTGTATGTGTATGTGTATGTGTATGTGTATGTGTATGTGTATGTGTATGTGTATGTGTATGTGTATGTGTATGTGTATGTGTATGTGTATGTGTATGTGTATGTGTATGTGTATGTGTATGTGTATGTGTATGTGTATGTGTATGTGTATGTGTATGTGTATGTGTATGTGTATGTGTATGTGTATGTGTATGTGTATGTGTATGTGTATGTGTATGTCTATGTGTATGTGTATGTCTATGTGTATGTGTATGTGTATGTGTATGTGTATGTGTATGTGTATGTGTATGTGTATGTGTATGTGTATGTGTATGTGTATGTGTATGTGTATGTGTATGTGTATGTGTATGTGTATGTGTATGTGTATGTGTATGTGTATGTGTATGTGTATGTGTATGTGTATGTGTATGTGTATGTGTATGTGTATGTGTATGTGTATGTGTATGTGTATGTGTATGTGTATGTGTATGTGTATGTGTATGTGTATGTGTATGTGTATGTGTATGTGTATGTGTATGTGTATGTGTATGTGTATGTGTATGTGTATGTGTATGTGTATGTGTATGTGTATGTGTATGTGTATGTGTATGTGTATGTGTATGTGTATGTGTATGTGTATGTGTATGTGTATGTGTATGTGTATGTGTATGTGTATGTGTATGTGAATGTGTATGTCTATGTGTATGTGTATGTGTATGTGTATGTGTATGTGTATGTCTATGTGTATGTGTATGTGTAAGGATATGTGTATGTGTATGTGTATGTGTAGATATGTGTATGTGTAAGGATATGTGTATGTGTATGTGTATGTGTATGTGTATGTGTATGTGTATGTCTATGTCTATGTCTATGTGTATGTGTATGTGTATGTGTATGTGTATGTGTATGTGTATGTGTATGTGTATGTGTATGTGTATGTGTATGTGTATGTGTATGTGTATGTGTATGTGTATGTGTATGTGTATGTGTATGTGTATGTGTATCTGTATGTGTATGTGTATGTGTATCTGTATGTGTATGTGTATGTGTATGTGTATGTGTATGTGTATGTGTATGTGTATGTGTATGTGTATGTGTATGTGTATGTGTATGTGTATGTGTATGTGTATGTGTATGTGTATGTGTATGTGTATGTGTATGTGTATGTGTATGTGTATGTGTATGTGTATGTGTATGTGTATGTGTATGTGTATGTGTATGTGTATGTGTATGTGTATGTGTATGTGTATGTGTATGTGTATGTGTATGTGTATGTGTATGTGTATGTGTATGTGTATGTGTATGTGTATGTGTATGTGTATGTGTATGTGTATGTGTATGTGTATGTGTATGTGTCTGTGTATGTGTATGTGTATGTGTATGTGTATGTGTATGTATGTGTATGTGTATGTGTATGTGTATGTGTATGTGTATGTGTATGTGTATGTGTATGTGTGTGTATGTGTGTGTGTGTGTATATGTGTATGTGTATGTGTATGTGTATGTGTATGTGTATGTGTATGTGTATGTGTATGTGTATGTGTATGTGTATGTGTATGTGTATGTGTATGTGTATGTGTATGTGTATGTGTATGTGTATGTGTATGTGTATGTGTATGTGTATGTGTATGTGTATGTGTATGTGTATGTGTATGTGTATGTGTATGTGTATGTGTATGTGTATGTGTATGTGTATGTGTATGTGTATGTGTATGTGTATGTGTATGTGTATGTGTATGTGTATGTGTATGTGTATGTGTATGTGTATGTGTATGTGTATGTGTATGTGTATGTGTATGTGTATGTGTATGTGTATGTGTATGTGTATGTGTATGTGTATGTGTATGTGTATGTGTATGTGTATGTGTATGTGTATGTGTATGTGTATGTGTATGTGTATGTGTATGTGTATGTGTTTGTGTATGTGTTTGTGTATGTGTATGTGTATGTGTATGTGTATGTGTATGTGTATGTGTATGTGTATGTGTATGTGTATGTGTATGTGTATGTGTATGTGTATGTGTATGTGTATGTGTATGTGTATGTGTATGTGTTTGTGTATGTGTATGTGTATGTGTATGTGTATGTGTATGTGTATGTGTATGTGTATGTGTATGTGTATGTGTATGTGTATGTGTATGTGTATGTGTATGTGTATGTGTATGTGTATGTGTATGTGTATGTGTATGTGTATGTGTATGTGTATGTGTATGTGTATGTGTATGTGTATGTGTATGTGTATGTGTATGTGTATGTGTATGTGTATGTGTATGTGTATGTGTATGTGTATGTGTATGTGTATGTGTATGTGTATGTGTATGTGTATGTGTATGTGTATGTGTATGTGTATGTGTATGTGTATGTGTATGTGGATGTGGATGTGGATGTGGATGTGGATGTGTATGTGTATGTGTATGTGTATGTGTATGTGTATGTGTATGTGTATGTGTATGTGTATGTGTATGTGTATGTGTATGTGTATGTGTATGTGTATGTGTATGTGTATGTGTATGTGTATGTGTATGTGTATGTGTATGTGTATGTGTATGTGTATGTGTATGTGTATGTGTGTGTATGTGTGTGTATGTGTATGTGTATGTGTATATGTATGTGTACGTGTATGTGTACATGTAGGTGTACGTGTATGTGTACGTGTATGTGTACGTGTATATGTACGTGTATGTGTACGTGTATGTGTACGTGTATGTGTACATGTATGTGTACGTGTATGTGTACGTGTATCTGTACGTGTATGTGTAGGTGTATGTGTATGTGTATGTGTATGTGTATGTGTATGTGTATGTGTATGTGTATGTGTATGTGTATGTGTATGTGTATGTGTATGAGTATGTGTATGTGTATGTGTATGTGTATGTGTATGTGTAGGTGTATGTGTATGTGTATGAGTATGTGTATGTGTATGTGTATGTGTATGTGTATGTGTATGTGTATGTGTATGTGTATGTGTATGTGTATGTGTATGTGTATGTGTATGTGTATGTGTATGTGTATGTGTATGTGTATGTGTATGTGTATGTGTATGTGTATGTGTAGGTGTATGTGTATGTGTATGTGTATGTGTATGTGTATGTGTATGTGTATGTGTATGTGTATGTGTATGTGTATGTGTATGTGTATGTGT
>CM035433.1:21039841-21062341 GCA_020310875.1 Ceratopteris richardii
GTTTGGATGTGCTTATTTTTGTGTGTATGTGTGCATATATGTACGTGTTTGTGTGTCTACATGTACATGTACATGTATGTGTATGAAGACCTATGTGTGGACATGTATGCACATGCATAGTCATATGCATACACGTGTACATGTACACATGTATGTGTAGGCATGTGTTTGTACGTGTACATGGGTATGTGTGTGTAAGTATGTACTTTTGTATATGTCTCTATGTGTGTGTGTGTGTATAATGTATGTGTCTCTGTCTGTATGCCTGTCAGTGTCTCTGTGTGTATGTATCTCTATGTGTATGTCTTTGTGTTCATGTGTGTGGATGTCATTGTTGATGTCTATATGTGTATGTGTATGCATATGTGTATGTGTATATGTATGTGTATGTGAATTTATATGCCCATGTCTATGTGTATATGTGTGTGTGCACCTTTCTTTGTGTTTGTGTTTGTGTATGTGTATATGTCTATAAGTTTGCATGTGTGTATGTCTATGTCTATGGGTATGTGTATATGTGTGCATGTATATGTGTGCGTGTAAATGTGTGTATGAGTGTGTATGTGTGTGTGTTGTTGGAGCAAGTCTATGACAAGCCTAAGTAATTGCTTGAGTCCCACAAACTCATAGAAGAAGCTTTAAAATGAAGACAATGTAAAGTTCACTTGTGAACTACCTCTTGTAACTTTTTGAAGTTTTACTTGATGTAAAAGTGAAGGAATCTTAAGTGGTTGAGTCCACTTGATCAAAAGAGGAAAGAGAAGCCACAAATTCTAGATTGATGGTAGTTGGAGAATCAAATCAATCACTAATAGATTGAAGAGTGATTGAGGGAAGTTAGGCTCCCAAGATCAACTATAAATACATGGCAATTTTAGTCGTGGTTAAGAGAAGACCTCCAAGAGCTGAGCTTTATGCCATATCAAGGTGTGATTTCAAGGCGTGCATAATTATCAGTAAGTCCATTCTATTGTACAGTCAATATACTTTGATTTTCATGATTATTTAAGTTCATATCTTCATGTTCTTGTGAAGTGTACTGTTCACTGCCATATCTCTCAGTTTTCTCAGTCCGATTGTAGAGATGATTTCTCTGAGCTTGGTGAATCCTTTTTAGTGATTTAACTTGTTAAAGTTAGCTCTCTAATTCTAACTATATGCTCACCAATTCTCATTACAATTAGATGTTTCAATCTTCAGCTATTATCATTTGAAGTCAACTATGTCACTTGGTTTTCTTCTTCTCCGGCAGCACTCTCTCAGAATTGTCATTTTGTCAAAGTTGTTTCTCAGTCTGTACTTCACCATTTTCTTTGATTTAAATCATTTTAGATTCAGCGTACTGTCTAGTATATGCCTACAAAATTTCATAATCATTTGATAATTAAAGCTTGAGATATGTGCATTTTACTGATCACAGGTTTGAGTACTATTGTAGCCCGGGAAAATCGGGGTCGTCCTATGACTTGCTAAGTTTCTTTCTCTCTGTGTAGTTCATCTTTTTTTATCAAATCACTCATGATTGTTAGCTTAATAAGTTTATAATATTTCCCCAAAAGGAATTAATTTAATTGTTGCAGTGGCTTGAGAATTGTTCCAAACTTTGGACAGGTGTATGAACATAAATAGCAAGTTTTTGGCTCTTGAATCTACTCCAACTTATCTGTTTTGATTCAACTTTTTGAGAGTGATCTTCCAAGGTACATAGGGTGTCTAATTCTCCAACGATCCTTTGGAATCCATTTGGCTGGTGTAGTGCAAAGTTTTTACAGCACCACTTCATCTTCATCAACTACAAATCCATCTCTTCACAGTGGTATCAGAGCAAGATTGGACAACATGGCAGATGGATTTCCTTCATCCATTGACAAATTGGATAGAGGTAACTACTCAGCCTGGTAATTAAGGATGGAAGCTTATCTTCAAGGAAGGAATTTATATGGTTATATAGTTGGAGATGAAGTTATGCCAAGTTTCAGGAACAAAAGTCAACCAACACAAGAAGAACAAGAGAGGTTGAGGACATGGTGCTCCAAGGATGCACTTGTAAGGTCTTATCTCCTCAACTCTATCTCAGAGTTTTTGTTGCCTCACATTAGAAGTTCTAAAACATCTCAGGAAGTGTGGAATGTACTTGAAGCCTTCTTCTCTTCAAGTACAAAGGCCAGGAAGCATCAACTATTGCTAGACTTCACAACTCTCAAGAAATGTCCCAAACAAAATGTGACTGCATTTGTCACAAAGCTCAAGGACATAGTAGATCAGTTGGGAAGCACTGGAGAGGTAATAGATGAAGAGCAAATTGTAAGGCAGGTCATCAATGGCTTGAAGGTAGATGACAAGTGGGAAGCATTCACCACAGCTATGGATCTATACATGGATATGCATGTACCAGATTTCAACACACTCATAGGACAACTACTTACTCAAGAGGCCAAGCTTATCAAGAATGGAGAAAGCTCCAAAGGTAATCAATCTTCAGCTTTGTATACTGATAAAAGCAAGTCCAAAGAAAACAAAGGAAGAGGAAAGAAAGTGGATGATGAAGCAGGTACACATCAAGCTAACTATGCAGGTAGAGGAAGACATGGTAGAGGTAGAGGCAGAGGAGGAAGACAAGGCAGGGGGAGATCCCAAGAATCTAATTCATGCTCTATTTGTGGATTAAATAATCATACAACTGAAAATTGCTTTAGGAATTCCAGGAATCAAAGAGGCAGAGGGTACAATAGAGGAAGTTATGGCTACTCAAGAGGAAGGTTCAAAAATTACCATGGGAACTACAACAATTACAACCATTCAAACTATCAAGGAGGCAATAGGGGAAGAAGAGACTTCAATAACTACACAGAAGACTCAAATCAAGAGGACTCATTGCTAATCATGAATATGGCCATGCCACAAGGTAAATCTGATGAGCATGTTTTCTACATAGATTCAGGTTGTTCAAATCATGTGGCAGGAAATGTGGCCCTCCTATCAGATTTAGAAGATCCAAGGAACAAGCATGAGGTACAAACAGGAGATGATACAGACACCTTATGGAGGAAATAGGAAATGTCAAAGCACCTGATGGAAACATCAACTTACTCAGTAAGGTACTCTATGTCCCTACCATTACAAAGAATTTGATAAGTGTTGGGCATATAGTAGAGAAAGGGTTGCAACTCAGGTTCACAAAAGTAGGAGCATTTGTTGAAGATCCAAGTCAAGGATTCAGAAGAATTGCAAAAGGGGAAAAGACATGTAGATTGTTCACATTTGAATTACAAGGCACTAGAACATTGCTCTCTTTAATTATGGTAGTCAGACACTCACAGAATTGGAAGTATGGCACAAAAGGTTAGCACATATTGGTGAAAGATCATTAAAGCAAATTTGTAGGGACCAAAGTGTACTTGGACTCCCTAACTTGTCAAAACAACACATGATTTATAAGTGTAGTGCATGTCAATTCGGAAAGTCTCACAGGTTACCATGCATGAAGAAAGGATATATGCACGGAGATCTCTTGGAGTTGGTTCATACAAATGTATGGGGACCTAGCAAGGATGCTTCAATATCTTGATCAAGGTATTATGTCTCCTTCATTGATGATTGCAGTAGGTGGACTATATTATACTTTATGAAACACAAAGATGAAGTCTTTTCATGCTTCAAAAGATATTTGGCTCTTGTGGAGAATCAAACAGGTAAAACACTAAAAAGGCTAAGGTCAGATGGAGGGGGAGAGTACTTCTCCCATGAATTTGACTCATTTCTTCAAGAAAGAGGAATCAAAAGAGAAATCACTACAAGGTACACTCTTGAGCAAAATGAAGTGGCAGAAAGAAGGAATAAGACAATTGTTGAAGCTGTAAGGTCTATGCTAAATGAAAAGTACTTACCTAATTACTTATGGGCTGAGGTTGTATCAATAGCCACTCATTTGATTAACAGGTTACCTTCAAAATCACTTGATGGCATGACACCATATGAGGCTTGGAATGGAAGAAGACCAAGCTTGGATCATAGTAATATTTTTGGATGTGTTGCTTTTGCTCATGTTCCTTCACAGGTTAGAGGCAAGATGGATCCCAAAGGAGAAAGGTGTGTCTTCATTGGATATGACAACAATCAAAAGGGTTACAGACTATACAACCCAACAACCAAAGTATTCTTGGTGTGTAGAGATGTAGTATTTGATGGGAATAGTTCTTGGTATGAAGATTCATGTAGAAAGGTCAACCTACCTTATGATCTTGAAGAAGATTTTCCAAAACTTGTTAAGGATAGTTCTTCTAAAGTTGATGAGCATAATACCTCAGAAGATGATGAGGCAACTCAGTATGAAAAAATCAAAATGTGGAAGTCTAAAGGTAAAGCAAAAATACAAGAACTTGGACAAGAGGCAGAATCATCGCATCATGGCCTAAGAAGGTCCATGAGGGAGAAAAGAAAGCCAGAAAGCTATGGGTTTGATACTTCTCTAGTCACAAAACATTCAATCTATCTAGCATAGGACATAAATCAAGAGGAACCTTCAACATTTGAGGAAGCAAAGAAGAAATCAGAATGGAGGCATGCAATGGAAGAAGAAATTGAAGCTCTTGAGGAGAATGACACTTGGGAGTTGGTTCTCAAGTCTCCATCAGTGAAAGTGATCGGCTCAAGGTGGGATTACAAATTAATAGGTATAAGGCAAGGCTTGTGGCAAAAGGCTTTGCACAAACTCAGGGAATTGATTATGAGGAGACCTCTCCTGTGGAAAAGATGCCTACTATTAGGGTTTTGCTTAGTATTGCCTCTTCTAAGAATTGGAAGACACTTCAATTGGATGTAAAAAAAGCATTTCTTAATGGATGGATAACACAAGAGGTATCTACGGCACAACCACCTGGTTTTGAGAATCACATATATCCTAATTATGTGTGTAAACTTAATAAAGCTTTATATGGACTCAAACAAGCCCCAAGGGCTTGGAATCACAGGCTTGTGTCATTCTTACAGGACAAAGGATTTCAACCTAGGAAGGCAGATGCATCACTATTCATAAAAAGGAGTAATTCTGAAGTCATCTATTTGTACGTGTATGTAGATTATATTATACTTATAGGAAATGATAAAGATGGCATGAAGAGAATCAAATAACAGATGAGATAAGAGTTCAAGATAAGTGATTTAGGTTCACTTACCTACTTCCTACAATTGGAAAATGTCTATAAAGATCATGTTTTGTTTCTTACTCAAAGAAAGTACATTAAAGACATGTTGGCAAAATTCAAGATGCCGATTGCAGGTACTCTAATGGAGGCTAATCATAAATTGAGCTCACATGAAGGTGAATTCATAGAAGACATGACAGGTTATCAAAGCCTTGTGGGTAGTTTGATTTATGCCACATTGACAAGGGTTGATATATGTTATAGTGTGAGTGTGCTAAGTCAATTTATGCACACACCTAGGAAACCTCACATGGAGGCTGCCAAGAGGATACTGAGATATCTCAAAGGGACCATGAATGAGGGGTTATATTACCCTTATGTATATGATTTAAGTTTGAAATTGTTCTCTAATGCAGATTGGGCTGGCTCCAAGGAAGACAGAAGGAGCACCTCAGATTATCTTACCTTTGTAGGTTCAAAACTTGTTTCATGGTCATCCAAGAAGCAACCCACAGTTGCTCTCTCTTCTACTGAAGCTGAATACAGAGGTCTTGCCATAGCTACTCAAGAAGCTATGTGGATGAAGACACTATTCACAGATCTTGGATTGGAATTTGGCACTCCAACTATTTTTTGTGACAATATGAGCTCTATTCACTTAGCCGCTAATCCAATTTTTCATGCAAGGACTAAACACATTGAATTTCATTATCACTATGTAAGAGAGAAGATTGTGAGCAAGGAGATTCAAATATCATATGTGTCCACTCATCAACAATGTGCAGATATTCTAACCAAAGCATTGGATGGTACAAAGCTTTGCAAATTCAAGGCTATGATAGGTTTGCAAGTAATTTTGGAGGATTGAAGACCTCAAGCATACTTGGCTTGAGGGAGAGCTATTGGAGCAAGTTTATGACAAGCCTAAGTATTGGCTTGAGTCCCACAAAGTCATAGAAGAAGCTTTAAAATGAAGACAATGTAAAGTTCACTTGTGAACTACCTCTTGTAACTTTTTGAAGTTTTACTTGATGTAAAAGTGAAAGAATCTTAAGTGGTTGAGTTGATGGTAGTTGGAGAATCAAATCAGTCACTAATAGATTGAAGAGTGATTGAGGGAAGTTAGGCTCTCAAGATCAACTATAAATACATGGTAATTTTAGTCGTGGTTAAGAGAAGACCTCCAAGAGCTGAGCTTTATGCCATACCAAGGTGTGGTTTCAAGGCACACATATGTGTCAGTAAGTCCATTGTATTTTACAATCAATATACTTTTAATTTTCATGATCGTTTGAGTTCATATATTCATGTTCTTGTGAAGTGTATTGTTCACTGCCATATCTCTTAGTTTTCTCAGTCAGATTGTAGAGATGATTTCTATGAGCTTGGTGAATCATTTTTAGTGATTTAACTTGTTAAATTTAGCTCTCAAAGTCTATTGTATGCTCAACAATTTTCATTACAATTGGATGTTTCAATCTTCAGCTATGATCATTTGAAGTCAACCCTGTCACTTGGTTTTCTTCTTCTCTGGCAGCACTCTCTCAGAATAGTCATTTTGTCATAGTTGTTTCTCAGTGTGTACTTCACCATTTTCTTTGATTTAAAGCTTGTTAGATTCAACACATTGTCTAGTAGTATATGCTTACAAAATTTCATAATCATTTGATTCTTAAAGCATCAGATATGTGCATTTTATTGATCATGGGTTTGAGTACTGTTGCAGCCCAGGAAAATCGGGGTCATCTTATGACTTGCTAAGTTTGTTTCTCTTTGTGTGGTTCATCTTTTTTTATCAAATCACTCATGGTTGTTAGCTTACTAAGTGTGTAAAAGTTCCCCAAAAGGAATTAAGTTAATTGCTGATGTGGCCAGAGAATTGTTCAAAACTTTGGACAGGTGTATGAACATAAATAACAAGTTTTTGGCTCTTGAATCTACTCCAACTTATCTGTTTTGATTCAACTTTTTGAGAGTGATATTCCAAGGTACATAGGGTGTCTAATACATCCTTTGGCAAGCTAAAAGGGCCCACCACATATCTGTGGAGTCCATTTGGCTAGTGTAGTGCAAAGTTTTTGCAGCACCACTTCATCTTCATCGACTACAAATCCATCTCTTTTCATGCGTGTGCGTTGTGTGTACGTGTGTATGACGGCCTTGTATTTCTATCCAGCCCCCTATGGTGCTTGGGTGGTTTGCCCCGGTGCACGAAATTGTGCGCAACTATAAGCAGAGTGGGTTCCGTGACATCCTCTACACTGCGGACCGGCCAGCAATGCCTTCCAACATGCAGGCTAAGAAGCACTATGGGAGTGTGTGCCAAGCCTTCCCTTCCTCACCGTTCTTGGGAACGCCGGTTGTCCCTCAAGCCGTGGGTAGATGTGCAGTAACAAGAATGTCCCCCGTCACTCCTAGGCGGGTCTTGGGCCCCTTGACAGTTGTGTGCCATGAGGTTGGCTCGTCTTGGACGGCCACCTCCTATCTCTCGAGTTGAGATCCCTCGAGGTTGGCTTGAGCATGACTGCCTCCCCTTTGTTAGTTTTGGATTGAGCTTCTGCTTCGCACTTGAGTGTGTATTTCATGGTTTGATGGTTGTCCTACGAGAGCGTGCTTGTCTACGTGCGGCCATTCTCAACTTGTTGGGTATGTTTTGCTTCCGTATTGTGTGTAGGCCTTCGGGCCGTTCAGCTAAGGGTGTGTGCAGGTTAGCTTGTCTCACACGGTTTGCTTGCTTATTTCAATTAAGTAAGCTTCCGTGCATTCTAAGTTGCAGTCCCTTCGTTTCGGGTTACTCAAGGGCAAAGACCCGTTTCGCAAGTCCCCTTGCACTTCTCAAGTCCCATGCAGGTTCAAGCCGAGAAGGCAGCCCCTTGGGCTTGGGATTTGCTCATTCATTACATTTGGTATCAGAGCTTCGGTCTAGTGATCGGGTGCATGTGAGCCATCAGCGGTGCCATGGACGGGCCATCGGCAAAGGGCTGAATTTCTATTTTGGAGGCAAAACGGTGTGTGCCTTCGACAATGGGCCTCGCGTGGGACGTTGGCTGTTTGGCAAAAATATGAAAAATTTTCTTTCGGATATGTGAGCTTCAAGAGGGTCATTCAGCTTCGTTTGGGACCATCGGCAAAAGGCATGGTTTTGGCAGCAGATCCGTTTTATGGCTCGAGTGGCACGGGTCGTGGGGCGGAGTGGCAGCTGTCTCACCATTTTGGATCCTTTTGTAAGGCACGTTCTATTCACCTAGTTATGTGTTTGTGGGCTCAGCCTTCGTGGCCACCCTCTCCTGATAGCATCTCTCTTAGATTGGACCGGTGTGGCGCATGCTCTTGTTTTCCCCCTTCGAGGAGGGAGGTTGATCCTCCATAGAACTGACAAGGTTGCTGTGTGAAGCCGGGTAGGGGTAATGCGATAAATCGAAGTCGCTCTGTAAGTCATGCACCACTAGGAGGGCTCCTACCATCCGCACATAGCACATGTTCCACGGGAGCAGCAGTAGGCGATTCCGATGGGCTCCTCTTTGCGAGGGCTCAGGCTGGATTTTGTGCAAATCTTGTTCTCCATGGTTGGGTGTGGGAAAACAAAGTCCCCGCTTCATTTTGAGCTGCCGGTTTACAACAGTTTTGAGCATTGCAAAGTTCACAATAGTTTTGATATTTTGTGATGTTTGGGGCGTGAAAATGCATCGCTCTACTTGCAAAAAGGTGTCCCCATGTTTTATTTGATATAAGGAATAATCCACGCTTCGCATTTTGGGAAAAAGTTAGGCGTTCATGTGTTTTTGGACCTCAGAAATATCCACGCTGCTATGTTTTTTGTTTAATATAAAGGAACTTTTGCATTAGCCTACTCTCCCGAATTTGAATTAATTAAAAGAAAAGTACAAGAGAAGGGGACTAGTGCCCACGGGATTCCCCCAATCCCACAGAGCAGCGATAGCTTTTACAGAGTTTAGATGGCATTGCAAAGAAGGTTAATCACCCTCTCATCATCCTCATGCAGGGCCCACTTGGATTTAAGCTTGTTGTTAATCAAAAGGAGCACTTGATGGTGTTTGAAGGGGGGGATTTCTTACAATTAGCGATCCTTTTGCCAATGAGGAACAGCGATTTCTCAATCGACCACTCTCTGGAGGTGTCGCCAAAGTTCAAAGCACATCTTTTCTGCCAGATTTTCCAAAGGACCTCCCCTCTCATGGCGTTCCAGAGAGTCGCGGAGCAGCCGATCGCTTCTCCCGACAAAGCTTGTTTCCAACTGATATGTTTGTGAAGTCTAATTTTCCTTCCGATAATCTGTGAGAGCCTGTTGGAGTTGGGACAAGTAAAGAAGATGTGAGAAACATCTTCAATAGACCGATAGCAGTGTTTGCACCAGGGAGATATCCCACAAAATTTGCTAGCCTTAAGATTGTTTCCAGATTCCACAATGAAGAATTTTCCATAAGAGGACAGACTTTTTGATTTCTATGAGGGGGTGCCAGATAGCCATGAACTTCATGTCCCACTGAAGCCGCGTCCATGACAGGCACCACTTCTTGTTGAGGTTAACCTGATAATCAATGGTTTCTTTGATGTTTGGGATTTTTTATAGGCAATTACCATTGTGCCATCTGAGACCAAGCGAGCTCAACATGTCATGCCCCATGAGAAGGCGAACTTTAGAGCGGTCCCAAGTGAGACATCTGCTTTGCAAACTGATCCATTCTTCATAGGAGATGTTGATGCTTGGGTCAATGTCCTCAAAGTTGATCCACTGGTTGGTGTCTTGCTTCCAGATATGTTTCTATGTTTTGAAGCCTTTGTACCATAGCCTCTTGGCATTTCGAATGTTCCAAGAATCCACGATTCGGATGCCATGGATCGGAAACCAGATAGAGTCATTTTGTTTGATATCGGCCGCCCACTTCCATGTGAAGAGATGGATAGGTATGTGCTTGAAGATGAAGAGGTGTTGCAAAATCCTTGATCTACACCAGCCAAATGAACTCCAAAAGTATATGGTGGGCCCTTTTAGCTTGCCAATGGATGTATTAGACACCCTATGTACCTTGGAATATCACTCTCAAAAAGATAGATCAAAATAGATAAATTGGAGTTAGCTCAGAGGTGAAAACTTGCTATTCTTGGTTCATACACCTGCCCAGTGTTTTACATAATTCTCTGAGCACAGCAACAACTAGCTCAATTCCTCCTGGGGAAGTCTAAGCAACTTAAAGAGCTAACTTTCAAGAGTAATCTCATCAAAAATAATGAACCACACACTGAGAATGAGTTTTAACAAGTGATGACATCATCCCGATTTTCACGGGCTGCTATAGAAATAGACCAGTGAGCAGAAAAATCAACATAACTCAAAATGTAGAAATCTCATGATTATGAAAATTTGTATGGTTATACTAGACAGTAAGCTGAATCCAACAAGATTTAAATCACTGAATTTGGATAAGTAACCACTGAGAAACACCTCTGACAAGATGAGTGAAAAAGTCGGGTACCTAACAGAGAAGTGAAGATGAACAGACCCTGTTGACTTCAAATGAACATAACTGAAGATTGCAACATCCAAATGACATGAAAACTTTTGAGCATATAGTAGACTTATAGAGCTAACTTTACCAAGTTAAATCACTGAAAATGATGCACCAAGCTCAGAGAAAACATCTCTACAAGCTGACTGAGAAAACTGAGAGTAATGGCAGTGAGTAGTACACTTCACAAGAACATGGAAAGATGAACTCAAATAATCCTGAAAATGAAAGTATATTGCTTGTACAATACAATGACTTACTGATACATATGTGTGCCTTGTAATCACACCTTGATATAGCATAAAGCTCAGCTCTTGGAGGTCTTCACATAGGTCTCTCTAACCACGACTAAAACTGCCATCTATTTATAGTTGGGTTTGGGAGGCTAACTTCCCTCAATCACTCTCCAATCAATCAATGATTGATTTGATTCTCTACCTACCACAAATCACGAATTCGTGGCTCCTCTTTCCATTCTTGATCAAGTGGACCACTTAAGATTCTCTTACTTTTACATTAAGTAAACTCTTCAAAAGTTACAAGAGGTAGTTCATAAGTGAACTTTACATAGTCTTCATTTTAAAGCTTCTTTTATGACTTTGTGGGACTCAAGCCAATACTTAGGCTTGTCATAGACTTGCTCCAACAGCTCCCCCTCAAGCCAAGTATGCTTGAGGTCTTCAATCTTCCAAGATTACCTGCAAACCAATCATAGCCTTGAATTTGCAAAGCTTTGTACCATCCAATGCTTTGGTTAGAATATCTGCACATTGTTGATGAGTGGACACATATGATATTTGAATCTCTTTGCTTAGAACCTTTTCTCGTACATAGTGATAATGAACTTCAATATGTTTAGTCCTTGCATGAAAAATAGGATTAGCAGTCAAATGAATAGAACTCATATTGTCACCAAAAATAGTTGGAGTTCCAAACTCCAATCCAAGATCTTTGAGCAATGTCTTCATCCACATAGCTTCTTGAGTAGCTATGGCAAGACCTCTGTATTCAGCTTCAGTAGAAGAGAGAGCAACTGTGGGTTGCTTCTTGGATGACCACGAAATAAGCTTTGAACCTGCAAAGGTAAGATAACCTGAAGTGCTCCTTCTATCTTCCTTGGAGCCAGCCCAATCTGCATCAGAAAATAGCTTCAAACCTAAATCAGATACATAAGGATAATAAAGTCCTTCATTTATGGTTCCTTTGAGATACTTGAGAATCCTTTTGGCAGCATCCATATGTGGTTTCCTTGGTGTGTGCATAAATTGACTTAGCACACTCACACTGTAACATATATCTACTCTTGTCAATGTGGCATAGTTGAGACTACCCACTAGACTTTGATATGATGTGATGTCCTCTATGAATTCACCTTCATGTGAGCTCAATTTGTGATTGACCTCCATTGGAGTACCTACAATCTTACAATCTTGCATCTTGAATTTTGCCAACATGTCCTTAATGTACTTTCTTTGAGTGAGAAACAAACCATGATCTTTGTAGACAACTTCCAAACCTAGGAAGTAGGTAAGTGAACCCAAATCACTTATCTTGAACTCTTCTCTCATCTGATCTTTGATCTTCTTCATACCATCTGCATCATTTCCTGTGAATATAATATCATCTACATATACACATAGGTAGATGACCTCGGAATTACTCTTTTTAATAAAGAGTGAAGGATCTGCCTTGCTTGGTTGAAAGCCTTTGTCCTGCAAGAATGAAACAAGCCTGAAATTCCAAGCTCTTGGAGCTTGCTTGAGACCATACAATGCTTTGTTAAGTTTACACACATAATCAGGATAAACTTGATTCTCAAAACCAGGTGGTTGTGCCATATATACCTCTTCTGTTATCCAACCATTCAAGAATGCATTCTTTACATCTAGTTGAAGTATCTTCCAATTCTTGGAAGAGGCAATACTAAGCAAAACCCTAATAGTAGGCATCTTTGCCACAGGAGAGAAGGTCTCCTCATAATCAATTCCCTGAGTTTGTGCAAAGCCTTTTGCCACAAGCCTTGCCTTATACCTGTTAATGGAACCATCAGAATTCTTTTTGAGTTTATAGACCCATCTTGAGCCTATTACCTTCATGGATGCAGTCTTGGGCACCAAATCCCAAGTGTTGTTTTCCTCAAGTGCTTCAATCTCTTCCTTCATTGCATGCTTCCATTCTGTTTTTGCTTTGGCCTCTTCAAATGATGATGGCTCCTCTTGGTTTATGTCCTGTGCTATGTAGATAGAATGTTTAGTTACTAATGAGGTGTCAAATCCATACCTTTCTGGTTTTTTCTTTTCCCTCATAGATCTTCTTAGGCCATGATGTGATGATTCTGCCTCATGTCCAAGTTCCTGCAATTTTGCTTTACCTTTAGACTTCCATGCTTTGATCTTTTCCATCTGAGATTCTTCATCATCCTCTGAGGTGTCTTGTTCTTCAATCTTTGGTTGTTCTCTACCAAGCTTTGGAAAATCTTCTTCAAGATCATATGGTAAATTGACCTTCTTGCATGAATCTTCATACCATGAATTGTTCTCATCAAAAACTACATCTCTGCTTACCAAGAATCCTTTGTTGGTAGGGTTGTATAACCTGTAGCCCTTTTGATTGTTGTCATATCCAATAAATACACACATTTCTGCCTTTGGATCCATCTTGCCTCTAACCTGTGAAGGAACATGAGCAAAAGCAATACATCCAAAAATTTTACAATGATCTAAGCTTGGTCTTCTTCCATTCCAAGCCTCATATGGAGTCATCCCATCAAGGGATTTTGAAGGCAACCTCTTAATCAAGTAAGTGGCTGTAGATACAGCCTCAGCCCATAAGTAATTAGGTAAATGCTTTTCATTTAACATAGACCTTGCAGCTTCAACAATTGTCCTATTCCTCCTTTCTGCCACTCCATTTTTCTCAGGAGTGTACCTTGTAGTTACCTCTCTTTTGATTCCTCTTTCTTGAAGAAAAGAATCAAAATCATGGGAGAAGTATTCTCCCCCTCCATCTGACCTTAGCCTTTTTAGTGATTTACCTGTTTGATTCTCCACAAGAGCCAAATATCTTTTGAAACATGAAAATACTTCATCTTTGTGTTTCATAAAGAATAGGATAGTCCATCTGCTACAATCATCAATAAAGGAAACATAATACCTTGATCCAGATATTGAAGCTTCCTTGCTAGGTCCCCATACATCTGTATGAACCAACTCCAAGACATCTCCATGCATATAACCTTTCTTCATGAATGGTAACCTGTGAGACTTTCCAAATTGACATGCACTACACTTATAAATCATATGTTGTTTTGACAAATTAGGGAGTCCAAGTACACTTTGGTCCCTGCAGATTTGCTTTAATGACCTTTCACCAATATGTGCTAACCTTTTGTGCCATACTTCCAATTCTGTGAGTGTCTGACTACCATAATTAAAGAGAGCAATGTTTCTAGTGTCCTGTAATTCAAATGTGAACAATCTACCTGTCTTTTCACCTTTTGCAATTCTTCTGAATCCTTGACTTGGATCTTCAACAAATGCTCCTGCTTTTGTGAACCTGACTTGCAACCCTTTCTCTACTATCTGCCCAACACTTATCAAATTCTTTGTAATGGTAGGGACATAGAGTACCTTACTGAGTAGGTTGATGTTTCCATCAGGTGCTTTGACATTGCCTATTTTCTCCACTGGATGTTTTGTATCATCTTCTGTTTGTACCTCATGCTTATTCCTTGGATCTTCTAAATCTGATAGGAGTGCCACATTTCCTTCCACATGATTTGAACAACCTGAATCTATGTAGAAAACATGCTCATCAGATTTACCTTGTGGCATAGCCATGTTCATGATCAATAATGAATCCTCTTTGTTTGAGTCTTCTGTGTAGTTATTGTAGTCTCTCCTTCCTTTGTAGCCTCCTTGATAGTTTGAATGATTGTAGTTGTTGTAGTTGCCATGGTAGTTGTTGAACCTTCCTCTTGAGTATCCATAACTTCCTCTATTGTATCCTCTGCCTCTTTGATTCCTGGAATTCCTAAAGCAATTTTCAGTTGTATGATTAGTTAATCCACAAATAGAACATGAGTTGGAGTCTTGGGATCTCCCCCTGCCTTGTCTACCTCCTCTTCCTCTACCTCTGCCATGTCTTCCTCTACCTGCATAGTTAGCTTGATATGTACCTGCTTCATCATCCACTTTCTTTGCCTTTCCTTTGTTATCTTTAGACTTGCTTTTATCCGTGTATAAAGCTGAAGATTGATTACCTTTAGAGCTTTCTCCATTTTTGATAAGCTTTGCCTCTTGAGTAAGTAGTTGTCCAATGAGTGTGTTGAAATCAGGTACATGCATGTCCATGTACAAATCCATAGCTGTGGTGAATGCTTCCCCCATATCATCTCCCTTCAAGCCATTGATGACCTGCCTTACAATTTGCTCTTCATCTATTACCTCTCCAATGCTTCCCAACTGATCCGCTATGTCCTTGAGCTTTGTGACAAAATCAGTCACATTTTGTTTGGGAGCCTTCTTGAGAGTTGTGAACTCCAGCCATAGTTGATGCTTCCTAGCTTTGGTACTTGAAGAAAAGAAAGCTTCAAGTGCATCCCACACTTCCTGAGATGTCTTACAACTTCTAATGTGAGGCAACAAAAAATCTGAGATAGAGTTGAGGAGATAAGACCTTGCAAGTGCATCCTTGGAGCACCATGTGCTCAATCTTTCTTGCTCTTCTTGTGTTGGTTGACTTTTGTTCCTGAAACTTGGCATAACTTCATCTCCAGCCACATAACCATATAAACTTCTACCTTGGAGATAAGCTTCCATTCTTAATGACCAAGCTGAGTAGTTACCTCTGTCTAATTTGTCAATCGATGAAGGAAATCCATCTGCCATGTTGTCCAACCTTGCTCTGATACCACATAACCATATAAACTTCTATCTTGGAGATAAGCTTCCATTCTTAATGACAAGGCTGAGTAGTTACCTCTGTCTAATTTGTCAATCGATGAAGGAAATCCATCTGCCATGTTGTCCAACCTTGCTCTGAAGAGATGGATAGGTATGTGCTTGAAGATGAAGAGGTGTTGCAAAATCCTTGATCTACACCAGCCAAATGAACTCCAAAAGTATATGGTGGGCCCTTTTAGCTTGCCAATGGATGTATTAGACACCCTATGTACCTTGGAATATCACTCTCAAAAAGATAGATCAAAACAGATAAGTTGGAGTTAGCTCAGAGGTGAAAACTTGCTATTCTTGGTTCATACACCTACCCAGTGTTTTACATAATTCTCTGAGCACAGCAGCAATTAGCTCAATTCCTCTTGGGGAAGTCTAGGCAACTTAAAGAGCTAACTTTCAAGAGTAATCTCATAAAAAATAATGAACCACACACTGAGAATGAGTTTTAACAAGTGATGACATCATCCCGATTTTCACGGGCTGCTACAGAAATAGACCAGTGAGCAGAAAAATCAACATAACTCAAAATGTAGGAATCCAATGATTATGACAATTTGTATACTTATACTAGACAGTAAGATGAATCCAACAAGCTTTAAATCATTGAATTTGGGTAAGTAACCACTGAGAAACACCTCTGACAAGATGAGTGAAAAAGTCGGGTACCTGACAGAGAAGTGAAGATGAACAGACCCTATTGACTTCAAATGAACGTAACTGAAGATTGCAACATCCAAATGACATGAAAATTTGTGAGCATTTAGTAGACTTATAGAGCTAACTTTACCAAGTTAAATCACTGAAAATGATGCACCAAGCTCAAAGAAAACATCTCTGCAAGCTGACTGAGAAAACTGAGAGTAATGGCAATGAGTAGTACACTTCACAAGAACATGGAAAGATGAACTCAAATAATCATGAAAATGAAAGTATATTGCTTGTACAATACAATGAATTACTGATACATATGTGTGCCTTGTAATCACACCTTGATATGGCATAAAGCTCAGCTCTTGGAGGTCTTCACATAGGTCTCTCTAACCACGACTAAAACTGCCATCTATTTATAGTTGAGTTTGGGAGGCTAACTTCCCTCAATCACTCTCCAATCAATCAATGATTGATTTGATTCTCTACCTACCACAAATCACGAATTCGTGGCTCCTCTTTCCATTCTTGATCAAGTGGACCACTTAAGATTCTCTTACTTTTACATTAAGTAAACTCTTCAAAAGTTACAAGAGGTAGTTCACAAGTGAACTTTACATAGTCTTCATTTTAAAGCTTCTTTTATGACTTTGTGGGACTCAAGCCAATACTTAGGCTTGTCATAGACTTGCTCCAACATTCCAATCTTCACTTGTTCTTGTGAATCTTTTGACTTTATTCCAACTCTTCCATAGGGAGCACACAAGATTCGAGCCTTTCGGGAAGACCGGTTTAGGGTTTAGGGTTTCAATGTTTTGAATGGAATGTCTTGGCAAAGCAAATGTGTGCTTGAGTTTGGCCATCCCGATTCACCCTTTTGTGCTAGATAGCTAAAGACCCTTTGGGATGGGTGCTTCGTTTCTTTCGGTGAGGCTATGGAAGCCATGCCATCACGTTCTCTATGTGAGCTCCACGTGAGGAGTGTGTTTTCGAAGGAAAGAGATGTGCGGGCCGGCGGGTTGGGCATGGTCCTCCTATGCAGGTCGTTTCGAGGTTGCGCCTGGAGGTCTCCATGAAGCCGGGGCTAGTTTGCATGTGGGTCGTCGAGTTGAACATGGTTCTCTCGTTCGGACCATTTATGTCAGATGCACCTGCGGAACCGTTCGAGGCCAGGGCAAGTTTATGTGGCTTGGTCGACGGGCTTGGAAGTGACTCCTCGTTTGTGCTATGGGATCGAGTCTGCGGGTCCTTTCAAGGCCGAGGCAAAGTGTGTGAGCTTGGCCGTCGGGGTGACAATGGTTCTTCCGATAGTGCTAGCCTGCGCGTTCCCTTTGAGGCCAGGGCAAGTATGGGAAGTTGTTGCCTGCGGGTTCCCATAGAGTCCGGAGCTAGTTTGGCAAAAGAGGTAGCTATGCCGACGGGCAGTGACGTTGAGGTCCCCCTCGTGCAGCTAGCAAGTTGGAGGTGTGCGCCTGTGGGATCCCTTTGAGGCCGGTGTTTGTTTGCAAAAGGTTGGTGCCTGCATGTTCCCTTCGAGGCCAGGACAAGTGCGGTTTAGTTTGACGGGCCGACAGGCAAAGATGTTAAGGTCCCCCTCGTGTTTTATGTGCTTGCGGGTTCCATTGAGACCGAGGCAAGGTTGGGCAAAAGAGGCAACTCGCCAGCGGGTAGTGATGTTTACTAGGTCCCCCTTGCTCGGTGGGTAAGGAAAGAGTGAGGCCACGGGTTCCTTCGAGACCGGGACAAGTTGGAAGCGTGGTCAACAGGCAGTGACGTAAGTCCCCCTCATTCGAACCATATGTGGAAAGTCGCTCGCAGATTACTTCGAGACCGGAGCAAGTGCGTGGGCTTTGGTAGATGGGAAGTGACAATGCTAGGTCCCCCTCGTTTGTGCCTTCACGTTTGGAGTCCGCGGGCTCATTGAGACCGGGACAAGTTTGGTTGGTTGGACGGCAGGCTGTGACAAGAGTCCCCTCGTCCATGCCTTTTCGTGAGACCGCCTATGGGATCCCTTCAAGGCCGGGGCAAAGTGTGAGTAAGTTGCCTGTGGGTTCCCTTCGAGGCCGAGGCTTGTGTGCAAAGGATGGCTCATGGTTTTCCCTTTAGGACCTGGGTTATCATGGGAAAAGGTTGTGGCCGACACAAGAGTAAGTCGCTAGGCACAGTGTGTTAGTGCCTTGAGCATGAAAGCTTTGTGGGTCGACGATAGGCTCGTGTTGGATGAGGTGGGAACTATCGAGGAGCGTATGATAGGCATGCGCTAGGCGGATGTAATGGGCTCTGTTGTCTCTTGGTAGTCGGTTAAGCAAGGCTAAAAATATGGCGGGTGTGTGGAGTGGCTCAAGTGTTCATGTCCATCATAAAGTGAATTTTCAGATTTGTGCCAATGTGCATGTAAGTTGTGTGATGCGCAACACAGCCATGCCTTGTGAAAAGCATGGTGGGCCGACGATAGGCCTCTTCTTTCGATGGGAATTGCTTGGGTCGGTGTGATGGTGCGCCATGCCCTGTGATTGTGGCATGTTGGAATGGAAACAAAGGGATGTGTGTGTGGAATGGCAAAGAGGCCTCTTCCACCACAGTTTGGGTTTGACCCCCTAAAGTTGCATATCAGCCCGAGTAGGGGCATTGTTCTCTATGAGAACCGCTTAGTGTCTGGGTTAGGCACTAAGATTCTTGCATTGATCGGAAAGGCCCATTCTCTTGCATAGCGACAAAGGGGCAATGTCTTCGTGACATTGGCATGAAGCCTTGGTTTGATACTAAACTTCTCGTCTTGTGGGAAAAAGGCCCATTTCTATCGCATGGCAATAAAGGGGCATGTGGACATCCCGATACGAATTGACTCTAGGGGATTGATCACCCTCTTCACGATAAGAGTTGTCTTGGAGGATCCAAGAGCTGAAAGCCCAAATCTATCACGTAGGCGATACAACGGCATGTGAATGTTCAAAAGTGAATTGAGTTAGATGGACTCACCATCTGTCGTGACGATAGGAACTCCTTGAAGGTTCTTGGACGAAAAGTAGCACATTTTGCCTACTTAGAGGTAAAGCACTTTGACCCAAACCTCGAGGTTCGTTTATGTGCAAAATCTGGCTCATGTAGAGCTTGGCGTTGTCTCGATGCAGTCGGAGTGGGGCAACTTGTTCCTTCTTAGCAGTCCCTTTGCTTCGAGCCAAACCGGAGGTGTTAGGTTCGCACCTCTTTGCACAAGTCTCCCTTAGATATGCATTCACACGACAACCCATGGTACTAAGGACGCTGCTCCAATTTTGAGAGTAAGAACACCATGCAGAGTCTCAAAAGCCTTTCACAAAATGTTACGCTTGCAATTACACCCCTAACCGGATTTAGATTAGCACCCCTAGGTGAACTTCTCGAGCATGAGAAGTCTATTGGAGAGGGGGTGAATATGTGATGGCCTTGTATTTCTATCCAGCCAACTGTGGTGCTTGGGTGGTTTGCCCTGATGCGCCAAATTGTGTGCAACTATAATGGGAGTGGGTTCTATGACATCCTCTACACTGCGGACTGGCCAAGAGTGCCTTCCAACATGCGAGCTAAGAAGCACTATGGGCATGTGTGCTCAGCCTTCCCTTCCTCACGGTTCTTGGGAACGTCGTTTGTCCCTCGAGACGTGGGTAGATGCCCAGTAACGGGAACATCCCTTGTTGCTCCTAGGTGGCTCTTGGGTCCCTTGACAGTTGCGTGCCGTGAGGTTGGCTCATCTTGGATGGCCACCTCCTATCTTTTGAGTTAAGGTCCCTTGGGGATGGCTTGAGCATGAGGGCCTCCCCTTTGTTGTTTTGGATTGAGCTTTTGCTTCGCACTCAAGTGTGTGTTTCACCGTTTGATGGTTGTCCCGCAAGAACGTGTTTGTCTGCGTGCCGCCATTCTCAACTTGTTGGGAATATGTTCCACTTCCGCATTGCATGCAGGCCTTCAAGCCATTCGGCTAAGGTTGTGTGAAGGTTAGCTTGTCTCAGACGGCTCCCGTTTCCTTCAAGTAAGCTTCCATGCCCGTTTTGCAAGTCCCCTCGCACTTCTCAAGTCCCATGCGGGTTTGAGCCGAGAAGGAAGCCCCTAGGGCTTGGGTTTTGCTCATTCCTCACAGTGTGCTTGTGTGTGTGTGTGTGTGTGTGTGTGCATGTGCATGTGCATGTACATGTGCATGTATGTGTGCATGTTGTGTATGTATATATGTATATGTGTGTATGTGTGTATATGTATATGTGTGTATGTGTGTATATGTATATGTGTATGTGTGTATACGTGTATGTGTGTGTATGTGTATGTGTATGTGATGTGTCTATGTATGTGTATGTGTATGTGTATGTGTATGTGTATGTGTATGTGTATGTGTATGTGTATGTGTATGTGTATGTGTATGTGTATGTGTATGTGTATGTGTATGTGTATGTGTATGTGTATGTGTATGTGTATGTGTATGTGTATGTGTATGTGTATGTGTATGTGTATTGTATGTGTATGTGTATGTGTATGTGTATGTGTATGTGTATGTGTATGTGTATGTGTATGTGTATGTGTATGTGTATGTGTATGTGTATGTGTATGTGTATGTGTATGTGTATGTGTATGTGTATGTGTCTGTGTATGTGTCTGTGTCTGTGTCTGTGTGTGTGTGTGTATGTATGTGTATGTGTATGTGTATGTGTATGTGTATGTGTATGTGTATGTGTATGTGTATGTGTATGTGTATGTGTATGTGTATGTGTATGTGTATGTGTATGTGTATGTGTATGTGTATGTGTATGTGTATGTGTATGTGTATGTGTATGTGTATGTGTATGTGTATGTGTATGTGTATGTGTATGTGTATGTGTATGTGTATGTGTATGTGTATGTGTATGTGTATGTGTATGTGTATGTGTATGTGTATGTGTATGTATATGTGTATCTGTATGTGTAGGTGCATGTGCATGTGCATGTGCATGTGCATGTGCATGTGTATGTGCATGTGTATGTGTATGTGTATGTGTATGTGTATGTGTATGTGTATGTGTATGTGTATGTGTATGTGTATGTGTATGTGTATGTGTATGTGTATGTGTATGTGTATGTGTATGTGTATGTGTGTGTATGTGTATGTGTATATGTGTATGTGAATGTGTGTATGTGTGTGCATGTGTATGTGTATATATGTGTGTGTGCATCTGTATGTGTATGTCTATGTGTGTGTGTATGTCTATGTGTATGTGTGCATGTTTATGTGTATGTGTATGCATGTGTATGTGTATATGTGTGTGTATGTGTGTGCATGTGTATGTGTATGTCTATGTGTGTGTATGTGTATGTGTGTGTATATATGTGTGTATGTGTACGTGTACGTGTACATGTACATGCATGTGTACGTGTACATGTACGTGCATGTGTATGTGTACATGTACGTGTACGTGTACGTGTACGTGCACATGTACATGTACGTGTACGTGCACATGTACATGTACGTGTACGTGCACATGTACATGTACGTGTACGTGTTCTTGTATGTGTATGTGTATCGATACCGGTACAGGTACCGGTATGGGTACGGGTACTAGTACCGATACGTGACGCGTACGGCTATGGCTACGGGTACGGGTACAGGTACGGGTACTGGTATGCGTATGCGTATGTGTATGCATATGCATATGTGTATGCATATGCATATGTGTATGCATATGCATATGTGTATGCATATGCATATGTGTATGCATATGCATATGTGTATGCATATGCATATGTGTATGCATGTGCGTGTGTGTGTGTGTGCATGTGTGCCTCTATGTGTGTGTGCATGTGTGTGTGCATGTGCATGTACACGTGCATCATTTGCACGTGCACGTGCATGTGCATGTGCATGTGTATGTGTATGTGTTTGTGTTTGTGTGTGTATGTCTTTGTGTGTATGTGTAGGTGTATATGTAATATGTAGGTGTATATGTAGGTGTGTATGTGTATGTATATCTACGTATGCGTATGCGTATGCGTATGCGAAAAGCGTATGCGTATGCGTATGCGTATGTGTATGCGTATGCGTATGCGTATGCGTATGCGTATGCGTATGCGTATGCGTATGCGTATGCGTATGCGTATGCGTATGCTTATGTGTATGCATATGCATATGCAAATATGTATGCCCACGCGCACGCGTATGCGTATGTGTATGTGTATGCCTATGTGCATGAGTATGTGTATGTGCATGAGTATTTGTATGTG
>CM035433.1:21069841-21079841 GCA_020310875.1 Ceratopteris richardii
GTGTCTATGCGTATGTATGTACCTCTATTAGTGTATGTCTATACATGTGTATGCATACATGTATACAATTATGAATATATGCATATGCATGTTTAGATGTATGTGTATGTGTATGTGTATGTGTATGTATGTGTATGTGTATGTGTATGTGTATGTGTATGTGTATGTGTATGTGTTTGAGTGTGTACATGAGTTTATATCTGAATATGTACATGTCGTGTACATGTGTATGTATCAGTGTGCATATTGTATGTTAGTGTCTGTGTGTATATGTTAGTGTGTTATATGTATGAGTACATGTATGTGTGTGTACGTGTATGTATGTGTATGTGTATGTGTATGTGTATGTGTGTGTGTGTGTGTGTGTGTGTGTGTGTGTGTGTGTGCACGCGCATGCGCGTGCATGTGCATGTGCATGTCTAGATTTACATTCAGGCATTTGTATATGTGTACATGTGCGTGGCCCTGTTCATTTGTCTGTGTAAACATATGTATAATACATGTGTACATATGTATACAAATACATAATATGTATATGTAGATGTGTATACATGAATGTTTGTGCATAAATATATTTGTGCATGTATAGAGTGTGTGTGTGTGTGCACGTGCATTCACACATGTGAGAGGGGAGGTAGAGATAGAGAGAGACACATACCAAGACCCTACTTTCATTTGAAGAAGGATGTACTGTTAAGTGCGTGAAATTGTAGGATCCCTTGTTAACCCTCTTGCACGTAAAACAAATTGCCATATTGGAATTTGGACACCTAGATAGGGGATGTCATGACCAGCCATGACAATTCAACCAATGAGAATGTTCTCATTCAAATATTTAATCCGTTAAGGAGACTAATCACCCCATTTCCAACCTCTACGTTTTTTTCTGTTTTCTATTAGATCATTAACTAATGCTCTGGATAGCTGAACAAGCGTCCACCACACTGGAAGCTCTATTAAAAAAACCAAGATGTGATCTACGAATATTAACTCAAGGAGATTATTACTAAATAAACTCATATAATCCATCTACAACAATGTATATTACACGATTTGTTTTCCTTTTCTATTTGTTTCAATCTCTGCCTCTATCTCTGATAAGCGTTGTCGTAACTTGCTGGCTTCTTCTTCCAGGTTGGTGATATCCTTAACTTTGCACTCATTAGTTGAACGCAAGTTGAAAGGTGTTGTGAGATGTTTGGAAAAATCTTTCAGTGCATCCACTCCACGAACCTGAGCATTATATAGTCAAAAGTCTCTCTCTCTCTCTCTCTCTCTCTCTCTCTCTCTCTCTCTCTCTCTCTCTCTCTCTCTCTCTCTCTCTCTCTCTCTCTCTCTCTCTCTCTCTCTCTCTCTCTCTCTCTCTCTCTCTCTCTCTCTCTCTCTCTCTCTCTCTCTCCCTCCCTCCCTCCCCAAAGCAAGACTCCAAACAGAGATCATAAGAAGGACAAGCAAATATTCCTATTGCAAGAGCAACTATAAAGAATGATGCAAATGACCGGTAAGAGAGGATAGAGTCAGCACCAATAGATTTATCAACATGATTACAAGAAGCGAAACTATCAAGGTCAGGTTTGTCGAAAGTAGTCGTTTTCATAGTGAAGGAACAAGACATGGTAAACAGTATCAAAAAGGAAATAGAAGCGATGACTTTCCTCCAAGTTAAGACAAACAGGATATTCCCGAAGTGAAGGATAAAGGAGGAAACTGTCATAAATACAGATAACTGTGATGCCCAACTAAAAAGAGCAGTACCCTTCATCGATTTGAGACCACCCCTCACCGATTGTTTTGTAAATTGAATGGCGACTCAATCAACTTAAGGAACTGGGATATTGAAGACAAGATTGCAGTTGTACAGCAAACTGAGTCGTGCAAGGACCTCGGGTACGAATAGCAACTTGAGTCATGAAAGGACCAACAGAGTTCATTGAAGTTAAAGGAGGAAAATACGGGAAAGGTAGACAGTTTAGAAAGGACAAAAAGATTTCTTTCTTTTTGGTCCAGTTAAATTGATAGCCAAAGTAAAATTTAATAGGTGTAACTTGTGTCTCATAGGCCGAAATCCAACTTCCCAAGGATGTTAATGTGTTTGTGTGTGTGTGTGTGTGTGTGTGTGTGTGTGTGTGTGTGTGTGTGTGTGTGTGTGTGTGTGTGTGTGTGTGTGTGTGTGTGTGTGTGTGTGTGTGTGTGTGTGTGTGTGTGTGTGTGTGTGTGTGTGAGAGAGAGAGAGAGAGAGAGAGAGAGCAGAACATAAGGAGGTCACTAGAGCTATAAGACAACATCAATTTTGATTGGATTCCTACATGATGTGGATACAATTTATATCCAGGAAAAGGTGGCTACATACAAATTATTTCCTATTTCTTCTTATCTAGCAAACGCCTAAACCGGTACTCTCGTATCCCCTATAGCATTGAATCTGCTATTAGATGGATTCACACATGATTCAATAAGTTCAAGACTAAGATGAATGGATTTTGAGGCATTTGAACTACTGCCAAATCATGTTGATTGCATGGCTGCCCTGTTATGTGAACCACTTAGGCAAGGTACTTTTTTGGTACTTTTCCGGTCCAGTTCAGTTCACTAGTGAACCTTACGTATGGCTCCACTTGGAATTAAGTACAGTTACATGTAGTTGACCTGTTGGAGGTTACTTCAAACTTCGCAAGCGAGATTACTGACTGTCCATTAAAATTCTTGAGCTCCACCTTGCATGAACAGCAGCCTGCAAATTTTGAGGCTTGAGCATGCACCTTTTCCATCTTGCCAGGCTTAAAATTTGAGCCCAACAGCCCTTTTGAAGGTGAATGAGCAGCAGCCCATGACAATTTTAGCAGTGAGAACCATAGTTGTTAGCAATGTTTTAGCAACATCCAAAGCAACGCACAGCTCACACGTTAGCAACATAGCAACATTTGGGCCTAGACATTGCTAAATCATTGTGAACATGATTTTTCTTTTTTAATAATTTGGCTCCCTAGGCTTCCTGTAGCTAATATATGATGCAGTGCATCCTTTTACACACATAAAAGGATCTATACATATATATCTTATGAATTAAAAGTTGATGTGTAACGTCGTATATGTATTACATACATATCTCATGAGCATTTGCCATTGGCCTTACTACTTAGCACTTGTGCTTATTTGTGAGCCTAAAGTAAAGTCCTAAAGAGTCTTTTTCTCAGATTGTCAAGCTCTTGAGTCTTAACTCCAAGCTTAGGGAACCATAGAAGTCAAAAAACTCAAGCTTAAAGAGCCCAAAGTGTAACCTTTAGTCATCAAGCCTCGTTCCATGTCCGGTTCTTGGGAAGCACATACGAGTCACTACCACTATAAGTTTCACAGGTCATGTATCTCGTAATAGGCAACAGTAAAATATCCACATGTGACAAGGTTCCTACAGAAATCGTTGATGCTATACAACATGAGCATCATCTTGCTCAACAAGGGAACGATGCTCCTCATCATAAGATGGCACCCACTTGTATTGAGTTCATGGATCTTCTCCTAGTCAAAGAACGAAGAAGGCTTGCAAAGTCTCTTAACCCCACGAAGAGAATGTGTCTGTAGCCCTTCATCCTCCTTGACATAAGCCCAAGCACAGAAAATTGCATTCCCGTTGTCCTCTACATTGCAAAAGCAAAGATAAAAATTTGCAAGCATTAAAATTAAATGATGCATTCTTCAATGCAATTTACATGCAATATGATGAGGACAGAGGCTTGGAGAAGAATGACTAAAACTATTGCCATCTTCTTGTCATGATTGTCATGGGGTGGAGTATATTAGACTTCACGGACTCTAATAGATGAAGAAAAGAATTGTGTACCCATTAAATTGGGATGAAAGACATATGGTTGCTCTATCAGATCTCATGGATAGAGGATTCACATCAATCGAGACTAGTTTTAACATGGTATACAAGTTATCACAAACAATATATACCAAAATGAGCCTAAGGAAGCCCCAAATTCCCCCTCAAATAAAAGTGCAACTATAAGCTCATGGTAGTCTTCCACAAGACTACATAGCAAATCAGCTCCACTATACATAATATCCACTCTAACACTAAAACATCTCCCCTAACTTTATCAATGCTCGATAGTGGGTATAGAATTAAGAATGAATACATGTTCAGACACGCACCCCACAACGCACACACCACAAGCATCAACTCACAAGAAGCTCTATAAACTAAGTGTCTAAAAAAATGCCTTGAATTGTAAAAGGATGGGAGAATCATAGAGAAAGAGTTCCCTACCATTGTCCAAAAATCTTGTATCATGCATTGCCTTGATCTTCTTTTTGAAGACAAAGATAGATTGACTTGGATTGCATCGTCAATGCGTGATAAGAAAGAAGTGTCACCTTCAAATTGCCATCTTCAACTCTAATCATAGGATTTGTGTCACCGTGTCGACATGAGATTTGAATACATATATTACCTCCCATAGACCCCAAGCCAACCATGGATGCTTTGAGCATGTCCGTTAAGGATCGTCAACATACTACTGGATGCCAACTGAGGAGTTTTGGGCTGAAATTATCGTTGAAAAAAAAAATATATGATTTTTTTGTGAAATAAAAATTGTTTTGATCATAGAACAATTTAAATGATTCATACTTCCTTATTTAAAAGAAGCTTTTACTATTTGTCTCTAGTATGAGGCCTCATCAAGAATTTTATCTATGTTACATGCTCAGTTCGATCCAAAGCAAACCCTAAAACCCTTTACGGTTCTCTTTTGAAATTTGGCAAATTGGAACCTTGTGAATTCGATTCAGTGCATTTTCCGTTACAATTCGGTGTTAATTTCTATCTGTGTGTTCTCATCTTATTAACCATAAGTTTAATGCACTTTGAAACTCTTACATCTTTTATTGTACTCACGTGCTTGGGTGTTGCACGTATCCCGAGAGCATTTGCTAAGGGATTGTATTACCTATTGGAACTTTAACCTAAGAGCATCTTAAGCAACAAGGAGCTTTTGGCATTCGACCCCGCTCTTGTCCACAACCCGAGTGTCCCTGAATCTTGAGGGACAACACAAGGCACAGAGAGAGAGAGAGAGAGAGAGAGAGAGAGTACATAATCCATAATCGATTCAATATTAGGAACTACCTAGTATATTATCATAATAGAGAGAGAGAGAGAGAGATATTACATAATCCATAATCCATTCAACATTGTGAGCATTGAGTCCTATTCTATAATCCATTAGGAACTACCTAGTGTAGTATTGTATCACTTTCGCATCTATTTGATTTGACTTGTCCCTTTATATTAAACACATCTTGAGGTAGAGAGAGAACTTTGAAGGAGAAAGTATAAGAGAGAGCCTTCACACATCTTCAGGCAAGGTTCAGTTCCTGCACCTTAAACAACCTTCAAGGCACCTAACAAACCCTAAAGGAACCTTACGCACCTTACCTCGGATATAAGGTTCGATCCTCGCACCTTAAATGCACAATAAAATATTAAATAAATTACTTTACAATTTTCAATAGCAAATTTGAAACCAAATCAAAAAAATATGTTTCAAAGAGCATAAAAAATACTAGAGAGCTTTTGGCTTCTTCACATACATGTGGTATACAAGGGCAAGAGTGGATTCCCTAATATAATTTAAATATATTTCATAACAAGTAATATTGTTGCGATTTCAGCCCAAAACTCCCCATCTAACACTTTATGATGCACATGACATACAACTTTCAGTGTTTGTTATATGTATGGTAGTTCATGGAGATCCACCATAGACATTTGCCAAGCATCAATAACTGCTTAGAGTCTATGCAAAACGAAGTATATGATACAAATCTAGTGTCGCGGGGCGAATCATATATGATGAGTTATGATAGCATAAGATAACATGTGTTTGATGATTTTTGCATATGAAAATAACAATTATTTTCGTGTCACTCACTATGGTGCAACAAAGTCAATTTGACAACTATGCATATTACTCTTTAAAATGCATGCATAGATGCATGATTTCAAAGGTAGATGCACACATATATGTCCTCAAAAAGAAGATCAAGGCAATGCACAACACCCAAAGTCCAAACAATAACAGGAAAAAATTCTCTATAAATTCCCCCATCCTTTTACAATTTGATGCATTATCTATAATGCCTTGTACAACACATCCAACCCCTATCTCAAGCAAAGCAGCCTTAATGTGCTCAACTATAAAGCCCAAAATGATGCCAACACCTATCCTACTAGCAACAATGGCTTGTAGGAAGTATGTGCGATGACAAATAGAGACCAATATATTGATGATTACCAATACATTGATGATATGGCGTCTCCTATTGTCACTCCATCCACCACATTTGACAGAGCAACCATAGATCCTCCAAGCCTCTATTCTCACCAAATCCAACCGCGAGTTGCATTCAACAATGCATCGTTCAATTTCAATATCTACAACTTTTTATCGTTGCTTCTACAATGTGAAGGACAAAAAAGAGGGTTGTAAGTTCTGTTGCCAAAGCTTATATGAAACAAAAGGAGAACAAGGTGGAGCTCTAAACACATCCTCTAAATCGTGTTAAGAGACTATGGCAACCATCTTCGTGCTTCAACTAGGAGAAGGATCAACTTCATCATTATCTCAACATAGGTAGTTGTCATCTTATGTTGACGAGCTTCCTTTCCTTGTTCAACACGATGATCTTCACATTGTAAAGCCTCTACAATTTCTAGTGAGTTATGTCCCTCTAGGATCAACCCTACAACACAAGACATGACATTCGCCAATTTCACAAACATAGAAAAGTGGATAATAGACTAACCTCCAGAACCATGGAGTCCTATACATAAACATTTCAACTTTGTACTCTTTTAGGTAGTCACAAATGCATGGAACTTCATAATGCAGCAAAGACTTCATCCTTGGGTTTGCATGCTACAGATATCGAAACACAAAAATGAGAAAATAAGTTTTATGAGACACACCAAAGTAAAAGGAACATCTCACTTATATTCCATATTGACATTCATTACAAAAATCTAAATTGTTACTTCGCATCTAATCTATGCATAGAAGAGAGCATGCCAATGCCCTTTTGGCTCATGCCTCCAACCCGTATATGTTGTAACTCCATATGGGAGTCTATTTAAGCCAAAACAATAAATTTTCCAAGCAATGCTTTCCCAAGCAAGTACCCCTTTTTCTGCCTTTTACAATCAGCCTTGAACCATTAAATGGCTTCCAAGAGCCTTTTTCAAAGACAATAGGCCCTTTTTAATCCCTAGTACATATCAGCATAGATATGAAAAGAGAGATATGAAAGAGATCATGCCAATAAAGGCTATTTTCAACAGAAGTCCCAATTTGTAATAGCAAATGAACCCGAAGATAGCTCAAAATAGAGCCAAAAAACTTGATATAATTAAAATTGAAACAAATGTGTTTTTCACAAACTCAACACATAAGCTCCCACTTGAAATGAAAGCAAGTATCTGCAATAAAAGACTTCTAAATAAAAATCCAATAACGAGGATGCTCAATATCGACAATGAGAATGAAACGGAGCACGATAAAAGAGGTTTCCAAGATGAAACTCTCCAAAAACTCAAATCTTGTTTTAGCTCTACAATAGCCGAAAGTAGTCCTTCAAATACAACACTTCAATTGGAAAGAAGTTCATGAAAGCTTAAATACCGATTGGAAAAGGGGCAAAGAGCTACATAAAGATATGCTCGATTGTACCAAACACTGCGGAAGTGAGCTCACATGAGGACAAAAAGTAGAAAGAGAAACATGCACAAAAATTTGAAGAACAAGATGGAGAAGCTAAGGCTCTAATAATCCCCTCCAAGTTACGTGACTTTTGTAACCATGTTTTATTGATAAATACTTTAGATCATTTTAGCATGTTCACACATATCCAATGACCCAAAAGTCGTAAAAATCATGTCAATGCCTAAAACTTCCCAATTTGGGCCCCATAAAATATAATAAAAATAACTTTGGAAAGCTCTAGAAAAAAGCTTTAAGATGAAAGCATATATTTGTACATCAAGAGGCTCCTCAAGGCCTTTATCCCGAACAAATTAGTCAATGACAAATGATTATAACAACGACCTCAAAGATATGCTTGCAAGTGCTTCAGGCATAAGCTTTGAAGCCTCATGTGTCACAGGATGGAGACAGACTTCGATACCCACTACTTCATAGAATGTCACCATTGCATCCCCAAACGGGTATTACGCTCAAGCTCATAGCCTCACAGAATGGAGAAAGTCAATGCAAGCCCCAAAGCTCACGGGCTGCTGTTCATGCAAGGGTGAGTTCAAGAATCCCAACAGATAGATAGTAAACTCAAACACAAAGTTTGAAAAACCTCCAGAGCACTTAGTTCAAGGACAAACCATACATAAGTTTTGCTAATGAGCCGAATACATACATACACACACATGTATGTATGTATCTATGTGTGTGTGTGTGTGTGTGTGTATACACACACCCCCATATGTATACACACACACATGCACACACACATACATACATACATACATACATACATACATACACACACACACACATATATATATATATAAGCATTTTTCACATGTCATGTTTTCAATGCATTTATCATGCAGCAAACTCGGACACTCAGTATTGTTGTTCAAAATATGTCAACTATAAAACCACTATCTTTCCTAGATTTATCTAAACAAATGTTTCATAAATAAGTCCTACATTACTGCAAAGTGTGACTAGCATTTTTCACACATGTCATGTTTTCAAATGCATTTATCATGCAGCAAACTCGGACACTCAGTATTGTTGTTCAAAATATGTCAACTATAAAACCACTATCTTTCCTTCCCAAATATGTCAAACTTGTGCCTCTAAGATTTATCTAAACAAATGCTTCATAAATAAGTCCTACACTACTTCAAAGTGCGACTAGGGTTTTTTCATTTGCAGCACACAGTTCACAACATGTTGCACTGCTAGACCAATTCAGGGTCATTCAATGAATGCCCATACCGATGGTGTTGCATTGCACACAGTTCACAACATGTTGCACTGCTAGACTAATTCAGGGTCATTCAATGAATGCCCATACCGCAGGTCCCCCCCACTAAGACAGGTGATGAGGCTCTTCCATGCAAGCCCAAGAGTCCAGTCCTGGAAAATGCCAAGAATGACAAAAGAGAGGCCTTGAATCCTATTTATAGGACACGCATTAAATGACTCGGTTCACATTGAACCGGTTGGACACAATATGCATTGGCCGGACAAAAGCTACATATGTCCATCCAAATCTCCAAGAACAGTGGCCCCCCTTCCCACACACACACAAACTCTCAGCTACAATTTTCCCACCTCTCTACTTTATACATTTGCACAAAAAAGACATTTTATACACACACAAATACATCAGTGAGAGATGAATGAATAGACTTGCAAACCTCTTCAGAAAGTAATGGTAATAGACTGATATGAAAATCTTCATAAAGTTCATAAAATTGATCGAGATACTTCTGCTGCATCCTCATTCGTGCTTGTAAAAGCTTAGATTCCACACCTGTAACATATATTGCAGCACTCTCCTTTCAACAATCATAAATCTTCTGGATGAACTAAACCAGCCAGTTCAATAATCAAAATTAAACACATCTTTGGGATGATCTAAATCACAGCCAAAGATAAGAGCCCAACATAGCTAAAAATCTCTTACCTTCCTCGTAGAGGATTTGGTTTATTATAATGTTATGGGTGTCTATTTCGAATCTCGCAAGCTCTTGAACTAGTCTCTCTGTCTCATAAAGAGAAAGAAACTCTGGAATACAGACACATACAAATGTGGTCAAGTCCTGCAGAGCAAGAAGAATCTCTCTCTCTCTCTCTCTCTCTCTCTCTCTCTCTCTCTCTCTCTCTCTCTCTCTCTCTCTCTCTCTCTCTCTCTCTCTCTCTCTCTCTCTCTCTCTCTCTCTCTCTCTCTCTCTCTCTCTCTCTCTCTCTCTCTC
>CM035433.1:21084841-21372341 GCA_020310875.1 Ceratopteris richardii
TGTGAATTCGACACTCAATTCATTGAGAGAATCATGGGTTTCTTGCCTACTTGGGGCAAGAAATAAATTATATGTTTCTAAGTCAAGACTTGATCGAGCATGAAGACTATTTCATGCTTTCCTTTTGTGATCAATCCTTTAGAGATTTGGGGCTAGCATGCAACTTCCTTGTACACAATCCATGGGTTGCCACCTCTTCCTAAACATCCAAGGCCATGCCGACCTACATACTTTCTCCAATGTACAAATGATTAAAAAAAGGTGATTTACAAGATGACGTCGGAGAGAGCTTATGATCATGATGGGTTTGGTTTGTTCTAGTTCTCCAAGTCTAATCAAGTCACTTGATCTCTCATCAACATAAAGGTTGTAGACTCCTTTTGGATGCTTCAACATCTTGGATTAAATTGGTCCCTAAAATCTTCAATGCATTTTGGATCTCCAAGTCCAATTAGGACAATTTGATCAATTTCTCATAAACACGAAAGTTTGTGCCACATCTTTTGGATGCTTCAAAGTCTTGGATTTTAAGCTCATGCATATGCACTATGGAGAGGGCAATGAGCACAAAGCTCGAAGCTTCAAGATTGGTGAGAGAAAGTTTCTTTATCCCAACTCTTAAACTCAAAAAGTACCTCTCAAAAAATCTGACGAGAATTGCGTCAACAATTAAGGAACAAGCTTTTTTTGGCATTTTATTGGTATTTTTGAGGAGCCAATGGCGTATTAGGAATAATTTATATTGATTTAATCAGATTTTGCGAAGTGTACAATCTGCTTTTCAAGCTTTAATGTGCTTTTCACACTAAGACAAACATTAGGGTTTGGCTTTTGATCCACGTATTATTGAGATATACCCAAGTGTTATATATGGTTGGATGGTCTCAATGAGTTCACATTATGTTAAAAAAAAAAGCCAAATTTTGAATATTTTGACAAGTTTCACCCGCCATTTGACATTTTTTCACCACCAAATTTCAAGCGTTTTCCAGATCATGGCAACGGATCACTAAGTGGCATTTGCCGTAGAATTTTCGCCATATATCAAGAATATAATAATCCCTTGCTCTTATCCACTTCTCTACATTCATATGAGATACCCAAACCATTAGAGTGGCGAAACCATTATGGATATGGACATCCACATGTATCTCCACATGCATTGAGGATGATATCTCAGGGAGATTGCAATTATAATTTTTAATGCTTGAAGTTTTATAATGTCATATATGAACTTCAACAACCAATTTTTAACGTTATATTATTATGTAGTATTCATCAACTAACACTTGCTAGTGCATTGCGAGTCCTTAGTGAACACCAAGCTTAGAAATCGCTTGAGTGTTGCATAACTCCAACATGATATATTTTGCAAGGTCAGTTTGTGAATTTTTTGTGTACTTTCAAGACTTTGAAAGATCCCTGATAGACAAATTTCCAAACGCTTTCTGAAAAATATTCAAACCAGTGGTGTTCAAGAGCACTTTTACATCTCATGATAGTATTCAAATAGGCTTATTTGTCTATGATCAAGAAGATGAGATCTATCAATTTCTTCATTTGGCCTTGAAAGCATTGATAGATGCATTACACAATCACGTTGGCATGTCCTATCACAATGGGGGAGGAGCCTTCTACAAGGATGTGCCGTCCACGAATGCATCTATGTTACAATCCAAAGGCAAGAGATGCACCTTGATGAAGAGAACCCGTTTCACCTTATGAGGATATACATGATATAATATATTCCAAATACATAAAAGATACAAACTTCTATTGTACCAGAGTATGATGATGAACACAATGTCAAAATCATGTGTGATATTCCTTCATCTCCAAAGAACTCATCATATAAGGAGTTAGTCACTTAAGATGAAACAAAGTTAAGAGTGGTTACTAGTGACTATCACTATACTCTAGAGCAACATTGGACAATTTTAATAGTTGTATTTTGATTTCACATGATATATATAATCTATCTAGTGGTTCTTTCTTCTCTTCAATGTGGTGTATAGTTTATCTCATTATCGATTCTTGATTTTTGCTAATGTAGTATATATATTGTATATTCTATAATGTATAATGTGACTTATAGTTTATTGATCATAATTTGATATTGTCATACAAATATGTTTTTATGTTTGATCATGATGTAATAATACCAAATAGCATGGCTAATGGGATTGCGGTATATCACCATTATGTTGATATTTGATCACGCGAAGACCTTTTTGATGTCCACCAAATCAAGAGGCATGGATTCTGGATCTGTGGCAGACCTTTCTACAAGAAAGTAAAAATTGTTGCAAAGGGGGCGGGAGCAGACAAAGACAACCATGCACAATGTTGCCTTCTTAGCATTGCATTCTCCACATTATTCACATCGTATGTGCAAACCTTATGCTCTTTCTGGTGGATCTAAGATAACCTGAATTCGAAACGATTCAAACTGACATGTGCATGACGTTATCTTCTCAATAGTGATCTGTATTTGATCACAAAGAAGATAATCGATGTCTTACAAGTCGGCCTACCTTGAGGGATCACCGTATATCTTGATTTCGTGATAATTGACAACTTGTTGACTTGGACAAGTATCTTGGATCCATGATAATTGCTCACTCGCAACTTGGGTAGGTATCTTGATTCCACGGTGGTTACCTTGCCTAACAACTTGGACATGAGAATTTTTGTGATACCTCTGAAGGAGACCTAAGCTTGGAAGACATTACCCAACATGATTCACTAGAGCCCAAATTGGATTGGGACCAAAGGGAGAGAAAGTCCCACGGGACTCTTGTCCTGAGATCCGATCAATGGTGACACCTACCTAAGTCCACTATAACTTAGGAGTCAATTAGGTCATTGAAAAATTAGATTCCTCGTCTTTAGACGAGGAAATCACTGAAAATAGCAATTACATCCCCAAAACAAAAGGACATAGGACATCTGGATCGGCACCTTTAAATTAAGTGTCCAACCACATGTGAATATACCGACCAGTGTGAACTTGGTGGCCTCCTCATTTGCGTCTATAAATCGTAGGATATGTGTGTGTATTTTGTGTTCTTTAAGCATGTTTGATATATATTTGTATTTATGATGTGTTTGCGATATGTATTTGTTTGTGTATATCTTGCAACCTTCACCAAGATTTTACTTATTTTAAAGATTATGTTTTGTTATTGAGGCTTTTAAGTTTTGTTTTATTATTATTGTTTTATTTTGCTTACATGTTTGTTTTTATGTGTATTTATATTTTATGTTGATCGAGAGTTATATATATATATATATATATATATATATATATATATATATATATATATATATATATATATATATATATATATATATATATATATATATATATATATATATATATATATATATATATATTCACACACACACATATACATATATATGTGTGTGTGTGTGTGTATGTATGTGTATGTATTTATGTATGTATGTATGTATGTATGTATGTATGTATATGTGTGTGTGTGTGTGTTTTTATGTGTTTATGAATGTGAATATATACATACATACATACATACATATTACATACATACATACATACACACACACACACACGTGTGTGTGTGTGTGTGTGTGTGTGTGTGTGTGTGTGTGTGTGTGTGTGTGTGTGTGTATATATATATATATATATATATATATATATATATATATATATATATATATATATATATATATATATATATATATATATGTGTGTGTGTGTGTGTGTGTGTGTGTGCGCGCGCGCACGCGCGCATGTTTTTATGTGTTTACATATATATATGCGTTTTGCTTTTACGTATGTGTTTCTTTCGTAGCTTTTTGTTTTCATCAATTATGCTGACGGGCATGAGCGACCCCTTGTGCAAGGTTGTGCTCTTTTCGCACGGCTTCGATAATACCAAAAGGGACCTTTGTGCACCCGAAAATCTCTAACCCTCTTAAGGCTGATACATGATGCACAAGATGAGTAGTGGTAGTGCAAATGGTCTTTGCACAATACTTACAAGTCCAATGTTTTGTATCAGAGCCCAATCCGATATTGTGTGCTAACTCTTGATTGGACGTGTGGAGAGCCCACGATCCAAAATCTTCCATATGTATATGTGGATTGCCCATAATCTCTCTCTCTCTCTCTCTCTCTCTCTCTCTCTCTCTCTCTCTCTCTCTCTCTCTCTCTCTCTCTCTCTCTCTCTCTCTCTCTCTCTCAATTGGCCGAGATTGACTTTGGGTTGACCACACGCAAGTGGGGGATGAAAGCTCATGTGTAAAGCTCAAGGATAAAGGCTCAAAGACTATGTTGTTATGCTCCTCAAAAGTTCACCATTAAAAGCTATATGTATGCGCACAAGTGTCGACCAAGAATTGACCATAACATAAATGATAAAATAAGGGCTCACTTTTGGCCTCAGGAAAAGTTGTGGCTCGGGAACAAATCGGATCTTTAGGAATGAACAGGAAATACTGAATCGACACAACCATACCTTATATACAGGCTTATAGCACGACATATCGAATCAATCTTAGCAATATAAACTAAGGTTAGCTTAAGATTATGGACACCAAGATCATACTAAACTTCTTTTCTACATGCATATACATTTTTAAAAAATACTTAATATGGTAAAAATCTCGCTCTCGTCATTTCCAAAATTTTGAAAACTTGAAAACTTAATTTCCTACCAATTCCTATGGGGCATTTTTATTGCTTCAAATACTATAGTCAAATGTTTACATGTATGAACTAAAGAGCATAAAGATTGATACCTCTTTTGAAGAGAGTAAAGAGCTCTTAGAGTTGTGCAATTTTTTCAATTGCTAGACTAATTGAAAATACCAATGCAATAAATGTTGCTTGTAGGGCAAGATGAGTAGCTTAAGAGAGGCAAAAAGCCTCAAGCTAAGTTTTCCAGCCAAAGGAGTCTCCATAAATAATCCAGCCAAAATGTAGATAATTAGAAAAGAAAGACTAACTAGTAATAATAATAAGAGATTTGAACACAGGGGACACTTCTAAAGATTAATGGTAAAGAGCAATCAATAAAAAAAAGCTACAAGAAAACCTCTCAAGAAAATCTAAAGATTTTATTCAAGATAGTGCACACTTAAGCCTTGAAAGAAGCCAAAATACTTGTCTTTTGTGTGTCTTTCTTATAATCTTCCCAAAGGAAACTACTAATTTGAATTTATGATGAGGAAATGGTTGATGATATAGATTGGAGGCTTTTCCAAAAACTTTGGGAACATCAAAGACCAATATATGCTGATTTTCTTTTATCAAGAAGTGAAAGTTAACTTCTTATTCCCATTTGTCTATGAAACTTTGCATTGTAGTAGATGAGATGGGGCCTAGCATCTATGGTAGAGGTAAGACTCACATATCATCTTTCATATTGACTCCCATCTTTGGGGATGGTAAAATTGTACACATGATACAATGTAATAGAGACAATAATGGAAATCTTTAAGATGACTTACATTTGAACAAAGAGGAAAGATGAAAGTTCTTGATCTCAAATTGAAAGGAGATTCTATTTTTTTTATATCCATTTTAACAATTTTGACTTTGATTATTTCATCGATGGTTAAAACCATCTCTCTCCTTGGTATCCGAAATGCAATCTCATCGAATTCAAATTGTTGTACGTGATGCAAATGAAAGCAAGAATAGAACCTTTCAGTGCTTTAAAGCATCATTTTTCTGAGTATCTATCTCAAGATTTAGATCACGGTAAACCTAAGGACCATCCCATATATATCATCAATGTATCTAGTCCTCCATGCCCCCATAGTGCGACAGTGTAGCAAATCAGAAAAAGATAATGTCAATGGTAAAGAAACTCTCAAGAAAGGACTTAAATAAAGGAAGCATTACCCTTATCTTCATTGATGATTGGCACATGTATGAATTACTATTACTATACATTAAACCAAAACACAAATCAAAATAGCTTTCCGATATCAAGAATGCATAATTTATGGGATAGGCTTAAAGGATAATGCATCCTTGAAAAAATTGGTATGAAGAGTGGATATCATTACAAATGCATATACGCAGGTCTCATCATATATTCATAAAAATGTCTTTATGATTACCTTTGAAGTTTATGAATTTTTCAATGGTGCCAATTAGGCTCACAAATTCTCATTTGACATTTTGGACAATGACAAAATATTCAAATCATACAAGGACTATCTAGCACTTTCATTGAATTTCTAATGATATGATCATGTGATCTCAAAGTCAAGAGCACAATCGCACTTCGCCATTTTGCTTGATGAACTTCAATGTAATACACTTGTTCTTCAAAGAAATCCACTTTTTAGGTTATTGTATCTAGCACCACTCAGTTAGGATGCATTTGTGAAATTTTGGCACATCTTTTTGAAAAGACTCACTTTCTTGTTCATATTGTCAAAGTCATGAGTTGTAATGAATATGAGAAAGGCTTATGCAATTTAAAAAAGCCTTATGCTATTTGAGGTTGATGCAATTGAGAATGTGCATGACTTCAAGAGCTCCTTATGATTATGCTTTAGTTCAAAGAAAAATATTGAGAACTTTTGTGGAACTTTTGCTCCTTTACAAAATTTACACTAGAAAGGACTCCCATTTAATTGGATACAAAAATAAATTGCAACCTCTAGCCTATTAAAAGAAAAATGGACTTAAAAATCCAACACCACTATTGCTCAATTCTAAAAAGTTGTTTCTATTGCAATGAATGTAGCACGAACATTAATACTATTACAAAGCAAGATAGTCATAAAGTGGATTTTAAACCATGATCCTATGAGAATAAGGGGATCATGCAATTTTAAGTGGAAGGACCTTGAAAGTCAAATGTGCATTATCTACATTCATGGAATACAAGTTGAATGCTAATTTTTCAATTAAAATTGACCATCACACTATTATATCATGAAAAATCCATAATGCAAACTTCCTCTTCCTATTTCACTTTCAATTATGTACGTAAAACGCATGGAAAAAAAAAATATTGATCTATTATAAGGACTCAATCATCAAAGTGTCTTCTAACAACTAAATGAATGGTATGAAAGGACATATATATCTTAAAGACCTCTAAAACTAAACTAAAGCGCAATACCCAAAAAAAACATTTAAAAATAATCTTTGAGAGATTATGAAGATGAAATCTAGATTCCATTTTTCTTTGAAAATATTTTCACCTTTGTCTTAAAGGAAAAAGAACTAAATTGATTAGAAAATGTGAAATTTCACGATCATGTATTTTGTTAATAAGCCCTTTTGGAAGAGTGAACTTCCATGATCATGCAATTTGCTAACAAAATTTAGCCCTACATCTTCATATTAGGTGTTTGCAACAATCCCAAATCTCTCGTTTTCAGTCCAAATGTCTTGTTCTTCAAGGATTTGGTCTTGGTTTTGGTCTCAAGCCAAAGTATAATGAATAAAAGCTACAAAGACCTCATGAAAAAAGTGAATTGTTGGAAACAATGTCTACATTGGTTCAAATCATCCAATTTAATGCATGTATTATGTTCTTTATAGTATTCTTGTACAAGCAAAAGCGTGGGCAGCATGGATAGAAGAATACCCTCTCAAAGAAGGTACGTGGGTTCAAATCCCACTCGGCGCAGCGCGAAACTAAAAGAAGCATAATTTGTATTTTGACAAAGTTTTTCAAAAATCAACACGGACACATAGCGGCGCCAAAGTTCGCGATAGATGTTTTTCAATAGCAATCGTAGCTCTTAGACTTCGTCTTGCTTTTACTTTTAGGTGCTTTATAAGCTATCTCCAATACTATATAAGAACAAGCCCTTGGCTTATTGTAATCACTCAAGCAATCACTCAAGTGTGCAACACTAAGGAGATGCAAGAGGTGATCAATCTTCTCAAGCTAGGAGATATTGGAGGCTATCTTGGGGGAGGAGTTCTCACACTCTTGAAGGAGTTGTGGTCTACATCTTGGTGATTATCTCGAAGAGATTCTGCAAGCTTACCATCAACATCTATTGTCAATTTACTATGAGTAGCAAGTCTATTTCTGTTCTTACTTGCTAGGTCACTCGTTTCTGATTTAGGTTGATCAGAATTTGGGTTTGTTGTACAACAGTTCTAAATTGTTCTTATTCTCCATATTCTCACGCAAACACTCTTCATACCTCTTAGGCACACAATCTCTTGTATCTAGTTCCTACTTCTGCCTAGATATTCACACATTATAATTGATATTGGGATATAGATAGTGTAGGTGAGCCTCATGGCTTACCGTTACACTTGAAATCTCGTCTATTTTCTCTCTATCTCTCACTCATTTCTTTTTTAGTCTTAAGGTGTGTATGTTAAGGTTCATTTGTTGGAAGATCCTGTAAACATGTGAATTATTATTATTAGGGCCCATACCACTTCCAACCTATGGTATTTAGACCTTAGAATACGAACATTTGGTATCAGAGCCTAGTTGACATACACCCTTAACAAGATGAGTGACTATAGACTTGAGAATGAAGACAAGCTTGAGGGCATGTCTAATTATCCAATGTGGAGTTTTATGATGATGAATCTGCTAGTAACAAAGGACTTATGGAATATTGTCAATGGCACTTATCCAAGGCCAAGACAAGTCGGAGAAGATGTTACTTCATCTTCTCGAAGAACCCCTGTTCCTATTTCTGCTCAACAGGAGGTTAGTGAAGAAGAAGAAACTCTTTCATCATCAAGAGTCCGTACTACCACCAGATTACTTCCTCCAGAAGAGCAATCACACACTTTCATATATTGCTATGGGAGTCAAGAGGCATATTATATCCAAGATCAGGTCATGCAAAAGTTCTCATCAAGCTTGGTTGGAGTTAGAGAATCTCTATCAGAGTAGAAACCCTATTAGGAAAGCTCATCTAAGAAGATAGCTAGCCAACACAAGGATGAAAGTTGGTGAGTCAGTTCAGATACATATTTTGAAGCTCAAAGATTTACGAGATCAGTTACTCAATGTAGGAGTAAACACATCATATCAAAAGATGGTAAACACACTTCTAAACTCACTTCCATCCACATATCATGCTTTTGTTACCGCTTTCTCTCTCTCTACAAGAGATAGAGAAGTTTTTTCATTTGAAGAGCTACAGTTCCTCTTACTTCAAGATGAAGATGAACAAGAGAATGATGAAGCTATGTTATCATCGTCAAAGGGAAAGAAGAAGAAGGAGACGAAGAAGGAGAAGAAGATTCAGCAATCCAATAAGGAAAGTAAGTCCTCTAATCCTAAGTTTTCAAGTTCTACTCCTAATGCTCCCACTACACCCAAAGAGAAATCTTCAACTACATCTGATTCAAAGAAAGGAGTATGCCATTACTCTAAGAAACCATGTCATTTTATCGTAGAATGCACAACACGGATTTTTAATGAGAAGAAGAACGCATCGGGTAATAGTGTTGAAGATGATCCAAAACCTAAATCTTCGAAGGTGGATTCATATGCATGTGCTACTATTGAAGAGATAGCTTTTGATCAGGCAGCGTTAAATGCAATCTCAGATAATCCTTGGATTTTTTTATTCTGGAGCTACTACGCATATGACAAGTTGCAGAAAGGTATTTTCTTCCCTTTCTAACTCTTCAAGGAGAAGAGTGACCATTGCAGATGGTCATGATTTGGATGTTGTTGGTGTTGGAGAAGTAAATCTTAAGTCAAGAGAAGGTGAAAATTTCACAATTTCTAATGTTCTTTATGTTCCAAACATAAAGAAGAATTTGCTCTCTATCTCTACTTTCTTGTCAGATAGTTATAAAGTAGTTTTTAAGAAAGATTCATGTCAAATCCTCTCATCTGATGAGGAGCATTGTCTACTTCAAGGTGAAAATAGAAGTGGCATGTTTGTGTTATCCAAAATTAGTCATACTAATGTTGCTAGGTCTACTGCACCTGAGGAGAACATGAAGTTATAGCATGCTAGATTTGGTCATATCAGTTACAAAGCTCTCAAACATCTCAAAGATCAAGGTATGATGGAGAGTTTGCCTACTTTTACTTTACCAGATGATGCAAAGTCATGTGAAGGATGTCTTGAAGGAAAGCTTCACAAACTACCTTTAAAGAAACATGGATTTATCACCGCCACAAGGAAGTTGCAGATCATACATTCAGATGTGAATGGTTTGATGAGATCAGATTCTATTCAAGGTTAGAGGTACTTTGTTATGTTCATTGATGATTCTCAAGATATTCATGGATTTACGGTCTTAAAGTGAAGTCAAAGGTTTTTCCTACTTTCAAAAAGTTCTTAGCTATGGTTGAAAATGAAAGTCTGTCAAAGATCCAGATTTTGAGAAGTGATAGAGGAGGAGAGTACATGTCTAAAGACTTTTAAGTCTTTTCTTGAAGACAAAGGTATCTCTCATCAACTCACTATTGCTTACACGCTAGAACAGAATGGTGTTGCAGAGAGAAAGAATAGGATACTTGTTGAGATGATGCGTAGTATGATGTCATCCAAACGGCTTTCTCCCAAGTTTTGGTTTGATGCAGTATGTAAAGCTAATCACATTCTAAATAGGTCTTCCACAAAAGCTTTGAAGGTCATTACACCTTATGAAGCTTATTATGGGAAGAAACCCAATGTGAGTTACTTCAAAGTCTTTGGTTCCCGAAACCATATGTTCACATTGAGAAGAAGGATCAATAAGCTTAATGTAAGCCATTAAAGCGGTCTTTATTGGTTATGCAATTGAAAGCAAAGAATACAGATTCTATGTTCTAGATAAAGGTGATATCCTACTCTCACGCAATGCATATATTGTAAAAAGTCACATTTATGATAAGAAGGAAGAGATTCCAGATTTCATAAAAGAAGATGACTATGCATTTTTCAGAAGGAATTTGGATGCTTACATTCAACCATACAAGGGGGGTGATGAACCTACTCAAAACGTAAGAGATGCCAGTGAAGAGAGAATTTCATTACCTACATCAGTACCTAGTCAATCATCAACACCTCTTGAAGTTCTGACTTGTGAAGTTGGAGAAGGTTCCAGAGTTCGAGAAGAAAGAGATACTGAAGAACCAGAAGATATACCACCACTTTTCAGGAATACGCCAACGTGGTTATATCAAACATGGAAGGACAGTGGTATACAGGAATACTCAGGAAGGACTAGCAGTCAGACAAGGAGACAACAAAAAAGACCACATAAATTATGCATAATATTTTGAGATTCATAATGTTTTAGCTCATACTTCAGTTGAGAATGAACGAGCTAGTGTTCAAGGTGCACTACAAGGTGATATGATTATCACAAGTCCCAAGATTGAGTTCAAGTTTAGAGATCGATGTATGTACATAACTCGGAAGAAATACATTGTGAAATTATTGGAAAGGTTTGAGATGATAGATTCTAAGCCTATGCGGACACCTATGGATGTTAATGTGTTATTATAGTCGAAAGCATATTCAAAACCATTTGGTGCTACATTATATAGTCAAGCAATAGGTTGCTTGATATATCTATGTAATACACGACAGGACATTTAGTTTGCAGATTCTCTAAGTACCTAGGTTCATACACAGTAAGCTTAAGATTCAACGGAAAGAAGTTAAGAGATATTTGCAGACATCAGAAGTTTTCCAAGATATTGAACCTTGTACCATTGTGACATTAAAGGGGGGATTGTTGGAAACAATGTCTACATTGGTTCAAATCATCCAATTTACTACATGTATTATATTCTTTATAGTCTTCTTGTACAAGCAAAAGCGTATGCAGCATGGATAGAACAATACCCTCTCAAAGAAGGTACGTGGGTTCAAATCCCACTCGGAGCAGCGCGAAACTGACAAAAGCATAATTTGTATTTTGACAAAGTTTTTCAAAGATCATCGAAGACACATAACAACGCCAAATTTCGCGATAGATGTTTTTCAATAGCAATTGTAGCTCTTGGACATCGTCTTGCTTTTTTACTTTTAGGTGCTTTACAAGCTACCTCCAATACTATATAAGAACAAGCCCTTGGCTTATTGTAATCACTCAAACAATCAGTCAAGGATCTCTCAAGTGCTCAACGCTAAGGAGAAGCAAGAGGTGATCAATCTTCTCAAGCTAGGAGGAAATATTGGAGGCTATCTTGGAGGAGGAGTTCTCACACTCCTCGAGGAGGTGTGGTCTACATCTTGGTGATTATCCGGAGGAGATTTTATCATCTTACCATCAACATCTATTGTTCATTTACTGTGAGTAGCAAGTCTATTTCCGTTCTTACTTGCTAGGTCACTCGTTTCTGATTTAGGTTGATCAAAATTTGGTACAACAGTTCTAAATTGTTCTTATTCTCCATATTCTCACACACATACTCTTCATACCTCTTAGGCACACAATCTCTTGTATCTAGTTCCTACTTCTGCCTAGATATAGATATTGTCAGTTTGTATCATATTCACACATTGTAATTGACATTCGAATATAGATAGAGTAGGTGAGCCTCATAGCTTACCGTTACACTTGAAATCTCGTCTATTTTCTCTCTATCTCTCACTCATCTATTTTTGAGTCTTAAGGTGTGTATGTTAAGGTTCATTTGTTGGAAGATCCTGTAAACCTGTGATTTATTATTATTGGGGCACATATCACTTCCAACATATGGTATTTAGACCTTAGAATCCAACAAAGTGGAGACTAGCACATTGAAAATTTATTGAAAGAAATAAAGAACAATGAAACACTTAAGATTATAAAGCTTATATCCTAACTTATGGTTGAACATACATCAATTTGTTAGAAATTAAGCCAAGTAGGCCATCTTATGTGTGTATAGGACAAGGACTAGCTTAGCCAAGGTCCCTAGCTCGAGGAATATCTTAAGGTTCCTAAGTAGATAGTAGAGGAGTGTGCATGATGGCCACATGCCCACAAGTGTTAAACATTAGGCCAAGTAGGCCATCTCATGTGTGTGTGTGACAAGGGCTAGCTTAGACAAGGTCCCTAGCACAAGGGATTACTCTAAGGTTAGGTTCCTAGGTCGGTAGTAGAGTGAGTGCGCATGATGGACACATGTCCACACTAGAGCACTCTAGATACTATCTATTTTAAGAGCAAGGGGATAAGTAGGATGGGAGGAGAGTAGCACACATAACTAATGTTTTGCCTAGTCTCACACAATTAACGTGCAATATTTAAAATAAAGAACCTTTCAACAAAGAAACTGTGAATTTACAAAAAGGTTTCTTAGCCTAAGGCTTGAAATTCATGAACAACAAGAAGTTCAAAAAATCATGCTAATTTTAGTTCTATCAAAATAAGTAGCAAGTTTGAAGCTTTATCACTTGTAAGTTGTACCCTTGATAAAGAGTTGGACAACTATATTGACATGATTGATGGCAGATGCACTAGTGTATGTGATGTTCTTAAATAAAATGATTCCATATTACTTTATAAATTTAGAACGTGAAAAAAATTGTGAAGATAATATGTGCCTACATACAAATTACAACTAGCATAAGGAAAGAGAATATGGAGAACGAAAGGGGAAAAAAAGGAAAAATAGTGAATTGGAGAAGAAAAAACAAAAAGAATCCAATACCTTACACAAACCTGAAAGAAAAGAGTCTTTTTAACAAGTTTTCCACTATCTTTGAAAGGGAAGTTCAAGCTGAAACATAATAAATCCTTGCAAACAATAGAGAGAAAAGGAATAATACATGGAGATCAAAACAACACTCTGCACAACTCAGAAAACCAAATTTCAAGCAAGCTCATGAGTTATAATATTTATTGTTAATCAATTCATATATTCTTAGAGAAGTAGGACAAATGAAGTATTTCAAATAAGACAATAATTTTTTCTTCCCATTAAAGACTCCTTAATGTCCGTCTTTCAGGTTTTGACTCCTTCACTACCCTTTGAAGAGTTGAGTTCTAATGAAATTCATTGAGTTCAAACATGTGATAATACATAGTACATGAACATTGAACCTCATTATAAAAAGCTTACTGGATCTCGAAATTGTTGGTTGACACGCTCGATGACATCTTGAATACCCTCTAGTTTACTCATAATGGCTGCTTCACCAAACTCATCTTCTGCTCCAAACATCCTTGAAAACTAGCAGCAAAAAAGCTTCACATCTTACTGCTATTACATACTCTTAGAGATCTTCAGAGTTACAGCATAAATTGTCTTACTTGGCTGATTAGACCTCCAAATCGATTTTTCAAAGCCATCATTTTTCCAAGACCTTTCTCCAGAGTAGAAGGAAACTGCAATAACCGTAAGGTATGGCCAGTTGGAGCAGTATCAAAAACTATGACTGAATAGTCCATTGTTTGTACCAGCCTACAAAGTTAACAAAAAAGATTACACGATTCGATGAGTAATGAGGCAATAGATGAAGAATACTGTCTGAAATTCAGTGCAAAAGTGAGTGCAGAACACTAATTTCACACATGAATACTGTACTTTAGCATCTCCGCAAAACTCATTGCCTCATCAATGCCAGGTATTGCGTTCGCCAATTCTGAGATGATCCCACCACCTTCAACATTTTCGAAGTCTTCACTTTCCACATTCGGATCAACTTCCTGTAATAAAAAATGAAGATAACATACAATTGCTCGAGTACATCTCAGGATAAAAAAGGAGGTTTTTCCTGAATTTAGTTCTAACTAAACAAATGAAGGTTAGCTCAAAAACGCATTAAGTTCATGCATGACTTTTCCAAGGAAACCATAAACAATTAAGCTAATGATTATGCGTGTAAGCATCAATAACCTAGCCAGACTCACAGCCTACGAGATATGTTCTATAACTATTGATCAAATAAGTTGTAAAGGCGTCCCCCCTTGAGTAGTAATTCCAGTTTAGTGCCAAAAAAAGACGACCTATTGAATACTTCAGAAAAGCATAACTCAGTACTAGATGCTCCATTTGGCTTCCTCAATTTTCTTTGGTGTCATATGTTTCTTGTTTGGCTTCTCATATATCTTCATTCCTATGAGTCCATGCACTAACATACTTTAATACTGCAGGATTATCTTGCACATCTGAACAACATTCCCATCAATCAGAAACAAACACAAACCATTGCAAATAGGTTGGAGAAGCCCTGAACCAAGGTCGGCGATTTCGTGAACTTCTGCTGGAAGGCATCGCTAAGATTATGAGCAGGATCGGTTGAGATTATAAGCACTGACGGGCGCACCTGCGCAAGCAAGATAGCTAGCATAGAGCTACATGTGGTCTTGCCCACCCCGCCCTTGCCTCCTACAAAGATCCATTTGAGCTGTTCTTGCTCTACCACATTTCGAATGCTCGCTTCTGGTTGTTGCTCCATTGCATCCTCGCCTTGATACATCTCTCTCAGAGCCTCTTTCCCTCTCTCGCTCTCTCCCAATTCTTACATTGCCGTACGCTGTACGACTACTGCAGCCTCGGAGCTCCGCTCTCCCCGAAGCTCCAGAGTCCTGAGGACAGCAAAAGAGCTGCGCATTACTAACGATAGCTAAAAATAATAATGTGAAGCATTAGTTTTCGAGGGATCACAAGGACTTTATAAGACGAAGACGACCTTAAACTTCAAGCACAAAATTTCTTTATAATACAAATTTTTCTGTTTTGTTTTTCTTCTGAATTTTAAAGCCGAGCGAATTGGCTCAAAGATTCATTTGGAAAATGGCTTGAAACGTATGATTGGATGTTCTTGCTTCTTGAGAATTTATGACAATGCAAAGTTCATAGCAGCTAGGGTTTGTGTTTGCTACATGGCCTACATATGTGTGCCCTAAAGGCTCAGTCAGGTGGTTGCTCTAGTTCGTAGGTTGTAGATGATGAAAGAAAGAAAAGAACTCTTAATCTACCATTAATCACACATTAATTAAATTTAGGAGGATGGAATAAAAGAAATGAAAACATAATGAACTTGATTAATATGAAAGGACTTACATGAGTTGCTCTAAGAGATGATGACTCCATGAGGAGAGAGGGGACACTCTTGCCAAGAGCTTGAGCTTATGAGATTATGAGGAGTGAATTGAGGTCCTTCTTATGGATTTGAGTCCAAATCTTCTTGCATGTGGGATAAATGGACTTGCATGAGAATGAATGTAGACTTGGACAAAAGGGTGGAGCATGGAACTCTCAACACCCTCCCTCCATGTGATGACCCTTTTGTTTATATCGTGGGGAACTAGTGACATATGGCATCACATAGTCCATTGGGTTTTTAGATCTAAGGACATATGGGATCCTTAGAGATAGCTTGAACATATGACATCCAAGTGTGGGACATATGGCATCCCTTAGTTTTCATGGGCATATGGCATCCATGTGGTTTTTGGTTCCATGGACATATGGGATCCATGGTGCTCGGACATATGGCATCCCTAGGATCTTGGAAAATATGGGAAACCAGGACATATACTTGGACGTATAGGATCCAAGTGGTTTTTGTAGCAAGCAATTAGACCTGAATTATCTAGTAGCTTTTAGAAAAGGGCTTCACTAGCGATAATGAAGGTTGCACTTTATCTTTCTTAAGGGTAGTGAAACAATGGACTAATGCTCATATTCCCTCTATTTGTGTTATAATGTGTCTCATCAATCCTTCACCCAAGCCTTCATGTTCTTCCAAACCATACAGGTAAAGAGAACTAGGAGGACGAGCACAGGTAGTTGAAGTTGAACTGGATGAGTTGAAATAGAAGGCGACCAACAATAAAAAGATGAGAACTCTATGATTGACAAACTGGTAAGGAAGGTGGAACAGGAGGCAGAGGACAAAGATTTGTTGAGGTTGTGCCATTAACGAGGCTACAGAGTGCTCAAGAGCACTTGACACTTCATGTTATATAGGATTCTCTAAAAAAACATCAAACACAATGTAATGAAGGAATGGAATAGAGCTTAAAAGCACCCTTATTGAAAAAAATATGGGAGGGAGAGAGGGATGGATTAGGAAAGAAATATATGCTAATGATGAAGATAATGAGATAAAAACTCAAAAGCAAATGCTAAAAAAAAGTTACCTATGCTCTGATACCATGATGCAAGAAAGAAAAGAACTCCTAGCCTACTATTAATCACACACGAATTAAATTAAGGAGGATGGAATGAAAGAATTGAAACCATAATGAACTTGATTAATATGAAAGGACTTACACGAGTTGTTCCAAGAGCATGATGACTCCATGAGGAGAGAGGGTACACTCTTGCAAAGAGCTTGAGCTTATGAGCTTATGAGGCGTGAAGTGAGGCCCTCCTTATATGGTGTGAAATCTCGTTGCATGTGGGATAAATGGGCTTGCATGAGAATGAATGTAGACTTGGAAAAAGGGTGGAGCATGGAACTCTCAACAGGAGAAACCCTTATCAACAAGTTGAGAGGCCTACATGTGCCAAACCCTCCTCCACGGGCTGGGTATGGTGCTACATGAAGCATTTGGAATGAATAATATGTTCTCTCCCATAAATAGACAGCAACTTCAGGAAGCTTTCATTACAGGTGTATATGAAACTTCTCAAAAAAACTCTCTTACAATTTGGACTCTAAAAAATATGAATGATGTGTGTTCCACTCTCCTCCCATCCATTATATCCCATTGCATTCAGAATAGCAATGCTCTGGAATGTTCTAACGTTGACACATGACCACCATGCAACACTCATCCCCATTACTATTGAATACCTTAGGATATCCCCCAAGCTAGGGACCTTGGTTATGACTAGCCCTTGTCCCACACACACAAGTGATGGTCTCTATAGACCAATGTCTAACACTCTCTCCCCCTTCTAAATATCATTGTTCTCAATGATCAACGAGGGAAAGCACTTGCAAACCCGAGCTTCTGATTCCCAAGTAGAACATGTAAGTGTTAATCCTCTCTTGGCCACTAAATACTCGTGGATGACATGGGTTGTTTCTGTCTCTAATCTGGTATCGCATTTGGAGAATGATTTGTGTTATCACTTTCCTGCAAAGAAACAATACCCTCTATTAGATTATGCTCCCTAGAAATATAATTTCAAAGTTTATTGACATGAAACATTGGATGGAGTCTGCAATATGGAGGGACGCTCTAATCGGTATGCAACATCACTAATATTCTTAACTATCTTCCAAGGTCCACAAAACCTTGGTGAAAGCTTAGTACACTTCCATGTAGATATTGAAGTAGATCTAGTTGGCACTTGAAGAAAAACTCTATCTCCTTCCTCCAAGGCTCTAGGAGATCTCTTATTGTTAGCATATTCCTTTGCCCTATCAGATGTTTGCTACATCTTAGCTTTAGCTATTTCCAAATTTTCTTGGATATTTGCTAAGAACCCCGAAGCACCACAAAAATTCTTTGGCATTCATGTGGTATTGGGAGTAGTGATATTGATGCCATAATTCATCTTAAAAGGAGACATTCCTATCACCTTATGAGGTCTATTATTATAAGCAAACTCCACTAGTGACAAGTAACTATCCCAATATGTCTGGCTCTCAAACACATATGCTCTCAACATGTCCTCTAGAATTTGATTGACCTTCTCAGTCTGACCATCTATCAGTTTGTCAAATACAAACTTCCAGAATTTTCACATGAATGTAACATCTCTATATGAAACTTGCACTAGCCAATCACATTGTTGACTACTCAAATTTTTGCTTTCAAAAGCTATTGGCCTTCCATCTTGGCTTAAGAACATTCATTAACATCATCAAAGTAGCAGGCGCATTAGTCAAACCATATGGCATAAATAAATACTCATAATGCCCAAAACGGTCTTTAAACTTGTTCTATGTACATCTTGTTCCTTTATTGTAATCTAATGGTAGCCGCTTTTCAAGTCTATCTTACTTTATAGAACTACTCCACCTAGAGCATCAAGGAGATCATCTAGGTAATTCTCACCGTACAAGTGCAGATCGAGAACAACAATACTTCTACACCACGTTCTTAGGGAAAGAGTACTATGTTTACACAGACTTATCAGTACTTAGCAGTTCAACAAGGAGAGGAGCACGTCGTCGTACATCTTAGCAGAACAATTCGTCACAACGATCCACAATACTCTTTCAGACAACGATCCAACGACTTACTGAATGGAACTAGATTCACAGTGTAACCGAGATTGACAGGTGACAACACAGAGTACACAGAATACGCAGAGCTTAGACAAGACACACTACAGCAACACTTAAGGTTCACTGCGCAAACTCAATCAAGAAATAATAACACAGCTACACACAACGACCCAGAGTATTCAGAAACTAAACAACACACACTGCCGCAACATTCTTGGGCATGGTATATCTATGCTTAATGGTAATCTTATTGAGTGCTCTGTAGTCAACACACATCCTATAAGATCCATCTTTCTTCTTTGCTAAAAGAATTGGTGCTGCAAAGGACAAATAGTTGGTTCTGATCAGTCCTTTCTCCATATACTCATCCACAACCTTGCGGAATTCATTCTCCTCCTACAAGCTCATTTGAAATGGCAGTCGAGCGATTGGATTTGCTCTTGGTACCAATTCGATTCTATGCCCAATGTTCTTGCAAGGAGGTAAACCCGAAGATAATTGTTTTAAAAACAACTCTTGGAATTTTACTCTTACTTTATCTAAAAGTACTTGAGCATTCCAACTAGATTTTCCTTGACTACAAGAATCCATCACTACACAAGATGAATTCAAAAAATACAAAAAATAAATATACTTACAATTGATCCTGAGCAACTTGGTTGCAGTAACCAATCACGTCTCTTGTAGATCTGGCTCTCCATGGATAAGTAATCATCTCCCCCTCATGCTCAAAGTGATAAACATGCGAAGCAAAATCTATGACTAGTCATTCCTAGCATGCCACTTTTTACTTAGGACTACATCAAAAAGGGCCAATCATGCTATCTCAAAATACAATCTATCCTCGTATGACTGGATCTAGATGGGTAGACCTACTACTCATCGCTCCCATGTCTCAGTACTTTTTGCATCGGCTAACTCCACTGTGTAGGCATACACTGACTGCACAATGTCCAAATATAACCTTCTAACAAGTCAAGAACTAATGAAAATGACATTATGCATAGACCTAGTGTCAAAGAGGACCTTGGCATGCTATCCTGCCATGACTCCTCTCATAACAATGAGTTTTGTATCAGGGAATTGGTATCCTTTTTGTGGCACTGACAAAAGCACAACATTTGGCACAAAAGGAATGTTCTTTGTGACTGTCATGGCCACTATAAGAGATGATATCTAAGATGGGGAATCAACGAAATCCTCATCTACATCACTCATTGCCTGTGTGGGATTTATGACTATGGTTGCTGTTATCTTCTTCTTCTTAGGATAGTCTTTAAAGCAATGTCATAAGCATCCATAGCATAATCCTTCTTTCATTGCCTTCTCTTTCTGATGAGAGGTAAGGATGGACTTGTTATTAATCCTCACAACCAAAGCAGACACTTTTCTCTTTGCTTTTGAATCTATCTTGATCATGTGCACCTGCTTAGCCTCTTTTTGAGGTTGTGCACTAGTCAAGGTATGAGTGGTAGTGGAAAAGGGTGGACTCATCTTAGTCCATGAGGATCTCTGGCCCTGGGAGCCTATGCCTCTATGATCATCCTCATAGACTAGAGTCATCTCTATGGCTTGTGGCAAAGAGTGACTACTCTCCCTTCTTACTAGAGGTCGGATATTTTCTCTAAGTCCTAAGAAGAGCTTGTGAACCTGGAGAAACTCTAGAATAGAATCAGGTACTTTAAGAATCACCTCTCTATACTTATCTGCATAGACTTGAACCATTTGGTTTTTCTAAATAATGAAAAACCAAGTGTCTAGTGCTCTAGACCTCTCATCAAGTGGTATAAAATTATTATAAAATAAGACTTTAAATTGTTCTCATGTAGTGGGCTCTTTCTTGTCCTGTTCGATCTTATGCCACCACTTATGGGCAATGTCCATGAGGTTGTAGGTAGCCATTTGAATATTATGCATATCATCCATGATATCACATAGTCGGGAGCACTACACCCACTTACTCAGCCACTGCTTAATAGCATCAACAGTTCATGCACTAGTAGAGTAATGATACCCTAGCAGTTTAAGATCGTTAAGCTTCCATCGGGCTTCTTTTACTAGAACACTCTCGCTATGAACTTTTGGGACTTGATGCTCACCTAGAGCATCTAACTCCATTCCTGGAAGATTGCTTTTTGGCACAACTTCTTCTTTCTTGGAGCTACGTACATGCTCCAAGATGTCATGAAGCGTGCTCTCTAACTATGAGATCCTAGCACGCATGGTTTCTATGGCATCTGAAGGATGATCAGCCATATGCATGTCATCCTTAAGCATTAAAGATGCTCCTGAATCCATAACTAGGAAGGAGTAAAATTCTTTTTATGTTTTTTTATTATTTTATGTTTTTCTTTGTGCTTATGTACACCTAATGTAAAGAGTGGCAGTGAAAAGTAACTAGTCACAAGCCTTCGCATGAATAAATGACAAACAAGAATGCTTTTAATATGCTTTTCATACTTTTATGCTTATGCATGCAAAAATTTTGAAAATTTTAGCAACATTTCGATGGGAAAATGAAAATAAATAAAAAAAAGACTAAATGCTCTACATGCCTTTTTAAGAAAATGTGTTGGGAGGCACACACTATACATCAATATGACCAAAGGGCACTGGCATGGATAAAAGTGATAAGAATGCTGAATGTTCTTATTTATTCCTTGCAGTTCCAGAGTACACATATAATCTGAAAGTAGGTATATAGCTACTAGGCTTGATAGGTACTATAAGTCTATTGGTTCTCTCCACATGAATTGTAATACTTAAGCTGAAGTGGATAATTCTTTATCTATCTCTGATCACAAGTCTATTAAGATGCACCTTCAACTTGACAATTCCAAGCATTAATTCTAGTGGCCTTCTATCAATATTTCTCTTCTCAAGCATGACAATATCAAATCTCCAATCATGAAAATAACATATCTCAAATCATGCACATAATTAGCTCTACTTTTTCTTTATAAAAGGCTTCCTTTGTTGCATAGGAAAAGGCCTTTAAAAGGATTTTTGCCTTGATGATTCATTAAAAAAGATTAAGAAGCTGATGAGGGATGCTAGAAGGTTGAGGATTAAGGAGGAGATAAACAACATTGAGAATAATTCCTACCTATCTTTTTCTAACCATCAGAGGATCATTGACCTTATGAATAAATTGAGATTGGAGGATATCTCGAAGACAATAGTGCTCTTGCTAGCTCAAGGGAATTTTGGGTTGGAAAAGTAGACAAACCAAATAAATAGATGTTTGAACTTGAAAGAAAAGAAGCCAAGAGATTTTATCCATTTGTTAAATGACATGAATGATAGATTGGCTATCAACATTGAGGAGAACTTGCTAGAGGCTCATAGTTTTTACACAATCATTTTCTCTTACTCTCCCAAGAGGGGAAAGTGTATCCAAGAGGATGGAGCTAAGACTTCCAAAATTAAGCAAACAAATTATCACTTTGGAAATGTCCAAGATCTTGGACATGCCCCTCTCTCCTAGTGAGGCAAAGAGACCATTGATAGTATGAAACTTGGTAAGTCTCCTAGCATTGATGGTCTTCCTTATGAGTTTTTAAGAGCTTCAAGATTTTGACACACCCTTTATTCTCTTGACTTGACAAGAATTTGTTAGACAAGGTGCTCTCCTTGTCAATATCAACATTGGGGTCATTAAATTAATCCATTAAAAAAACTCCAATAAGGATTTGGAAAATTGGAGACCTATCACCTACCTAACCTCTATATACAAAATCATTGTCTATACCCTTACTAGAAGACTTAGTCCCATCATGCGAAAAATCATTTTGAAAGAGCAAAAAGGCCTCATAAAAGGTAGATTCATTATTGACAACATTATCACTCTTTGGGAAGGGATGGAATGTGCTAAAAAGCTTAGCCAAGAATTTGACTTCTTTAAGATTGATTTTGACAAGGCCTATGATAGAGTGGAGTGGGACTTTATTCTTCAATCGCTTTGAGATGTTGGTCTAGGAAGTCATTTCGTCAAATATGTTCACATTTTGTTTGGAAATGCTTTCTCTAGGGTTTCCATCAATGGAACCTTACTTAGCCCATCATGATCCTTAGGTCTATCCAATAATGATGTCCCTTAGCCCCCCTCCTTTTTTCCATTACCAGTGATGCCCTTAATTGTCTTGCTAAAGATCAATTGATGAAAGGTAATGTCAAAAGGATCAACTTTCCTAACTCCCCCTCTCCTCTTTGCTTGCAGATGTGTCAATTAATGTCAGTGCATTAAGCAATACCGATCATATGTCTTCTACTAATATTCTTGAATGCATTAATGTGTTTTGTTTGGTGGCTCCAAAGTTAACCACATAAATACATGTTTTAAAGTTTCTAACAATTAGATTCTTGAAGCTACAAAAGTCTTGAAATTTGAATTGAAGAAGGTAAGATTCTTAGAGTGTTGCATATTCCCATGGGATTTAGCGTTTCAAAGGTGGGATTGGGTGCTTAATAACTTCAATAAAAAACCCTTGAAGTGATATGGCATGGAGCCCTCTTTATCTAGAAAAGTTTTGTGCTTATGCATTTTGTCATGACTAGTCTCTTACTTAATATTTATCATACTATATTTAATCAGGAAACACTTTATGGAGGTTATTACTTTTTCTAGGAGGTTCCTTTCAGGAGGGGATGATAATCTCAACAAGATTTACAAGGTGGCATGGAAGACCAATTGCCTTCCAAAACCTGGAGGGGAGGTTGGGTATAATATGCCCCAAAAAACTATCTACTCAAATGGCCATCAAATGGATATGATGTATTGATAGTAAGGATTATTAGTCTTGCCTACTTAAAAGAAACACTAATATGTTCTATGCTTATGACTACAGGGTGTGGAAAGGATGGGACCTATGTATCATATTCTTCTATCCACATATTTTTGTTCCTTTGGGCTCACCCATGATATGCAAAATCTGGAGCTTGGATGGAGCCTTATAAAAATTTTACTATTCTTGTTTTATTTGAAAACTTATAAATCTTTTGTCATGCAGGACTCTATAATGTGGATGGCTGACTGCAAGTATCAATCATCCATTAACCATTAGAGCACATAAATATTTTAAACTTGGCTTGCAAACTTAGTAGGACTTGCATAATCAAATGGATGATTGGAATGTGGATGCCATATAGGAGTTACCTCATCCCATAAATGGATGCAAGTTCATTCTTATATAGGCTCTTACCAAAGCTTCTCCCATCTTGGATAATGCTCATGTTCACAAACATATAGCTCTCCACGACTAGGCCTTTCTCATCTTTAATGCCTTCAAAAAGAACAGACGAGATATTAGGGAGATACTTGAGAAACTCAATAGGAACTAGAATCTCCAATGGAATGAGTGATAGTGGAGATACAAGATTCATTGTGTTTGGCACCTTTATGTCAATAGTAAATACTCCATCTTTCTTTGGTTGCTACTACACAAGGGGATCTAGCTAAGTGAGCAAGCTCTTAAGTTGAAGACTGGGACCAATAATTGTCCTAACTATGAGCAAATAGAGACTCTTCATCACATGCTTATTTCTTGTAAAGTACTGGAAGGTGTTGCACAAAATCTACCAAGAACTTCATCCTAATTCGTGGATTGACAATGAAATCCTCATCAAAGATGGCTCAACCTGGATCCACTACTATGGCACCAGTGGAGGGCCATCAAAATTTGGTATATTTGTCTCAATAGGAACCAAGACTTGTATAACCAAGTGAAGAAAAAAAGCATTAATGCTCTAGCAATCTAAGATATACTTCTTCCAAGGCTTATGATTAGCCAACGACCAAGGCATAGACCTTGGCATGCCTTGTCATTTGAGTCACCGAAGTCACCAGTGGCATTGTTGGCTAACATGAGGGAGGAACTCAACAATCAAGGAAGATAGAGATTCCGGATACTTCCCCGGAGGTCACCCATCCTAGTATTGTTCCCCCTAGAGCTCGCTTAACTGGCAACCTCTTGCCACTAAACTACAATCTAGTGGTGTTTGAAGAAGGGGAAAGACTAAGGTTAACATTACCTTGAACATGTATTGGACCCTCAAATCTTCATTCTTTGCTTTCAAAGCCTATTTTGAAGCATTTTTGGGGTGATTCTTGGAGGCATTTTGGAGTACTTTTGTGCACAGTTCTCTTTATATAGGTTCAAGAACATCAACAAGAGTGCTCTTTGTACTTCTTCAACAACAAATGTTCACCTTTGGGGGCTGTGTTTTTAGCCACACCAGTAAATCTACATGTTTTTTGAAAGGTTTTAGTTGTGGTGGGAGTAGCTACCGCAATTCTATTTTGGTTTTTGAGCCTAAAGAACAGAGTTGACAGACACTTGTAGGGGTTGTTAACCACTCTTTTGTGAATACTACTTATGTACGTCCATGTGGTCATTGATATAGCACTTATGTTTTTTGCATAAAGCCTTTTATGTTTGATAAAGAGGGTTGTGGCAAGGTTTTCTTAACTGGGAGACACCCAGATGATAGGGTTTTTTTGGTGACGCAGGTAGAAGACTTACCCAACTTTGCCATAGGAGATGTATGCTAGTTGTTTATAGGTGCTCGATAAGCCTACTTGGCTTTTTTTAGGTAATTGATTATATGCAGTAGAGTCAGTGATTCACTATGTAGGTTTCCATGTTAGTACTTGCAGTTTTATAAGATTTTGACACTAGTCATATGCTCATTTTGTAGAGGAGACTCTGGCAAAAATTTTCAAATTTTTTGGTTTGGCCAAATATATAGTGGTCGATTTACTCCTTGATACACATTGATGTGAGAACATTCACTCTCACATAATAGTTTTGTTTGGTCATTGTTGTTCATTAATCCATTTTTTTTGGGAGATTGTTGATTTTTTTCCCAAATCTGACACTTTCATCTTTTTTTGAGCTTTAGTGGTGCCTAGTCCATTCTAGCTAATGGATCTGGTGGATCTCGGTCTAGTGCTAATGCTCCCAAGAGGAGCTACAACTTGCAGGCAAAGACCATTTTGAGATCCGAAAATTTGATGGGCTCTATGGAAGAATCAGATAAAAGATGTGCTGATTTAGAGGAGATAATGGGAAACAGTAAATGGAATCTCAAAGAAGCCTATTGATATAGATGATGATGATTGGGATGAGTTGGATGAAATGGCCAAGTCCACCATTTGATTGCACATGGCAGATAATGTTTACTTTACAATATCAGACTGTGAAAGTGAAGATGAGCTTTGGAAGAAGTTATGCAATACATATGAAAAAGAAATAGCATCAAATAAAGCATATTTGATGAGAAAGTTATATGACCACATGAAGGACATAGATAGTGTTGTTGTTGCATGGTTCATGATATGGTATCATGGAAATTTGAAGAAGAAAATATATGCCTAGATTTGAGAATTTTTGGGGCCTACTTCTCTTTGCTTCTTTCTTCTGAAACACTCTCCCTCTCTTAGTCTCTATCGTCCCTTGGCAGGCTTTTGTTCTTTAACTTCCTCCTTTTTTTTCTTTAGATGTTGTATGTTGGACTATCCATTACCAACAATCATAGAGGCCTTATCCATTCAGAGGCAATTTATATTTCTTTTAACTACATGCAAACAACAGTGGAGGAAACCTTTCAGACTTTCAGAGAATTTGTTCGAACCTAAGTCCAATGCTTCGATTCCTTTGGTCTACTGGTTTTCTCTAGTTTGTATGTTTCTTTTTATTGCACGCCCTTAGTGGTCAAGGAAGCCTTCAAGATGTTCAGACAAGTTGTTATATTATCCAAACTTTTTTCCATTGCTTTTGGCTCTTCTTCCATGTCTGTTCTATTTGCATCAAGATGTGTGCTATCCTTTTATCTGGCCTACTGATTATTCTTTAGCTTGTATAGTTCCTTTTATCGCATGCACTTGTTGGTAAACATTGTATCTCTTTTAGTCTAGCTAATGCTTCAAAGGTCCTATTATAATTCTTTGTTTACATCCTTTGGGACCTTGCTTTGCATTGCAGCCTGATTCATGCCCATGCGTGGCTTTGGGCAAAGTGTGAGTCTTTTATTGAGCTATTTTGCATTTTGATTTTCTTCTTCTTCTTTTCGTACTAGATTCTCCCTCCACACATCCCTCATCTTGAACTCTATCATCCGCGACAGGCTTTGATGGGCGACATGGGTAGGTTTGTATTGTTGTTTGCTCTTTTTGATTAAGCTAAATAACTTCATGTACCATTAGCTCCTTCCATTGTCTAGATTTTACTCCATCATTTGGGGCTTTTCTGTGGTCTCCAAAAAATCTTAGTTCATATGCGACCAATCTAGCATTCGAATTTGTGGACATCTTCAAAAAGATTTCTGAGTCCATTTCAAAAAATCCTATAAAGAATGCTTCTTCAAACGTTTGCATGTATGTACTTGGAAAAAACATTAGGCGAGAATAAATGGCCATGTTGAAGTTAGAGGTCTGCGGAAGCATGCAAACAACATAAGGAAGAAGAAGAAGCTTGGAGCACAACACACAATACTAAATGCATTACCACTAGAATGTACAAAGACTAGTAACCCATTAGGGCAATAGGCTTATATACAATATCGGGAAAAAAAACCTCCTAAAGAGGGGAAAAGTGCCCTGATGGTCCTAGTGTGTTCACACACATCACTACCTAAACATATCAATGAATCCCCTCTGGGAGTAATGCAGTGAACAAGGAGCCGACACTCATGTATAAGGAAGTGCCAAGCTATTGGAATCAATCCACAAAAGGAAGTAAGCCCAAAGGTTTGCGAAAAGCTTCAAACTTCTCCCTAGGTAGAGCCTTCGTGAAAAGCTTTGCAATGTTCTCCTGCATGGGCACATATGCCAAGCTGATCTCTCCAACAGAGAACCTCTCCTTGACATAATGATAATGCTCCTCAATGTGCTTAGTGCGAGCATGGAACACAGGGGTTCCTCACAACTGCCAATGCACTTTGACGATCAGCGAAGATGGTGGTGGCAGAAGAGTCCCAAATCAGCCATAAGGCGTCTAAGCCACACACACTCAAAAGTCGCTATGAAGGCTGCCCTATACTCAACCTCACAACTAGAAGTGGCCACAATAGGGTGCTTCTTGCTCAACCAAGCTATACATGAGCTACCAAGCATGAAGCAAAAGCCACTAGTGGACACACGAGTGTCATAACAACTAGCTTAGTTAGCGTCAACAAAATCATGTAAATCTAGCGGTAGTGATCCTCCCTTGGGATAAAACAATCCAAGTAGCCAAGTACCACTCAAGTAGTGAAAGATGCACTTAACTGCCTACCAATGCTTGACACTTGCGTAATGCATAAACCTGCTCATTTGTGAGATAGCAAATTGAATATCTAGCCGAGTAATGCATAAGTAAATCAAGCATCTGTTGGAGTTAGACGTCTCTGGAAGCACGCAAACAACACAAGGAAGAAGAAGAAGCTTGGATCACAACACACAATACTGAATGTATTACCAATGGAATGTACAAAGATATATAACCCATTACCACAATAAGCATATATACAAGCGGGGGAAAAAAACCTCCTAAAGAGGGAAAAAAGTGATCTGCCGGTCCTAGTATGTTCACACACATCACTAACTAAATATATCAACAAATCCCCCCTGGAAGTGATGCATTGAACAAGGAGCTGGCACTCATGCATAAGGAAGTGTCAAGCTATGTGGAATCAATCCATAAAAGGAAGTAAGCCCAAAGCTTTGTGGCAAGCTTCAAACTTCTCCCTAGGTAGAGCCTTCATGAAAAGGTTTGCAATGTTCTCCTGTGTGGGCACATATGCCAAGCTGATCTCCCCACCAGAAAACCTCTCCTTGACATAATGCTAATGCACCTCAATGTGCTTAGTGCGAGCATGGAACACAGGGTTCCTTGCAACTGCCAATGCGCTTTGACTATGAATGAAGATGGTGGTGGCAGAAGACTGACCAACAACCAATTCAGCCATAAGGAATCTGAGCCACACACACTCAATAGTCACTGTGAAAGCTTCCCTATACTTAGCCTCACAACTGGAAGGAGCCACCGTAGGCTGCTTCATGCTCAACCAAGATATACATGAGCTACCAAGCATGAAGCAAAAGCCACTAGTGGACACACGAGTGTCATAACAACTAGCTCAATCAGAGTCAAAAAAACCATGTAAATCTAGCGGTAGTGATCATCCCTTGGGATAAAACAATCCAAGTAGCCGGGTACCACTCAAGTAGAGAAAGATGCGCTTAACTGGCTACCAATGCTTTACACTTGGACAATGCATAAACCTACTCATTTATGAGATAGCAAATTGAATATCTAACTGAGTAATGCATAAGTAAATCAAGCATGTATTGGAGTTAGACGTCTCTGGAAGCACGCGAACAGCACAAGGAAGTAGAAGTTTGGAGCACAACACACAAAACTAAATGTATTACCACTGAATATACAAAGATATATAACCCATTACAGCAATAAGCATATATACAAGCTAGGAAAAAAAAACCTCCTAAAGAGGGAAAAAAGTGATATGCTAGTCCTAGTGTGTACACACATCACTACCTAAATATATCCACAAATGCCCCCAGGGAGTGATGCGGTGAACAAGGAGCTGGCACTCATGCATAAGGAAGTGCCAAGCTATGTGGAATCAATCCACAAAAGGAAGTAAGCCCAAAGCTTTGTGGAAAGCTTCAAATTTCTCCCTAGGTAGAGCCTTCGTGAAAAGGTCTGCAATGTTCACCTGTGTGGGCACATATGCCAAGCTGATCTCTTAGGCAGAGAACCTCTCCCTCACATAATGATAATCCACCTCAATGTGCTTAATGCAAGCATGGAACAGAGGGTTCCTCACAACTGCCGATGCGCTTTGACTATGAGTAAAAGATGGTGGCGGTAGAAGACTAACCAGGACCCAAATCAGCCATAAGGCATTTGAGCCACACAAACTTAACATTCCTATACTCAGCCTCACAACTGGAAGGGGTCACAGTAGGCTGCTTCTTTTTCAACAAGGATATACATGCGCTACCAAGCATGAAGCAGAAGCCACTAGTGGACACATGAGTGTCATAAAAACCAGCTCAGTTAGAGTAAAAAAAAGCATGTAAATCTAGCAGTAGTGATCCTCCCTTGGGATAAAACAATCCAAGTAGCCAGGTACCACTCAAGTAGCAAAATGAGTTTAACTGCCTACCAATGCTTGACACGTGGGCAATGCATAAACCTGCTCATCTGTGAGATAGCAACTTGAATATCTAGCTGAGTAATGCATAAGTAAATCAAGCATCTGTTGGAGTTAGACATATCTGGAAGCACGCGAACAACAAAGGAAGAAGAAGAAGCTTGGAGCACAACACAAAATACTAAATGTATTACCACTAGAATGTACAAAGATATATAACCCATTACAGTATAAGAATATATACAAGCTGGGGGAAAAAAACCTCCTAAAGAGGGAAAAAAAGTGATCTGTTGGTCCTAGTGTGTTCACACAGATCACTACCTAAATATATCAACAAATCCCCCTAGGAGTGATGCGGTGAACAAGAAGCTAGCACTCATGCATAAGGAAGTGCCAAGCTATGTGGAATCAATCCACAAAAGGAAGTAAGCCCAAAGCTTTGTGGAAAGCTTCAAACTTCTCCCTAGGCAGAGCCTTCGTGAAAAGGTTTGCAATGTTCTCCTCCGTGGGCACATATGCCAAGCTGATCTCTCCGGAAGAGAATCTCTCCTTGACATGATGATAATGCACCTCAATGTGCTTAGTGTGAGCATGGAACATAGGGTTCCTCGCAATTGCCAATGCGCTTTGACTGTCAGTGAAGATGGTGGTGGATAAAGACTGATCAACACCCAAATCAGCCATAAGGCATCTGAGCCACATACACTCAACAATCGTTGTAAAAGTTGTCCTATACTCAGCCTCACAACTAGAAGGGGCCATAGTGGGCTGCTTCTTGCTCAACCAAGATATACATGAGCTACCAAGCATGAAGCAAAAGCCACTAGTGGACACATGAGTGTGATAACAACTAGCCCAATCACTATAAGAAAAAGCATTCAAATCTGGTGGTAGTGATCCTGACCTGGGATAAAACAATCCAAGTATCCAGTACCACTCAAGTAGCGAAAGATGCACTTAATTGCTTGCCAATGCTTGACACGTGGGCAATGCATAAACGTGCTCATTTGTGAGATAGACTGAATATATGGCCAAGTAATGCATAAGTAAATCAAGCATCCAGCAACCTACTGATAGAGAACAACATCAATTGCATCTCAAACATCATGAAGACTCAATCTTAAACCTGTCTCCATAGGAGTGGCAATAGGTTTACAATCTTCAAGTCAAAGCGCTACAATAATGTGTCAATATATTTCGTCTGACACAAAGCTATTCCGCCATCAACTTGCATAAATTGAACGCCCAAATAATGATACAAATGCCCCAAATCAGACATCCCAATGGGGCATGTAAATCATCCTTAAAATCAGCAATATGCTTCTCATGAGGACCAGTGAGCAACATGTCATCAACATACACAACAATCAATAGAAGCATATCATTAGCATGCTTAACATATAAGGTGCTCTCTGTTGGACTATTCTCAAAACCATGTGCAATCAGATAGGCATGTATCTTTTCATACCAAGCATGTAGTGCTTGCTTTCAACCATATAATGCCTTCTTTAACCTGCCCACCTGGTTTTCATGCCCTTTTTGCACAAAGCCATGGGGCTGAAAAACATACACTTCTTCATGCAAGTCACCATTCAGAAATGTAGTTTTAATGTCCAACTGATGTACATTCTGTTGGAACATCAAGCTTACACTATGCTTGAGATGGATTTGATCTACACCAAAGGCTATCGCGTCGAAAGAATATCCGTTGGAGAGTTCTTTTTCATATGCTCATTTATTGTATTTTTTTGAAAGATTTTTGATGGCTCATTTACCGTTGTAAAAGCCTTGAGCTTTACACATGTAAAGGTAGAAAGATAGAGCCAAAATCCCACGAATTTGTGGTGGTTGAAGTTGCATTCAATCAAGAAATCAATCACCTAAAAGTAGATCAAACTAGATCTTCACTTTTCCTAGATTGTATGGAAGTGAATTGATTCTCTCCAACAACCATTCCCATCTTCATTTGAATTCAAATTTTTCTTGTAGAAGTCATGGAATACTCCTAGAGTCTATATAAAGACTTGGAATCACTTGTACATTATATGGAAGCAATATACATACACTTGTGACCATCATTGTCTTGCTCCTTCAATTCTCTGCATCATCTTCTTCGCCAACAGTAATCTTGCAGAGGCTGCTGCTCTCTCTCCAGAGCTCCAAATTGAGTGCAAGATGACTCATTGGAAAGGTATAAGTGTCTAGTTTATGCCTATAAATTTTCAAAGTAGATTGGGAGAAATCTCAGTTTTTCTGTCTCGGGGTCAATCTCTGCGTATTCTTGAAAAATAGGAAGTACCATTGGTGAATGTCGCATTCATTCCTATAGCATATTTTTCTTATTACTTATACTTTTGTGCATTCCATACACAAAACCCTATGTGTATCACTCCCATAAAAGGATTTTTTCTGATTGTAATCACGCTGGTCGCTATGGGCATTTGAAGTTCATTGTCTCTTCTATAGATAGTAAGTTTTTTGAGCTAGTCGACCCGCGAACCTATCTGTTTTGTATCAACTCATTCTCCTTGATGCTCCAAAGTACATAGTGTGTTTCTTTGCACTTATTACATGCTTATAAGGTCTATTTGAGTCTCCATAAGCTCAAGGGCTGGTCTTGTGCCGGTTGGCTTGACCAAACTTCGTCGCCTTGAAACACACTTTTCTACCTTCTACAAGCTTCTCCAAGTTTTTTCAGTGGTATCAGAGCTAGATCAAGATGGGTGACGGCTTTCCTTCAATGATCAAGAAGCTTGATCGACACAACTACGCGGCTTGGAAAATTAGAATGGAGGCCTATTTGCAAGGTAGAAATCTTTATGGAATTGTAGCACGTGATGAAGCTATGCCTATTCCAAGATCCAAAGGAGGACCTACACAAGAGGAGACAGATAAGCTCACACTTTGGTGTGAAAGGGATGCTCAAGCAAGGTCGTACATACTAAACTCTATCTCTGACTTTCTATTACCACATATTAGAGGATGCAAGACATCTCAAGAGACTTGGGATGCCCTCGAGACTTTCTTTTCTGCTAGTACCAAAGCAAGAAAGAATCATCTTTGGAACGAGTTCAACCAAATGAAGAAGACACCTAAACAAACTATCACAGAGTTTGTTACCAACGTCAAGGAGGTTGCGGATTAGTTAGCATCCATTCGAGAGCTGATTGAAGAAGAGGTCATCATGAGGCAAATTCTCAATGGCATTCGAAGTGATAAGCAATGGCAATCCTTCAGGACGGCTTATGATCTCATCATGGATGTGCAGACTCCAGACTTCAACATCTTTCTTGGACAACTCTTCAATCAAGAAGCCAATAATAGCATAAAGGAAGTTAACTCTTATCATGGTAATTCAACTAGTGCTCTATATGTGTTGGAACAAATCAATCACAAATTAGTGATTATAAAGATCTTGAAGAAGGCTTATGGTCAGAATGAAGTGAAAGAAGATACTTGAGAAAGTGAAGGAGATTTCAGAATGATATCCTGTACACATATGTACATATAAGTGGAAATCCTTGTAATCTGAGTAGAGCTAAATCCTTAGGATGATAAGGAGTAATATCATAGACGCGGGATAAGTCTAAAATCATGTATATATAAGTTAATGATGATAAGAAATGAGAGAGAGAGTCATTTGTACATGCCAAATGTCTTAGAGATGTGTAGAGAGTTTTTTCCCAGAAAATAGCGACGGGTTTTTCTCTGAGTGCTCTCTATCTGATCATGTGGATCAAGATTCCTTTTGTACACATCTAATTGAGAAGCTAATGAAGCTATGTTCAGAGTTTCATGATCTAATTCCTCTCCTACTATGAGAATGATCAATAGGAACATTTGTATGTAGAAGTGAAAACTGAAGTCTGAGAGTAGCGCACTTTTCCGTCTCAGTGTTTTGCTTAGATCTCAGTGTATACTGTAAAGTTTTTGATGAGTGAGCACTTAAAATCTAAGTTAGGAGATAAGGAAGCTATGGCTAGAAGCATTTAGCAAAACGAGACTTGTACTGTGAGAAATCAACTTAAGAAGTTGACCATGTCGAAGGCGCTACCTCTGGAAGACAGTTATGACATATCTTTGATCTTAAGGATCAAATCAAACTTTTGATGATTAGTTTTGAGAACTAATGATTGATATGATTGCGGAAAGGTATTGCGAATACTTGTGCATCATTTGTTTGAAGAAATTTGAAGTTATGTGCAGGTAATGAAGTTGATTTCTGAAGCAGACTTTCTGAAGTAAACACTTCTTCACTCAGAGAAGTGTTAATGGAAGTTTTGGTAAAGAAGAACAATATTTGTGTAAAGTTTGGTTTGTAACTGATATAGAAGTGTTCTTAAATCAGTATAGATCAAACCTTTGGAGATTAAGAGGTCTCCAACAGTGGTATCAGAGCTAAAGGTGCAATACAAGAGAAGAAAAGACAATTGAAGTTCCGATTGGTGCAGATATTGGAGTTCTTCCAAATCAAAGGAGGACAAGGACAAATTATTGAAGATAACCTGCAGAAGTTCAAAGCACGAGTTGGAAAAGAATCAAGAAGGATCACAACTTCATATCAAAGGTACACTTTATCCTTATAAACCATAGTAATTGCAGATACAGAAGGTCAAGGATGGGAGAAAGCTTGCAGATTGATAAGCTAGATAGGGAGAACTATCCAGCTTGGTCCATGAGGATGGAGGCACACCTCATGAGTAAAGATTTGATGGCATTCATTACAGGAGATGAAGAAAAGCCTGAATTTGCAGATCCTAGTATTCCAACTAGGGAAGAACTTGCAATTTTGAAGACTTGGATGAGAAAGGATGCTCAAGCAAGGAGTATCATTTACATGGCTGTAAATGATTATCTTCTACCTCACATTAGAGGATTGGAAAGTGAAGCAGATGTTTGGAATGCTTTGGAAGACCATTTCCAAAATACAACCAAGTCAAGGAAGTCTTCACTATGGGCTGAGTTCACAACCTTCAAGAAGAAGAGCTCACAATCAATTTCTGATTATGTGGCAAGGATGAAGGATATTGCAGATAGCATGGGAGCAGTGGATGAAGACATTGAAGAGGATAAGTTGGTAAGACAAATACTTACAGGTCTGAGAGGAGATGAGAAGTGGAAGCCTTTCATATTGTCCATAGAGTTGTCACTTGATCACTTTACTCCTGATCTTAATCAATTGCTAGGACATATGCTAACTTTTGAGCAAGGTACTTTATGTTCCTACTATTCCTAAAAACTTGATAAGTGTAGGGCAAATTGTGGAGAAAGGATATGAGGTAAGATTCACAAATGATGGTGTTTATGTGCAAGATCCAAATCACGGATATAGAAACATAATTGCAGGGAGAAAGGAAGGAAGATTGTTCACTCTCAAAGTCCAAGGTAATGTGGGACATGCATTATTTACTTATGGAAGTCAAAAGGTGTCTGAATTAGACCTATGGCATAAAAGGCTAGGTCATTTCAATGAGAGAGCTATAAAGGAAATGTCAAAGAATCAGGTGGTGCTTGGATTGCCAAATGTTGAAGGGCAACATATGGTGTACAAGTGTGAAGCTTGTCAATTAGGTAAAGCACATAAAGGTTCTTACAACAAATCAGGGTACAAGCATTCAAATATGCTTGAATTGGTTCATACAGATGTATGGGGTCCCTCAAGGGACTATAGCATAAATGGATCCAGATATTATGTGTTGTTTGTTTGTGATGCAACCAGATGGATTACTTTATATGTAATCAAGGATAAATCAGAAGTTTTCAAGACATTCAAACATTTTCATGCCTATGCAGAAAGGATCACAGGGCAAAAGCTTAAGAGGTTAAGGTCAGATGGAGGGGGAGAGTATTTCTCTAAAGAGTTTGATGATTATTTGTGGAATGCAGGTATAAGAAGAGAAGTAACTTGCAGGTACTCCCCTCAACAGAATGGAGTAGCAGAAAGGAGAAATAGGACTCTTGTAGAATTTGCAAGAGCAATGATGAAGGAAAAGAATTGTCCAAATTACTTATGGGCAGAAGTCATTAATACTGCAACATACCTTGTGAATAGGTTACCTTGTAAAGCTTTGGATGGAGGAACCCCTTATGAAGCATGGTGGGGTAAGAAACCTACTCTTGATCATTGTAAGGTATTTGGATGTGTAGCATATGCTTATGTTCCTTCACAATTAAGACATAAGCTAGAACCCAAGGCAGAAAAGTATGTGTTCATTGGTTATGATGATAGACAGATGGGTTACAGGTTGTGGAGTCCATCCACAAAGCAATTTCTTGTTACCAAAGATGTGACATTTGATGAGCAAAATACATGGTATACAGGATCAACAAATGATTATGCAGGTGTTGAAGAGATACAAAGAAAAGGAAAGGCAAAAGTAAAAATGTATGAAGAAAGTATTGATGATGTTGACTCTAAAAGTAGATTGCAGGATCATGTAGAAGAAGGGCCAAGATTTGATCCAGAATCAAATGAGGCTGAAACTCGAGAAGTGCAGAAATCAAAAGATCCTCAAGGGAAAGGAAAGAACCTATAAGGTATAGTTATGATACATCTTTTCTAACAACAAAAGATTATGCTTACATTGTGAGGACAGAAGAAGATCCAATCACTTATGAAGAAGCCAAAGGTAAACAGAATTGGGAGAAGGCAATGCAGGAAGAGTATGATGCTCTACTTGAAAATGAAACTTGGGAATTAGTACCAAGACCAAAGAATCAGAAAGTCATTGGATGTAAGTGGGTATATAAAACAAAAAGGTTTGCAGATGGTAAGGTGTCTAGATACAAGGCTAGACTTGTGGTCAAAGGTTATGCCCAAACTTATGGGGTAGATTATGATGAAACCTTTAGTCCTGTTGCTAAAATGTCTACAATTAGAACATTGATTGCTATTGCTGCTTGTAAAGGATGGAAGTTATCACAATTAGATGTGAAAAATGCATTTCTAAATGGATACATTGCAGATGAAGTATACATGGAGCAACCAGAAGGTTTTATGAATTCAATTGGATCAGATTATGTGTGTAAGCTCAAGAGAGCTTTGTATGGGTTGAAGCAGGCCCCAAGAGCTTGGAATTACAGACTTGTCAAGTTCTTGAATGAATGTGGATTTCAAGCATCAAAGGCAGATAGTAGCTTGCTAGTGAAGGCAAGTGAAAATGGATACATTTACATGTGCATTTATGTTGATGATATTATTGTCACAGGAACAGATGCTCAAGGAATCAATGAACTTAAAAGGCAAATAGAGAAGGAGTTTAAGATAAGTGATTTGGGTAACTTATCTTATTTCTTAGGAATGCAGATTGTGTATACTCAACATGGAGTATATGTTTCACAAGAGAGGTATTTGAAGAATCTTCTAGTCAAGTTTAACATGGAAGATTGCAAGACTTCAACTACACCATTGGAGGTAAATCATAAATTGAGCAAGTATGGAGGTGAAGAATTCAATGATATGAAGAAATATCAGAGTTTGGTAGGTAGTTTAATCTATGCTACCTTGACAAGGCCAGATTTGTCACAATTCATGCATTGTCCAAAGAAGACTCATTGGATTGCAGCTCAAAGGGTACTCAGATATATCAAAGGAACCCTAAGTGAAGGTTTATATTATGGATTCACTTCTGACACTAGAATCAAAGTGTTTAGTGATGCAGATTGGGCAGGTGACTCAGATGATAGAAGGTCTACTCATGGGTATCTCTGTTATATTGGAGATAAATTAGTTTCTTGGTGTTCAAAGAAGCAACATACAGTTGCTTTATCATCCACAGAAGCTGAGTATAAAGGAATGGTAGAAGCTGCAAAAGAAGTGATATGGTTGAAGACCTTGATGAAGAGTTTTGAAACTGATCAGAGTACTCCAATTATTTTTGGAGATAATATGAGTTCTTTGTATTTGGCAGCTAACCCTATTTTTCATGCCAGGACTAAGCACATAGAGATTCAGTATCATTTCTTGAGAGAAAAGGTACTTGATAAAGAGATTGAGGTGATGTATACTCCAACAAAAGAACAAGTGGCAGATATGATGACAAAGAGCTTGGATGGACCTAAGCTACGGAGATTCAAAGAGATGGCAGGAGTGAAGAAGAATGGAGTAATCACAATTAGTGATTGAGGGGGAGCTGTTGGAACAAATCAATCACAAATTAGTGATTATAAAGATCTTGAAGAAGGCTTATGGTCAGAATGAAGTGAAAGAAGATACTTGAGAAAGTGAAGGAGATTTCAGAATGATATCCTGTACACATATGTACATATAAGTGGAAATCCTTGTAATCTGAGTAGAGCTAAATCCTTAGGATGATAAGGAGTAATATCATAGACGCGGGATAAGTCTAAAATCATGTATATATAAGTTAATGATGATAAGAAATGAGAGAGAGAGTCATTTGTACATGCCAAATGTCTTAGAGATGTGTAGAGAGTTTTTTCCCAGAAAATAGCGACGGGTTTTTCTCTGAGTGCTCTCTATCTGATCATGTGGATCAAGATTCCTTTTGTACACATCTAATTGAGAAGCTAATGAAGCTATGTTCAGAGTTTCATGATCTAATTCCTCTCCTACTGTGAGAATGATCAATAGGAACATTTGTATGTAGAAGTGAAAACTGAAGTCTGAGAGTAGCGCACTTTTCCGTCTCAGTGTTTTGCTTAGATCTCAGTGTATACTGTAAAGTTTTTGATGAGTGAGCACATAAAATCTAAGTTAGGAGATAAGGAAGCTATGGCTAGAAGCATTTAGCAAAACGGGACTTGTACTGTAAGAAATCAACTTAAGAAGTTGACCATGTTGAAGGCGCTACCTCTGGAAGACAGTTATGACATATCTTTGATCTTAAGGATCAAATTAAACTTTTGATGATTAGTTTTGAGAACTAATGATTGGTATGATTGTGCAAAGGTATTGCGAATACTTGTGCATCATTTGTTTGAAGAAATTTGAAGTTATGTGCAGGTAATGAAGTTGATTTCTGAAGCAGAGTTTCTGAAGTAAACACTTCTTCACTCAGAGAAGTGTTAATGGAAGTTTTGGTAAAGAAGAACAATATTTGTGTAAAGTTTGGTTTGTAACTGATATAGAAGTGTTCTTAAATCAGTATAGATCAAACCTTTGGAGATTAAGAGGTCTCCAACAATATGCAGATAAGAAGGATAAGCAGCAAAAAGACAAGAAGATGAAGAAGAGACTTCCCAAGCCAACTTCGCAAGCAAGAGCAAGTGGAAAGGGAAGAAGAAAGGACCAAAGCAAGGCAAAGCCAAAGGTCAGAATGTTCAACCTTGTGCCATATGCGATAAGACCAACCACACCACTCAGAATTGCTGGTTCAATGGGAAGACCCCGAAAGGAAGTGGAAGAGGTGGATATGATAGCAATAGAGGCAGAGGTGGACACAACTTCAACAATAACAACAGAATCTATAATAGAAGGGACTACAACAATTATTCAGAAGATCAACCACATGAAGACTCATTGCTTCTCATGAATCCAAGCCACAAAGACGGTAAAGAAGATGATCATTTGTTCTACATAGATTCAGGATGTTCGAATCATGTTGCAGGCAACATTGCTCTTCTATCTGATTTGGAAAGTCCAAAGCATAGACATGAAGTGCAAACAGGGGATGACACGAAGCACAATGTGGAGAAGATTGGTACTGTCAAAGCTTCCAATGGAAGGACAAACATTCTGAGTAAGGTTCTCTATGTAACCACTATCACTAAAAACCTAATAAGTGTAGGCCAAATAGTTGAAAAAGGCTTGCAAGCTAGGTTCACCCAACATGGAGCTTTTGTGGAAGATCCATGTCAAGGCTTCAAGAAGATAGCCCGAGGTGAGAAGCATGGTAGGCTCTTTACTTTTGAAGTAGGAGAAACCAGGAACATAGCTCTATTCAACTTTGGGTCTCAAACCCTAAGTGAGCTTAAAGTGTGGCATAAGAGACTTGCTCACGTGAATGAAAGAACCTTGAAGGATATATGCAGGGATCAAAGTGTTCTAGGACTGCCGAACATATCAAAGCAACACATGATCAACAGGTGTGATGCATGTCAGTTTGGGAAGGCACAAAGACAACCATTCAACCACAAAGGCTACATCCACAACAACTTATTGGACTTAGTACATACAAATATATGGGGACCAAGTCAAGAACCTTCATTGGCAGGATCAAGGTATTATGTCTCATTTATTGACGACCATAGTAGATGGATTGTTCTATACTTTATCAAGAGTAAGAATGAAGTGTTTGATTGCTTCAAGAAGTATCTTGCACATGTGGAGAATCATACAAGTAGATCACTAAAGAAGCTCAGATCTGATGGAGGAGGAGAATACTTCTCCAAAGAGTTTGATGAGTTCTTGTAGGAAAAAGGTATCAAAAGGGAAGTGACTACCAGGTACTCTCCTCAACTAAATGGCATTGCAGAGAGGAGAAACAAGACATTGGTTGGATCAGCCCGAACAATGCTTGAAGAGAAGAGGTTGCCACATTATCTATGGGCAGAAGCTATTTCAACTGCTGTGTACCTTGTCAATAGACTACCATCCAAATCACTTCAAGGTATGACTCCTTATGAAGCTTGGCATGGAAGAAAACCTAGTCTTGGACATTGCAAGGTTTTTGGTTGTTTAGCTTATGTTCATGTACCATCACAAATAAGAGGTAAGCTAGATGAAAGGGCAACAAAGGCAGTGTTTATTAGATATGATTCAACTTAGATGAGTTACAGGTTCTTCAATCCTTCAACCAAGAAATTCACTACAAGTAGAGATGTTGTGTTTGAAGAACACAGGTCTTGGTATGATGAAGACAAACAAAAGGTAACACTACCATATGATCTTGATTCTGACTCTCATCAATCAGGAAGCAAGCATGATACACAGGTCCAGGATCCAAGAAGCGATACAGACGATGACCAAGATGAAAGAGAAAAGGATTACAAGCTATGGAAGTCAAGAGGCAAAGCAAAGATGCAAGAGGTTGGAGAATGCTCCAAACAAGCACCTAGAAGATCAGCAAGAGAAAAGAAACAACCAGAAAGGTATGGATATGATTTCACATTCGTTACAAAGCATTCAATATACTTGGCAAAAGACTCTATTTTAGAGGAACCCTCAACCTATGAAGAGGCAAAGGGAAACCCTAATTGGGAAAAGGCCATAAACGAAGAGATAGATGCATTGAAGGAGATGGACACTTAGGATTTGGTTCCAATATCGGCGAATCAAAAGGTAATTGGTTGTAGATGGGTATATAAAGTTAAAAGAAATTCAGATGGATCAGTTTGCAGGTACAAGGCAAGATTAGTTGCCAAAGGATGCTCACAAACTCATGGTATAGACTATGAGGAAACATTCTCACCTCTTGCAAAGATGGCTACAATCAAGACATTGATAAGTGTAGCTGCTGCAAGGAATTGGAGACTCCTCCAACTTGATGTGAAAAATGCATTCTTAAATGGTTGGATAAGTGAAGAGGTATACATGTCACAACCACCAAGTTTTGAAAACCCTAATCATCCATCTTATGTTTGCAGACTTAAGAAATCATTGTATGGATTGAAACAAGCTCCAAGAGCTTGGAATTACAAGTTGGTTACATATCTTCAAGATCAAGGGTTCAAAGCTAGCAGCTCAGATCCTTCTCTATTCATCAAAAGGGATCACAATGAGGTTATCTATCTATGTGTATATGTAGATGATATTATTGTGACAGGTAATGATCTAAATGGCATTCAAAGGATCAAGAGACACATGCAAGAGGAGTTCAAAATCAGTGACCTAGGTGAGCTCACATATTTCCTAGGTACACCTTTGGAGATGAATCATAAACTTAGTGTTTATGAAGGTGAGAAAATTGAAGACATTAAAGAGTATCAAAGCTTGGTAGGTAGCTTGATATATGCTACTCATACAAGGGCAGACATCTCATATAGTGTGGGAGTGCTAAGTCAGTTCATGCACTCACCAAGAAGACCACACATGGATGTGGCTAAGAGAGTACTTAAGTATCTCAAAGGTACAATCAACGAAGGTATATTCTATCCTTACTCTTCAGATTTGGATATCAAAATCTACTCAGATGCAGATTGGGCAGGAGCTAAGGATGATAGAAAAAGTAATTCTGGTTACTTAGCATTTGCAGGTTCGAAGCTAGTATCATGGAGTTCCAAGAAGCAACCAACAGCTGCTTTATCCTCAACTGAAGCAGAGTATAGAGGTTTGACCATAGCAACTCAAGAGGCAATATGGTTAAAAGCATTGTATACAAATTTGGGACTTGTTAGTTCCAAACCTCACATATTTGGAGATAATGTAAGTTCCATGCATCTAGCGGCAAATCCTATTTTCCATGCGAGAACCAAGCACATAGAAGTCCATTACCACTTCATCAAGGAGAAGCTCATGGCAAAGGAGATTGACATTTCTTTTGTTCCTACTGAAAAGCAAGTAGCAGATATGATGACGAAGGCACTTGATGGAATAAAGCTTCGTAGATTCAAAGCTATGACAGGTATTCAACCTATCAGAGAATGAAGACTCAAGTATACTTTAGCTTGAGGGGGAGCTGTTGGAACATCAAGCTTACACTATGCTTGAGATGGATTTGATCTACATCAAAGGCTATCGCATCGAAAGAATATCCATTGGAGAGTTCTTTTTATGCTCATTTATTGTATTTTTTTTAGAGATTTTTGATGGCTCATTTACCGTTGTAAAAGACTTGAGCTTTACACATGTAAAGGTAGAAAGATAGAGCCAAAATCCCATGAGTTTGTGGTGGTTGAAGTTGCATTCAATCAAGAAATCAATCACCTAAAAGTAGATCAAACTAGATCTTCACTTTTCCTAGATTGTAGGGAAGTGAATTGATTCCCTCCAACAACCATTCCCACCTTCACTTGAATTCAAATTTTTCTTGTAGAAGTAGTGGAACACTCCTAGAGTCTATATAAAGACTTGGAATCACTTGTACATTATATGGAAGCAATATACATACACTTGTGACCATCATTGTCTTGCTCCTTCAATTCTCTGCATCATCTTCTTCTCCAATAGTAATCTTGCAGTGGCTGCTGCTCTCTCTGCGGAGCTCCAAATTGAGTGCAAGATGACTCATTGGAAAGTTATAAGTGTCTAGTTTATGCTTCCAAATTTTCAAAGCATTTGGTTCAGTAGATTGGGAGAAATCTCAGTTTTTCTATCTCAGGGTCAATCTCTACGTATTCCTGAAAAATAGGAAGTACCACCGGTGAATGTCGCATTCATTCCTATAGCATATTTTGCTTATTCCTTATACTTTTGTGCATTCCATACACAGAAATTTATGTGTATCACTCCCATAAAAGGGTTTTTTCTAATTGTAATCACGCTAGTCGCTATGGGCATTTGAAGTTCATTGTCTCTTCTATAGATAGTAAGTTTTTTTAGCTAGTCGACCCGCGAACCTATCTGTTTTGTATCAACTCATTCTCATTGATGCTCCAAAGTACATAGTGTGTTTCTTTGCACTTATTACATTCTTATAAGGTCTATTTGAGTCTCCATAAGCTCAAGGGCTGGTCTTGTGCCAGTTGGCTTGACCAAACTTCGTCGCCTCGAAACGCACTTTTCTATCTTCTACAAGCTTCTCCAAGTCTTTTCACATTCCAAGCATGATGAGCTGCAAGTGCACAAATGCTATGAACAATAGTCATATGGCATGTAGGTGCAAAGGTCTTATCAAAATCAATGCCTCTTTCCTACGCATAACCCTTTGCAACAAGCCGAGCCTTATACCTGTCAACTATTCCATCAGGCTTACACTTCAACTTGTATACCCACTTAGTGCCGATGGCCTTCTTGCCAAGAGGCAAGTCACATAAAGAGCAGGTACCATTATGTATTATAGCATCATATTCAGATTGCATAGCAACCATCCAGTTTTCTGAATTTTGTGCTTCATCAAACAAAACAAGCTCATTCTCATCATAGAGACTAGAAGCAACCATATCATAGCAATTTGTATGATGCAAAAGAGGCACTATGAGAGCTTGAACGAGTATGATATGATAGAGGTGCATCTAATTTGCTGTCACGCAAAGTTTGCACTGGCCATTTTGACATAGTTTTTGTTTCCTCAATATCAGCTCTCTCATCAACAAGTGCATCATGTAAATTTGCATAAAAAATGGAGTGATCTGCATCATCACATGAAACATGTAAAGGCTAAGAAGTTGCCTCATTAGGACCAACACTAGACTGTCCACCTGTAAAAAGAGGTAGCAAAGTATCATACATGTCTTTGGATCTAACAGATGTCTCCTTAGTACATGAAAGTAATGGTTGATCATCTTCCACAAAAACAACATCACGACTAACCAGAATGTGTTTTGTTTGTGGATGATACAGACAATAGCCTTTGCTTTCAAAAATGTACCCAACAAAAATACATTTCATTGCTTTATCATCCAATTTTCTGCAATGTTGTTCATGCACTAATGCATATGCCAAACAACCAAAAACACGAGGGTGAGCAACAAATGGCTTATGACCATGCCAAGCTTCATATGGAGTGATAGACTGCAATGCTTTAGTGGGACACCTGTTAAGTACATATGATACACACATAACAACCTTAAGACAGAAACTATCTGGTAAAGCTTGAATCTTGACCGTACGCCTGACCATCTCCATGAGTGACTTGTTCTTTCGCTCAGACTCCATTTTGTTGAGGTGTATACGACACTGTACACTGATGTTTTATTATAGAGAACTGATGATACCTGTCCATGATCTTTATGGTGACTAGAAATAGATGCTCTCAAGCTGCTTGATCTTCATCGAACCAATGTCCCTTTGCCATGGTTATGCTTTTCAGAGGAAATTCCAAGATTTCTTCTTGCACTGTTGCTTTAGAATCCTTGAAATCCATCTGCACTTGCAATGCAATTGTTAATTAATCTCGAGTATGAAGAATTGCTTCTTGCTTTATTCATATGCATTGACTCTTTGTTCCTCATGAGCTAGTTTCCCCCTCACCAGTTCGAGTAGAGTATGATATCTGACCACATATCTTTGTCTTTGTCTTATTTTTATGTCTGAAAGAAAACATATTGGTTAGTCTATAGCTAAAGCAATTATTGATGTACATTAGTTTTATTTGAACGATTATGGTACAAGCTAAGTTCTATTCCTATATAGGAAATGTGCACCACTATGCTTGTTGAAAAGGTTGTGTGCCAAATGCGTGGCCTTGTAGGGTGGCCCTATCATGCATACTTTGGATGCATTTAACTTAACATGAGTGCAGGACTGAGTCTCTTGGTTGCTCTGGAACACTCCTTGTTGCTCCTTTGATCTCCATTGGGATGTTGTAATCTGGTTTCTTTGTGTCCTATTTCATTGGGCTGTCATCCCTTGTGTGGGAGCTTTTGTCCCTTGATCGGTATCTATTTTCATTTGTTTTTGGGAGGTATGTTGAATGCTTGGATAGGTGGATGTGTTGCTTTGTCTAAATTCCTTCGTTCTTCCTTGGCTTGTTCCTTAAATGTTTTCGGAATCTAGGTTTGTCGTCATGATCATTGAGCCTCCATCAACCGCATAGGAACCCATACTTGTGAGATCTTGGATTCATTCTGTCGCATTGTGTGACCTTTGTGATCATCTTGCCTCTTGGGTTTTTGATTTTCTGGCAGCTTCCTTTCACATTCACATTGTTGTATTTTATCCTGATGAATCCATACTTGTCTTATTTTTGGGCATCATTGTGTCTCTATTGTTGATAAGGTTGTAGATGGCTTGTTCATCTTACCAATTTTTTTTGGTTTCCTTGCCTCACTCAATCTCTCGAGCTCACTCTCTTGGGAAAAATTAAGAGGGTGATCATGCAGTTTAGGAAAAGACGTAGGTGAAATGGAAGTAGAACAAACATCATACAAGGTTTTTTCTAGATTTTTATTCGTTGAGTCACCTAAAATTGTAATCCTAGGGTTTGTTGTCCCTGTTGCTTTTCAGGGTTTCTCATCTAGAAGACTAAAGACTTCTCTATGGTCTATTTTAACCGATATGTATCCTTGGGCAAGGTGGATGCTAACTTCAAACTCAAAGATCGAATCCTGTCCTAAAACTAACTCTTCCAGAAGTTCTTCATTGTTGCAAACTAGAAGTGTTTGTTGTATAGTAATGTTTCCAAGGTGTAAAGACATTGAGATTTCTCCTAGACACTCAACAAGGTTGCCTCCAATTCCTATCATATATGCCTTTGTGGGGAAAGTTAGGAAGCATTTGTGCATTGCACTCTAAGAGTGGTTGAAGGTTTTAACGAAATAAGAAATCACCATTCTAAGGTGAAGTTACAGAGCGAGGAAGGGCGAGATGTGAGGGGGTGTGAACATCCCCTACAAGCCTTATATATGTATCAATTTTTGTTAATGAAAGAATGTGCATCCATTTCTCTAACTGAATGCCTCGAATTGTGTGCACGTTTGTCTTCATCTCATTTAATTATGTGAGGGAGGTCTCTTATGCATGGCTATGGTGTGTGTGTAATGTCTGATCTAACTAACCTCTATGCTACCAACCAACAATGATGACCGTGATGGGAGACTCGTATACAAGTTAGCACAACTCTTGCGTTAATCAACAAATCCACCAAATGGTAGTCATCTTTACCAATTCCTAAGTTTAAATAGGGTTGTCTGATGAAATCCCCTAGATTTTTAGTGCATTCAGTTTGATAATTTGCCATTGGAAGGGGTTCTTCTCCTTGTAGATATCGTTCATCTCATTGTCGTATGCATTCCTTTCGTTTTTATATACATTTTTATGCTTCCACTCTGGCTTCTTCTCTTATCCTCTCTTCTTCTTTTTTTCTGTTTTGTGCTCCTAAGAGTCTTGCTAACATCTTTTCAGTTAATTGTTCCATATACCTCTTAACTCTATAGCCACTTATGTAGTTAGGTAATACATCTCCATCGAGGGAAGCTAAGTTGATTGCTCCACTAGTAGAAATTCTATTTATCAATAATAGTCCATATCCACATTTTTGCAGTTTCTTCGCATGTTGTTTAAGTGTGTACACTAGCACTAGGTCGCCTTCCTTCAGTCCTTTATCCTTGACGTGAGTGTCATAATATGCTTTTTGTTTCCGTTTTGTAGCATAAATGCCTACCACTACTTGTAGCCTAGTCTCATGTAACTTCTCAATTTGTTGTTGAGTAACTCCCAGAGTAGGAATTAAAAAGTTGATTCACAGTATTGCATTCTGCCCATATACTAAATTGAATGGAGTAGTTCCAATAGTGGTCTTATATGCTACATGAAAGGCCCATACTGCATGATGCAATTGTTTATCCCAATCCGACCTTTTGTTGTTAACTATCTTAGTTAAGACCATGCACAATACCTTATTGGAACTCTCAACTTGTTCATTGGCTTGAGGATGATAGGGAGCTAATTTCTTATGAATTACTAGAAATCTATTCATAAGAGACTCAATAATCTCATTGATGAAGTGTGTTCCTCTATCACTAAAGATTTCAATTGGGAGTCCAAAACAAGTGAATATATTTTCAAACAAGAATTTTATTGTAGTTTGGGCATCATTTTTTCTACTTGCTCTAGCTTATACCCATTTTGTTAGATAATATGTGGCTACAATAATATATTCAACATGCGACCCTTTCACTGTAGAGTTTGTTGGCCCAATAAAATCAATACCCCACTTTGAACATGCTCTAGCACTAACCATTGGTCTTAGAGGCATGTTGTCTCGTCTTACAGAATGCTTTGTTCTTTGACATACGTCACAACTTCGCACATAAGTTTTTGCATCCATATGTAAAGTAGGCCACCATAAGCCAGCAAACAGAATCATTTTAACAGTTTTTTTGGTTGAAAAACGACCTCGAGCTGCACCTGCATGAGCCATTTCTAAGACAAGCAAGTATTCTCCTTCATGTACACATAATTGTAATTGATTATCCTTTCCTCATTTGAATAATTGTCTTCCTGTTATGACGTAGTCCTTGATTTGTTCTTCCAAAGCTCTCCTTCTGGCTAGGCTTGCTCCTTCAAGGTAAGTTTGTGATTTCAAAAAATTCACTATCACTTTACTCCATTATGGGGCAGTGGTAGAATAACATAATGAGGAATGTTCATCCGGTGGAGTTTTTTGACACATTTGGCAGTCAGTAATGTGTTTATAGATGTCCTTTTGCATATTTGGCCAATACACACCTAGTGTTTTCAAATCTCTTATTGTTTTGCTAATACCCTTATGCGTTCTCCACTTGATCACATGGGCTTATTCGAGTAAGTTCTTATGCTCCTCATCTTCTGCACACCTTAACATCACTCCATTAGAGTCTTTAAAATATAGACCATGTGCAATAATATGTAGGTTTTGTGATTGCATGAATTCTTTCTTGTTGTCCCTATCGATCCTATGGTGTGGTCCATGCGTAAGTATTGGGAACAATTTTTTTGCCCATTTTGGGCACACTTCCAAGTTGAGTAGGTATGTGTCAGTTAGATCATTGGCCACTCCTTTGGGTGGTTCTCGATGCGTCACTCTCGATAGGTGATCAACTCTTACATGAGTGTTCTCCTTTTTCACTACTACTTCAAAGTCGAATTCCCTTGGTAGCAGAAACCATCTCACTAACCTTCCTGTATTACAGGGTTTATTGAGCAAGTACAATAGTGCTTGGTGATCAATAAAGAACTTAAATTTATTGTCTAGGAGGTAATGTCTGATTTTTTTTACTGCATATACCATCCCTAAGCCTTCTCATTCGGTAGTCATATAATTTCTTTATGTTTGGTTCAATTGTCTACTCGCATAAGCTATTGGGTGATCTAGTTTTCCTTCATCCACAAGTTGTGCTAAGATACATCTAATTGCAAAGTTGGATGCGTCCACATGAATATGAAATGGTTTATTCCAATTGGGCACTTTCAAGATGGGTGCTGAACTCAGCCTCTTTTTCAACTCATTAAAAACCTTTTCACAATCTTCTATCCATGTAAATTGTGCCAACAACCCATACAAAGAATTATGGTGTACATGTGAATGAATTGTCGATATATCCTCAATGTCCCATAAAGTCTTGTACTTCTTTTGCATTCTTAGGTTTGGTTAATGTTGGTGCATTCTATCCAAGCCTAGTGCTTGATTAAACCATTTATGGAATGACATCTTTTGTGCTCTCAATACGAGGAGTCATAAAAACTATCTTTTGTAATAATGAAAAAGTAAAATCTCCAAAAGTAAAAGGGAGAAGAGAATCTTGTGACCTTGTTAGGTGCAAATCATGAAGCCAAAGTAGAAGAAGTCAATTAGATGAGATTCCCCTATGATGAAAGAACTTATAGGTGGAATCCCACCAAGTTTGAATTCAAATTTCTCTATATATACACATGAAGAAAGTTGCGGATTAGAGCAGACATTTGTGCTACAATTAGAGGAGATTCTGGTCAAGAAGTGGATCATTGTTGAAGCACATATTGTGCTCCTCCTTCCCAAGCTTCATGCCAATCAATACATGTATCATATATGCAATATAGATTGATTTCTTAGATCATCTTTGGAGTTTACTTCAACTCCTATCTCAGGTTCATATCTCATTTTCAGGCAACTTTGATAACTGATTTCTCTCTATGTACTTATTCTTTTGATGTGATTTAAATTGGTATGAGCAAAGTTTAATTCTATTTGTATCATCTCAATTTCGATCATATTTGGTTCATTAGACTATGAGCTACATCAATTTGAAGTGACCTATGTATGTAGGTGGATTGTTCCTGAAAAGTTGGGATGACACCCCAATGTTCCAAAATTGATTTCTCTCAGTATAGTCCATTAAAATTCATCAAATTTATTGCTTTAGGTTCATCATATATTCAATTGAATGTGTGGAAAGTTTCTCTCTTTAATTCGCAGTAGGCTGTGAGCTTTGAGTGAAATTCTAGAGTGCTTTCCATCCCAAAATAGCAAGTTTTTGAACATCTCTTTTGTATCAAATCATTTGTTTTGATGAATTAGTTTGAGGTTGATCTTCCAAGGTACTAAGGAGGTATTAATGCATCATTAGCAAGCCCAAGGTGTCTACTTAGCATCTTTGGAGTTACTTTGGTAGGTGTAGAGCAAGTTTTTGCAGCACCAGACTCATCCTTGGAGTGTATCCACCATCTCTACTCACAGTGGTATCATAGCATAATTGAATCAACATGGGAGATGGTTTTCCTTCTACCATTGACAAATTGGATAGGAACAACTACCCATCCTGGTCTCTGAGGAAGGGGGCCTACCTTCAAGGAAGAAATTTCTTTAGATACATATCTGAAGATGAAATCATGCCAATAATGAGAAGCAAAGGGCAACCATCACTTGAAGAGCAAGAGAGACTTACAACCTGGTGTTCAAAGGATGCATTAGCCAGCTCCTATATTCTAAACTCAATCTCTGATTTTCTCTTACCTCATGTGAAAGGATGCAAGACCTCAAGGGAGACCTGGAGTGCACTTGCTGCCTTCTTCTCTTCAGAAACTAGAGCAAGGAAGAATCAACTATGGATAGAGTTCAATACATTGAAGAAAAGCCCCAAGCAAAGTGTGGCTGATTATGTCACCAAGACGATGGAGATTTCTGATCAATTAGGAAGCATTGGTGAGGTGATTGAAGAAGAGCAAATCATAAGGCAAATCATACATGGCATTAAAGCTGATGACAAGTAAGAATCCTTCACAATTGCCATGGATCTATATATGGACATGCAAGTACCTGATCTCAACACTCTGATGGGCCAACTCTTCACACATGAAGCAAAGATAAAAAAAAAAATGGTGAATCCTCAAGAGGTAATCAATCTTCTACCCTATCCTCTGATAAAGCTAAGGCTAAGGATAAGTCAAAGTCCAAAAAGAATGAAGATGAAGGAAGTTCTTTCCAAGCTAACTTCACAGGTAGAGGAAAAGCTAGAGGTAGAGGCAGAGGAGGACAACAAGCACAGGGAGACCCCAAACATCTCAACCTTGCAACATGTGTGGTTATTCTAATCACACTACTGAAGAGTGTTATAGGAATCCAAGAAATTCTAGAGGAAGAGGATTCAATAGAGGCGTCTATGGATCAAATAGAGGCAGATACAATGGAGGATACAACAACAACTATCACAACAACAACTATCACAACAACAACTATCACAACAAGAATAACAATTATTAAAGTGGATATAGAGGAAGGAAGGACTATAACAATTATACTGAGCATCAAAGTCAAGAAGAATCACTTCTTCTCATGAACCGATCATTGAACGAGGTTAAGTATGATGATCATGTTTTTAACATTGACTGAGGATGCTCCAATCATGTATCAAGAAATGTAGCATTGCTCTCTAACTTAGAAGATCCCAAAAACAAACATGAAGTGCAGACAGATGATGATACAAGGCACTTAGTTTAAAAGATAGGTAATCTTAAGACATCAGATGGAAATATGAATCTTCTGAGCAAGGTATTGTATGTACCTACAATAACTAAGAATTTGATAGGTGTTGGAGAAAATGTAGGTCAGATTCACAAGACATGGAGCCTATGTGGAAGACCCAAAGCAAGGATTCAAAAGGATAGCTAAAGGAGAAAAGACAGGAAGACTCTTCACATTTCAAGTGGAAGACACCAAGAACATAGCATTGTTTAGCTATGGATCTCAAACACTTTCTAAATTAGAGGTATGGCATAAAAGGCTTGCTCATATTGGTGAAAGAACTTTGAAACAAACATGCAGGGATCAAAGTGTACTTGGATTTCCCAACATCACAAAGCAACATATGATCTACAAGTGTGGAGCTTGTCAATTTGGCAAGGCACATAGAAAACCCTTCAACATGAAAGGCTATATTCATCAGGAACTATTGGATCTCGTACACATAGATGTGTGGGGTCCAAGCAAAGAACCTTCCATTCTAGGTTCAAAATATTATGTATCTTTTATTGATGATTGTAGTAGATGGACAATCCTATACTTCATGAAACATAAAGATGAAGTTTTCAATTGTTTCAAAAGATATCTTGCAGTTGTAAAGAATCAAACAGGTAAATGACTCAAGAGACTCAGATCAAACGGTGGTGGAGAATACTTCTCAAATGAACTTGATGCTTTCCTTCAAGAAAGAGGCATCAAAAGAGAGGTAACAACCAGGTACACTCTTGAACTCAATGGAGTAGCAGAAAGGAGAGAGAAGCCCATAGTTGAAGAAGCTATGATAAATGAAAAGAACCTACCTAATTACCTTTGGGTAGAGGTTGTATTAATAGCCACATACCTTGTAAATAGACTTCCATCTAAGTCTTTAGAAGGTATGACTCCATATGATGTGTGGAATGGAAGAAGACCAAGCCTAGAGCATTGCAAGATCTTTGGATGTTTAGCTTATGCTCATATTCCTTCTCAAGTAAGAGGGAAATTGGATCCCAACGTAGAGAAGTGTGTTTTTATTGGATATGACCAAAATAAAAAGGGATACAAATTGTACAATCCCACTAACAAAGGTTTCTTAGTTAGTAGGGATGTAGTCTTTGATGAAAATAAATCTTGGTTTGATGATAACAGGAAAGTGAAGCTACCATACAACTTGGAAGAAGACTTTCCATCTCTTCCAACAAAGGAGCCAAAGCATCATGAAGATAGTGATTCTGAAGATGACATGATGGAGTTGGAAAAACTAAAACTATGGAAGAATAAAGGGAAAGCTAAAATGGAAGAACTAACTCAAGGATCAGAAAGCTCCCTACAACTAATCAGAAGGTCAATGAGAGAAAAGAAGAAACTAGAAAGATATGGATTTGATACATCTTTGGTCACAAAGCACTCAATCTACACGGCTAAGGATCTCAATCATGAAGAACCTACATCTTATGAAGAAGCTCAAAGCAAGAAGGAGTGGAGAGAAGCAATGGATGAAGAAATGGAAGCTCTCATGGAAAATGACACATGGGAACTTGTTCGTAGCAAATCATCAATGAAGGTAATTGGATCAAGGTGGATTTATAAAGTTAAGAAGAATCCAGATGGTAGTATCAATAGACATAAGGCAAGGTTAGTTGCTAAGGGGTTTGCTCAAACCCGTGGGATAGACTATGAAGAGATCTTCTCACCTGTAGCTAAAATGCCTACCATTTGAGTACTTGTTAGCATTATTGCATCTAGGAATTGGAAGCTCTATCAATTAGATGTAAAAAAATGCATTTCTAAATGGATGTATTTAAGAAGAAGTCTATATGGCACAACCACCTAGTTATGAAGATGCACATCACCCCAATTATGTGTGCAAATTAAAGAAGAATTTGTATGGATTGAAGCAAGACCCAAGAGTTTGGAATCACAGGTTGGTAAACTATTTGCAGGATCAAGGCTTCAAGGCTAGCAAAGCAGATACATCTTTATTCATCAAAAGACATGGATTAGAAGTTATATATCTCTGTGTATATGTTGATGATATCATAATTATAAGAAATGACATCAATGGAGTTGAGCAATTAAAGGTTGGAATGAAGGATGAATTCAAGATCAGTGATCTTGGACCTCTCCCGTACTTCCTTGGACTTGAACTCATCTATATAGATTTTGGTATCTACATCACTCAAAGGAAGTATGTAATTAACATGCTTTCCAAATTCAAAATGGAAAACACTAAGTGCGCAGGTACACCCATGGAGATGAACCATAAGCTAAGTGCTTATGAAGGAGAATTCATTGAGGACATCACAAGCTATCAAAGCTTGGAAGGAAGCTTGAACTATGCAACTCTCACAAGGGTGGACATATGCTATAATGTTAGCATACTCGGTCACTTCATGCATAAGCCAAGGAAGCCATACACGGAAGCAGTAAAGAGAGTGTGCAAATACTTGAAGGGCACAATTAATGAAGGACTCTTCTACCCCTTCACCTCAAAAATTGATCTCAAACTCTACTTAGATTCAACATGGGCTGGATCTAAGGATGACAAGAAAAGTACATCAGGTTATTTATCTTTTGCAAGTTCAAAGTTAATCTCATGGTCCTCAAAGAAGCAACCAACTGCTGCTCTATCATCTATTGAAGCTGAATACAGAGGATCGGCCAATGCAACACAAGAAGCAATGCCATTGAAATGTTCATACTCAGAATTGGGGTACATACCTCAATCCCTCACATCTTTGGTGATAATACTATTTCACTTTACTTAGCAGCTAATCCTATTTACCATGCTAGAACCAAGCATATTGAGGTCCACTATCATTATGTAGGAGAGAAATGATTGTGCAAGGACATTCAATTGCCCTATGTATCTACTAATCTTCAATGTGCATACATTTTTACTAAACCATTGGATGGTATCAAGCTAAGCAGGTTCAAAGGCATGATTGAGCTGATGAAAATCAAGGAAGAATGAAGACTCAAGCAAGCTAGGCTTGAGGGGGAGCTGTTGGTGCATTTTATCCAAGCTTAGTGCTTGATTAAATCATTTATGAAATGACATCTTTTGTGCTCTCAATAAGAGGAATCATAGAAACTATCTCTTGTAATAATGAAAACGTGAAATCTCCAAAAGTAAAAGGGACAAGAGAATCCCGTGACCTTGTTAGGTGCAAATCATGAAGCCAAAGTAGAAGAAGTCAATTAGATGAGATTCCCCTATGCTGAAAGAACTTTTAGGTGGAATCCCACCAAGATTGAATTCAAATTTCTCTATATATACACATGAAGAAAGTTGTCGATTAGAGCAGACTTTTGTGCTACAATTATACATGTATCATATGTGCAATACATATTGATTTCTTAGTTAATCTTTGGAGTTTACTTCAACTCCTATCTCAGGTTCATATTTCATTTTTACTCAACTTTGATCACTGATTTCTCTCTGTGTACTTATTCTTTTGATGTGATTTAAATTGATATAAGTAAACTATTAAGTCTATTTGCAGGATCTCAATTTTGATCACATTTGGTTCATTACACTATGAGCTACATCAATTTGAAGTGACCTATGTATGTAGGTAGATTATTCCTGAAAAAGTTAGGATAACACCCCAATGTTCTTGAACTGATTTCTCTCAGTATAGTCCATTAAAATTCATCAAATCTGTTACTTTAGGTTCATCATATATTCAATTGAATGTGTGCAAAGTTTCTCTTGTCAATTCTCAATATGCTGTGAGCTCTGAGTGAAATTCTAGAGTGCCAAAATAACAAGTTTTTGAACATCTATTTTGTATCAAATCATCTATTTTGATGAATCAATTTGAGATTGGTCTTCCAAGGTACTAAGGAGGTATTAATGCATCATTAGCAAGCCCAAGGTGTCTACTTAACATCTCTGGAGTTAGTTTGGTAGGTGTAGACTAGGTTTTTGCAGCACCAGACTCATCCTTGGAATATATCCACCATCTCTACTCACAGGTAATTCCAATATTACTTTGATTTTATCTTCATCTGTTGATATGCCATTTTTGACACTATATGTCCCAAAAATTTTCCTTGTCTGATCATAAAGATGCACTTCTCAGGATTTAAGCACGCTCTCTACTATCTACATTTCTCAAATATCTTCCTTAACTCATGAATATGTTTGATTCTTTGAGAGGAATATGTGCATAGATGGTTCACATAGACTTCCATGCTATTTCTTAGACATTCTTTGAACACATGGCACATTAATCTCTGGAAAGTTTCTGGGGCATTGGTAAACCCAAATGGCATGACCCTAAAGGCATACATGTTATCGTTAGTGTCCAAGTGAAAGGCCTAATGTCCATCAGACACTTCTTTCTATATGTTCTTTAATAAAACATATAGTGGCCTGGTGAGTCACAGACTATAAGTTCGACTGTATTTGTAAGATTCGACTGTATTTGTAAGACCTAAGAAGTATGTCTTCATGCTCCCTGTGTATTGTCTTTTTCTGCATATTCTGCAGCCTCTATGTGGAGTACCATATGCGGCCTTAGGAGCTCGGTTCTCTACTCTGAAGATATCGTCATGGAGCTCTCAAGAAGGACAGCGCACTGTGGTGCATTGCCATTGAATTAATTCACTGGTATTACAGAAGTTTGATGCAAAAGCTTTGTTCCTTTTATGCAAGTGAAGCAAGCACCCCCCTGGTTTTCTCCAAGGCTTACGACTAAGGCGATGACCAAGGCATAGACCTTGGCATACCTTGTCATCCAAGTCATTGAAGTCACCGCTGGCACCGTTGGCTTCGTGCGAGGGAGGATCTCAACGATCAAGGAGGATAGAGGTTCTTGGCACTTCCTGGAAGGTCATCCATCCTAGAACCGTTTGCCCTAGAGCTTGCTTAACCATGGCAATCTCTTGCCACTAAGCTACACTCTTTTGGTGTATGAAGAAGGGGAAAGACTAAGGTTAACATTACCTTGAACATGTTTTGGTCCCTCAAAGCTTCATTCTTTGCTTTCAAAGCCTGTTTTTGAAGCATTTTTGGGGTGTCTTTTGGAGCCATTTTGGAGTACTTTCGCACATAGTTCTCTTCACACAGGTCCAACAACATCAAGAAGAGTGTTCTTTGTACTTCTTCGCCTATAAATATCAACCTTTGGGGTTGTGTTTTCAGCCACACTCATAAAACTATGGATTTCTTGAAAGGTTTTCAGTTTTGGTGGGAGCAGCCGCTACAAATTTATGCAGGTCTTTTGAGCCTAAAACATCAGAGTTGACAAACACTTGCACGTTTTGTTAGCTAGTTTTTGGGCTGTGCATTCAACCTTTTTAGCGTCACTTTACTGCATATATTGAGCACATGCACACCATGTATGCGTCTATGGATACCGCTTATGTACGTCCATGTGGTCATTGATATAACAATTACGATTTTTGCATAAAGCCTTTTACGTTTGACAAGGAGGATCATGGTGAGGTTTTCTTAACTGGGAGACACCTAGATGTCAGGGTCTCTTCGATGATGCAGGTGGAAGACTTACCCAACCTTGCCATAGGAGATGTATGATAGTTGTTCAAAGGTGCTCGATAAGCCTAGTTGGCTTCTATTGGGTAACTAATTATATGCACTGGAGTCAGTGATTCACTATGCAGGTAAACATGTCAGTACTTGTAGTTTTATGATATTTTGACACTAATCATATGCTCATGTAGAGGATACTCTGGTAAATTTTTTCCAGATTTTTGGCTTAGTCAACTATACGGTGGTTCGAGTTATTCCTTGATACACTTACTCGTGGGTATTTGGACTCTTCTAGCTCCATTATCATTCCATTTAGTTCTTTACCATCATGGCATCAGAGGTGTCAGGCACTTCTGGTGGATCAAGGTTTAATGCCAGTGTTCCGAGGAGGAACTATAACTTATAGGCCAAAGAACATTTTGAGATCCAAAAATTTGATGGCACAAACTTTGCTTTATGGAAGAATCAGATTAAAGATGTGCTGATTCAAAGGAGGCAATGGAAGCCAATAAATGGAATTTCAAAGAAGCCTGCTGACATAGATGAAGATGATTGGGATGGGTTAGATGAAATGGCCAGGTCTACCATTCACTTGCACCTGGCAGATAATGTTTCCTTTATAGTATTTGACTATGAAAGTTCAGAGGAGCTTTGGAAGAAGTTATGCAATACATATGAAAAAGAGATGTCATCAAATAAAGTGTATCTTATGAGAAAATTATATGACCTTTGTATGAAGGACATATATGGTGTTGCTACTCATCTAAATGAGTTTGATGCTATATTCTCCTAATTACAGGCTCAAAAATTGGATATGGATAATGAAATGAAAGTAGTATTGATGTTATACACCTTGCCATCATCATGGGATACGTTTTGCACCGCTATTAGCAATAGTGCACTTGGAGGTAAACTCGTCTATGATGACATATGTGGAGCTTTCTTGAGTGAGGAGATTCATAGAAAATATATGGTTGGCACTCAGAGAGGAGATGCATATAATGTTCGTGATTCTTACCAAGGAAAGAATCAGCAACGTGGCAAGAGCAAGAACAAGGAAAAGAATGGTCAATGGAATAGTAGAAGTAAATCAAGGAAGAGGGATATCGAATGCCATTATTGTCATAGAAAGGACACATGAGGAAAGACTGATATGCATTAAAGAATTCTAAAGGTAAAGGACAGAATGTTGACGTGCATGTTAAACAATTACCTGCACCATCTACTTTGTCCATGAAGATTGAAGAAATTAATGCTATTTTTGATGATGCTAATGTGTTGACACTTGATAGTACTGTGCCAACTGAGGTTCTTATGGATGATTCTCTTTCCCACACATGGCTGCTAGATTCTGGTGCTTCTTTCCATGTGACACCACATAGAGAATGGTTCTCTAATTATGCAGCAAAGTCTCTTGGTACCGTGAGACTTGATGACTCTTACCAGTGTGATGTTGTGGGGATTGGAGATGTGATTGTGCAATTCATTGATGGTTCAAAATTTTACAATGCATAATGTACGCCATGTACTTCAAATATCACGCAGTTTGATGTCAGTTGGTCAACTTGATGACCTTGGTTACAAGGTGGTCTTCTATGCTTAGTCCTTTCGTATATCAAAGGGAAATATGGGTTATTGCAAAAAGCAACAAAGTTGGCTCACTTTATCCTTTACTTGTATCACAGAGAGAACAAATGTTAGCTGATATTGAACAAACTATGGCTTGTATTTGGCATGGTCATTTGGACCATATATCTCGTAGTGGAATGGAAAATATTTCTCATTCTTGCTACTTACCTGTGTTATCTTTCTTCTTTTTCATTTTGTGAGCATTGTCAATATGGAAAGCAAACAAAAAATGTGCATAGAACGCACATTGACTCTTCAATTCAGCCTTTAGATCTTGTTCATATAGATGTGTGCGGTCCTATGACCACTAGATCCTTAGGTGGTTCTCTTTACTTTGTCACTTTCATAGATGACACTACTAGAAAAGTTTGGGTATATCCTATCAAATCAAAGGATGAGTGTGTACCTAAGAACCAACTTAGGGACTTGTGGAGAAAGAGACTATACCTGGATCTCCCTCAAGTGCATATAGTGGGGATTCAATCCAAGGGGTATCAAAACCTAGCCGAGTGTATGAATGTTACCGTTAGTGTCCATGTGAAAGGCCAAATGGCCACCGGACACTTCTTTGTATATGTTCTTTAATAAAACATGTAGTGGCCTGGTCAGTCACAGACTGTAAGTTCGACCGCATTTTGTAAGACCTAAGAAGTATGTTTTCGTGCTCCCTGTGTACTGCGTTTTCTACGTATTCTACAACCTTAGTGCGGAGTACTGTGTGTTGCGTCAAGAGCTCGTTTTTCTACTCCGAGCATATCGTCGTGGAGCTCTCGAGAAGGAGAGTGCAGTGGTGCATCGCCGCGAAATACTTCACTGGTATCAGAGCAGTTTGAGGCAAAAAGCTTTGTTCCTTTTGTGCGAGCGAAGCGGGCACCCCCCCCCCCCCCAGGGTTTCTCCAAGGCTTACGACCAAGGCGGCGACCAAGGCGGCGACCAAGGCATACCTTGTCATCCGAGTCACCGAAGTCACCGTTGGCGCCGTTGGCTGCGCGCGAGGGAGGACCTCAACGATCAAGGAATATAGAGGTTCCCGGTACTTCCCGGGAGGTCACCCATCCCAGTACTGTTCCCCCCAGAGCTCGCTTAACCATGGCAATCTCTTGCCACTAAGCTACACTCTTGTGGTGTTTGAAGAAGGGGAAAGACTAAGGTTGACATTACCTTGAACAAGTTTTGGTCCCTCAAAGCTTCATTTTTACTTTTAAAGCCTATTTCTGAAGCAATTTTGGGGTGTTTTTGGAGCCATTTCGGAGTACTTTCGCACGTAGTTCTCTTCACACAGGCCCAAGAACATCAAGAAGAGTGTTCCTTGTACTTCTCAGACAATAAATATCAACCTTTGGGGCTGTATTTTCAGCCACACTCGTAAAACTACAGTTTTCTCGAGGGGTTTTCAGTTTTGGTGGGAGCAGTTGCTGCAAATTTATGCAGGTTTGTAAAGCCTAAAACATCAGAGGTGACAGACACTTGCAGGTGTTATTGGCTAGTTTTTGGGCTGTGTATTCAGCCTTTCAGTGTCATTTTACTGCATATATTGAGCACATACACACCATGTACGCTTCTGTGGATACCCCTTATGTACGTCCATGTGGGCATTGATATGGCGGTTACGTTCTTTGCATAAAGCCTTTTTACGTTTGATAAAGAGGGTCGTGGTGAGGTTTTCTTAACTGGGAGACACCCAGATGTCGGGGTCTCTTCGGTGATGCAGGTGGAAGACTTACCCAGCCTCGCCATAGGAGATGTATGATAGTTGTTCATAGGTGCTCGATAAGCCTAGTTGGCTTCTATTGGGTAACTGATTATATGCAGTGGAGTCAGTGATTCACTATGCAGGTAGACATGTCAGTACTTGCAGTTTTATGATACTTTGACACTGGTCATATGCTAATATTGCAGAGGATACTCTGGCAAAATTTTTCCAGATTTCTGGTTTAGTCAACTATATAGTGGTCGATTTACTCCTTGATACACTTATTTCTTGGTGTTTGGACTCTTCTAGCTCCATTATCATTCTATTCAGTTCTCTACGATCATGGCATCAGAGGTCTCAGGCACATCCGGTGGATTAGGGTCTAGTGCTAGCGTTCCGAGGAGGAGCTATAACTTGCAGGGCAAAGACCATTTTGAGATCCGAAAATTTGATGGCACAAACTTTGCTCTATGGAAGAATCAGATTAAAGATGTGCTGATTCAAAGAAGGCAATGGAAGCCAGTAAATGGGATTTCAAAGAAGCCTGCTGACATGGATGAAGATGATTGGGATGAGTTAGATGAAATGGCCAGGTCTACCATTCGCTTGCACCTAGCAGATAATGTTTACTTTACAGTATTAGACTGTGAAAGTGCAGAGGAGCTTTGGAAGAAGTTATGCAATACATATGAAAAAGAGACGGCATCAAATAAAGTATATCTGATGAGGAAATTATACGACCTTCGTATGAAGGACACAGATAGTGTTGCTGCTCATCTAAATGAGTTTGATGCCATATTCTCCCAGTTACAGGCTCAGAAAATGGATATGGACAATGAAATGAAAGCAGTATTGCTGTTATGCACCCTGCCATCATCATGGGATACATTTTGCACAGCTATTAGCAATAGTGCACCAAGTGGTAAACTCGTCTATGATGACATATGTGGAGCACTCTTGAGTGAGGAGATTCGTAGAAAATCTATGGTTGGCACTCAGAGTGGAGATGCATATAATGTTCGTGATTCTTACCAAGGAAAGAATCAACAACGTGGCAGGAGCAAGAACAAGGAAAAGAATGGTCAACGGAACAAGAGCAGAAGTAAATCAAGGAAGAGGGATATTGAATGCCATTATTGTCATAAGAAAGGACACATGAAGAAAGATTGTTATGCATTAAAGAATGCTAAAGGTAAAGGACAGAATGTTGATGGGCATGTTAAACAGTTACCTGCACCATCTACTTCGACTGTGAAGATTGAAGAAATTAATGCTATTTCTGATGATGCTGATGTGTTGACACTTGATAGTACTGTGCCATCTGAGGCACTTATGGCTGATTCTCTTTCCCACACCTAGCTGCTAGATTCTGGTGCTTCTTTCCATGTGACACCACATAGAGAATGGTTCTCTAGTTATGCAGCAAAGTCTCTTGGTACTGTGAGACTTGGTGACTCTTACCAGTGTGATGTTGTGGGGATTGGAGATGTGGTTGTGCAGTTCATTGACGGTTCAAAATTTACTATGCATAATGTACGCCATGTACCTTTGTTATCACGCAGTTTGATGTCAGTTGGTCAACTTGATGACCTTGGTTACAAGGTGGTCTTCTATGTTCAGTCCTTTCGTATATCAAAGGGCAATATGGTTATTGCAAAAGGAAGGAAAGTTGGCTCACTTTACCCTTTATTTGTATCACAGAAAGAACACTTGTTAGCTGTTACTGAACAGCCTATGGCTTGTATTTGGCATGGTCGTTTGGGCCATATATCTCGTAGTGGAATGGAAAATCTTTCTCGTTCTGGCTACTTACCTGTGTTATCTTTCTCTGATTTTTCATTTTGTGAGCATTGTCAATATGGAAAGCAAACCAGAAATGTGCATAAAACGCACATTGACTCTTCAATTCAGCCTTTAGATCTTGTTCATACAGATGTGTGTGGTCCTATGCCCACTAGGTCCTTAGGTGGTTCTCTTTACTTTGTCACTTTCATAGAGGATGCTACTAGAAAAGTCTGGGTATATCCTATCAAATCGAAGGATGATGTATTCCCTACTTTCAGAAAATGGCTTGCTTCAGTTGAGACTGAAAAAGGAACTAAGCTTAAGGCTTTACGTTCAGATAATGGGGGTGAGTATACCTCACATGAATTCAACCTTTTCTGTCAGTGTAGAGGGATTCGTAGAGAGTTTACAGCTCCTTATACCCCAGTACAGAATGGTGTAGCTGAGAGGATGAATAGAACTATTCAAGATAGAGTAGTCTCTATGTTGCATCATGCAAACCTCTCACAAGGTTTTTGGGCAGAAGCAGTATTGACTGCAGTTCATGTGATTAACCTTTCACCTAGTACTGCCAAAGGTCTGAAAGTGGCACAAGAGTTATGGACAGGGAAACCACCATATTATGATCATCTTCGAGTTTTTGGGTGTGAAGCATATGTTCATATACCCAAGAATCTTAGACAAAAGTTGGACCATAAGTCAAAGAAATGCATTTTTCTTGGATATGGTCGAGAAGGACAATTTGGATATCGCTTATGGGATCCTGAAACACGGTCAGTGATCAGAAGTAGTGCTGTCATTTTTAATGAGTCTAAGATGCATAAACAACCGATTAAGGAGGTTGAAGTGAGAAGAGTGGTGTTTGAGGATACTAGTCCTCCGGTTAGCATGCATAAAAATGCTGCACATAGGGATGTTCAAGAAAATGTCCATTCAGATCAGTCTGCACATGTTCCTGTTCAGCAACCATTGAGACGTTCTGCACGTGTCTCATATCCACCTGATAGATATGTTCCAGGTTTAGATTTTGTTATGCTAACAGATGCCGGTGAGCCCTCTTGCTACAAAGAGGCTATGCAGACAGAGGATCATGTCAAGTGGGAGCGTGCCATGAAGAGTGAGTTGGATTCTATTCACAAGAATGGTACTTGGGACTTAGTACCTTTGCCAAAGGGCAGCAAAGCTTTACCATGTAAATGGGTATATAAGCTGAAATTCACATCAGATAGTGCTTCTCCAAAATATAAAGCACGACTTGTTGCAAAGGGTTTTAAGCAACAACATGGTATTGATTTTGAGGAAATCTTCTCTCCAGTGGTCAAGATGACTACTTTGCGCATGCTGCTTGGATTCGTTGCAATGGAGGACTTAGAGCTAGTCCAAATGGATGTGAAAACAGCTTTCTTGCATGGAGATCTTACAGATGAGATCTATATGGAACAACCAGAGGGTTATGTAGTTCCTGGCAAGGAAAGTCTAGTTTGTAAGCTCAAGAAGAGCTTGTATGGACTTAAACAGTCTCCTAGACAATGGTACCAAAAGTTTGATGCTTTTATGAAGTCCCAAGGCTATTCTCGGAGCAATGAGGATCATTGTCTCTACACAAAGAGATGTTCTGATGGCAGCTTGATATGCTTGATACTTTACGTCGATGATATGTTGATTGCTGGGAAGTCCTCTTATGATTTGTCAATTCTCAAAAAGAAGTTGAGTCAGACATTTGATATGAAGGATTTGGGGGATGCCAAACATATTCTTGGCATGCGCATTACTCGTGATAGGAGTAAAAGATGCATATACTTGTCTCAAAGTGAGTACATATCCAAAGTACTTCATCGTTTCAATATGCAGGGTGGAAAGGCATTGAGTACACCTTTACCCACATATGTGAAATTGAGCAAGGATGACTGCCCCAAATCAGATGAGGAAAAGGAATTCATGACCAAAATTCCCTATCAGTCTGCTGTTGGTAGTCTCATGTATGCTATGGTAGCTACGAGACCAGACATTGCATTTGCAGTGGGAGTTGTGAGCAGATATATGTCTAATCCTGGCAAGAAACATTGGGAAGCGTTCAAAATGATTTTGAGATATCTGAGTGGCACTAAGGACAAGTGTCTATGCTTAGGTAGAGGGAAAGCATCCATTATTGGTTACACAGATTCTGACTATGCTGGTTGTGTAGACAATCGTAAGTCTACATCAGGGTACATTTTTCATTTTGCTGGAGGTGCTATCTCTTGGAGATCTCGTCTTCAAGAATGTACAGCTGTTTCCACCACAGAAGCAGAGTATGTTGCAGCAAGTGAGGCATGTAAGGAAGCATTGTGGCTTTCTCGTCTTGCTTGCGATATGGGTTTGCCTCAGCATGTACCTCACTTGCTCAGTGATAGTCAGAGTGCCATTGCTTTGGCTAAGAATCCGGTCTATCATGCAAAGACCAAGCACATTGAGGTGAGGTATCACTTCATTAGAGATTGCTTAGCCACTGAGAGCATTATTCTTGAAAAGGTTCACACTCGAGATAATGCTGCAGATGCTTTGACTAAAGCTCTACCACAGGATAGCTTTCGACACTGTTGTCACTTGATGGGGGTTACTTGATTCTTGATCTTACGCAGTCACTTGTATACTGTGTAACATGCCCATCAGGTGGGAGGTATAGTTTGTATACTTACACTCAGGTATTCTTTATCATTCTTTCTTTTTTCTCCCATAGTTACTCTGGCCATATTTGCCTTTAGTGGGAGATTGTTACCGTTAGTGTCCATGTGAAAGGCCAAATGGCCACCGGACACTTCTTTGTATATGTTCTTTAATAAAACATATAGTGGCCTGGTCAGTCACAGACTGTAAGTTCGACCGCATTTTGTAAGACCTAAGAAGTATGTTTTCGTGCTCCCTGTGTACTGCGTTTTCTACGTATTCTACAACCTTAGTGCGGAGTAATGTGTGTTGCGTCAAGAGCTCGTTTTTCTACTCCGAGCATATCGTCGTGGAGCTCTCGAGAAGGAGAGTGCAGTGGTGCATCGCCGCGAAATACTTCAATAAAGACATGCATTCAAGTGACGATCAATGCAAATGAGCTTCCCAAAGAGTGCAAACAAGGCTAAGACTTATTCCAAACAAGCTTCAACTGTCAGTCATGGTGTCACAATACTTGGAGCAGCAGCCAACAATAAATTGAGCTTTTCTCTCATCTCCAAACTCCGAACATAGGAAATAGCATATGCGTTTCGAAGCTCTCGAGAAGACGCATCCAATAGTATATTTTCACTCACTTATGACACTCCTAATTCAAGTTATGAGCAAAATATTGAGTCATGGGAATGACCTTCCTACACTTCAGCACTTCCTACGCTTCACACACACCTTAACAATAGCAAACAAACAATTTCATGGATAGACAACACTTCCTAACACTCTTTTCAGCAACACACATGCATACAAGCTCACAAAGAAGATGATACAGAGAGGAGAAGACACAAATTTGAAATTCTGTGCTCTTGATTCTCACAATGGCAAAAAAGTATTTACAAAGAGTCACAAATTGACTTATATACATGTGCCCTAAAAATGGTCCTTTCACACAAGAGACCGGCACTTTATTCACTAAAAGGCTAATTTCCTACTAATTTACATGGGTAAGCTACTAATCTCCATGGATATGCATCTAGAGGACTCCTCTAGTGCATTTACAATGGAAAATATGTTACAAAAATGGTTGTAATACAAAAATAGAGTGTCCAAATCGGAAAAATTTTGGGGCCCTTCTTTTTCTCTGCCTTTTGCTCTTCTTAGCTGTGCAACACTCTCCCCCTCTTTGTCTCTGTCGTCCCTTGACAGACTTTACTTCTTGTTTGTCACTTGTTGTCCGCATGCATTTCTTGGTCAGTTCTACCTACTTGTTAGACAGGTGTTTAGTTTTGATGGCCTCTTCGTGATTCTTCTTTTACATCCTCTGGGCCTGATGCATTCATGTTGCCTGTTAAGTCGGGTTGCCACGCACGCCACCAGTGGAAGGTATGAGGATGTGGTCCTTTAGCCTTCAATCTGGACCTTCCAAAGATCAAGAGGTTGAAGCACCCTCGTGTGGCTATGGAACCGCCGGATATCTTCTTGCACTTCTTCATGGATACTTTCCTGGCCCTGGTTCCTCCTTCCACCTATGTGCTTTTCCTTGATGTGTGCCCCTACGGGGCTCTGTGCAGAGATGGGTGTTGCACCCCTACTGGGCTTCTCGCAGAGATGTATCTTCAGATATGATCTTTTTAGTGAAGCTTCTTTCTTTGTCTTCTTCTTTTCTTCTTTTTGCTGGACTCTCCCTCAACACTGCCCCCCTCCTGAACTCTGTCGTCCCCGACAGGCTTTGGAAGTCGACGGGAGTATGTTCTGTACACTTTTTGCTCTGTTCCATTAAGCAGATTAGCTTCACGTATCATGAGTTGCTTCCATTGTTCTGCTTTCACACCGTCATGTGGTGGCTATCCATGGTCAGCGAAGAAGCTTAGCTCATATGCCACTAATCTGGCATTCAAGTTAGATGACATCTTTAAGAAGATTTCTGAATCAATTTCAAAAAATCCCGTGAAAAAGGCTTCTTCGAAGGTCTGAATATATGTACTCGGCAAAAACATAAGCCTAGAATAGTATGCCATTATTGTGGGTCGGCTAGGCATAATAGACAAATAAAAAACGAGAATATCTGCTCCTTGATTAATGCCAATGAAGTTCAAAAATGTATAAGCTGCATGTTTGAACACCTTCAAAACTATAAGAATCATGCTGAGTATTTTATTTGTCATCTTGATAGTTAGATCGGGTACTGTTGCATAACTCTGCAGCCAAAATTCAATGGTTTTTACCATGTAATCCTCCGTTGGTAGATAACTATGAGGTGGACTTGGAAATAGTGGATAATTCAGCCATTGTTTATTGATTACACCATTCTTTTGCATGTCCAAATATTCTCTTGCTTCTCTGCGATGGGGTGTTGGACAAAAAGAAGGGTTTACCTGGAATAAGTATGGTACTGCTTGCCAATGCACCCACAATGTAGGATTTTTCTCCAAAAATTTTCTTCTCCAAATCGGCTGTGCAGCTTCAAATTCTTCTTGAGTATAATTGAATGTGTCATCTTTAAAATTCAACTGTTCGTCTGGATTTTTCTGTGTGATCTTCTTTATGTATTGCATTGTCTTCTCTTTCAATAATCCGTATGGAATGTTGAAAGGCTTCATTATCATGTCCAAGTTTTTGCCCTTTATTTTTGCTTCCTTCATTACTTTGATCACTTCATTTTCAAAATTTTCTGTCAACTAAGACACCAATAGTGCCCGTTCCTTCTGACCTATTTCTGCAGTGTATGGCATTGGATGTTCATCACATGGGTCCACCATCTGCTCTTTTATTGGAGAATTATAAATCGGGGGAGATAGAGGACGTACCTCTACCTCGTCAGTAGGATTCTCTTGTGTTGGCTCTACTGGTGTCCCGATGGGTACTTTCTCTTCTGCTTTGGTTTCTAATTGTGCCAGTCGTTCAATCTTCTCTTTAACTTCTTGGATAGCTGCCCTGAGTGCCTCTTTGGTTGCAAGCAGATCATTACCAATTTTTGCTACATGATCCATGTTTTCACTGTAACTCATTGCAAGTTTTCAGTGGGCAGTGGTCAGCTGTTTCTTAAGTTCATTGGTTTCAGTAACATATCGACGTTCCCATTCTTCTCTTAAGGTTTGCTCTTGTTTCAACAAATCTGCATATTGCTCAATCTGATCTTTCAATTCCTTCTGGTCAGTGACTTATGTCTCCTGTTTTTCTATAGGCTGGTCATATAGTAATGCCTTCATCAATTCTTTATTTCTGCTGCGTAAACTATCATTTTCCTCCATGTACACTTTTAGTTGTGTCTCTAGCAGATTACTTCGAGCTTTCATTCTCTCCTTGTCTGCTTCACTAGCTTCATGCTGTCTTTGTAAGTCCGTCAGTTGTGCCTTGAGCTGATGATGCTGCGTCATCAATGTATCACATTGTGCTTTGACCGTGATTATCTCCATATCTTTAGCAGAAATTTCTTGTTGGGCCTATATGAGTTGTGCGGATAATTGTTCATTCATGACTTGAAATTGATTCTTTTCCCTCATGGCCTTGTCGTAATCCGCATCCGTTTCCATCATTTGCTGTTGCGTGTCCATGGCCGTTTGTATCATTTGTTTGACCACAGGTTTTAATTGAGTAACATCGACATTCAACCATGTGGTAGGGATGCTAGGTTCTTTCCCTGTTGTAACATCTTTCCCTTGCGTCACGTGCAACATCGTATCATGGGGCTGCCTAATATGGAGCTGTATCCTTGGCTCATCCTCCCTGTGGTCAATTTTACCTTGAGGTGTGTCATCAGGCACTTCAATCATGATCGGCTCCTTATTCTGTTGTAGGCCTGCTTCCAGGTTCACTGGTGTTTGTATTTCCTCTTTGATGGGCAACACTACATCTTTATTGGTCGTTTGAATTTCCTTTATGCTCATCTTGGACTGATCATTTAACTGAATAACATGCACAGGTTCAGTGGATGCTTCTATGTTCTTGGCTTGTGATTGTTGGTTGTCTGGTGTAACTTCGACCTGATTGATTTCTGTCCATTCTTCATGGTGCTTTTCTATTCTTATGTCAGTATCCAATGTGTCTTTGTCAGGGCTGGATTCCTCATTAGAGCTCATAGGTTTCTTTGAACTGGTTCCTACTTCTTCAACAGAGATGACTGTTTTCTTTTTCTTTGGAACTGTCGCCGACTTTGCATATTTTGCTAGCTCTGTTGAGGTTGGCATCAAGCGTAAGCAATTCTTCATGTCAAGTGCTTCATAGATGAGTAATGTCAATGCCGAACTTCCAATTAAGAACTTTTTCTGACCCCACTTTTTCTTTACTTCAAACAAGCGATCTTGAATATACGGAGTCATATTCACTTGGTTTCCCACCTGTCTCATAGCATGTGAGAGTAATTGCACTACGATCTTTTGAGGTGTTGTATCTGTAGCCTTCATCGTTCGCCCCTTCTTGACCTTTATGGTCTTCTTTAGCACCTGGTCTTCCCTCCACCATAATGGTGTAGCTAAGATAGCGCCTTTTAGGTGTAGCTAATACCTATACCTAAAGGTAAACGCTACACCTAAAGTAAAGGCTACAGCGAGACCATGTTGGTCTTGCGCGTTTTCTTTAGCGCCTTATGGAGCTAAAGTTTACCGGGAAACATTTTCTTTAGCGGGTTTTCGCACCCGGTTTTAGCGCAAAACCAATAGGTGCTATGCTAATACTGAGTTGTAAACGTTTTCTTTAGCGCCTTATGGAGCTAAAGTTTATCGTATAGGTCCTTTTCACTTAATCGAAAACAACACGTATTAGCTGCTATAGTGTTGTAAACGGGCTTCGTTTTCGCTTCTATGCATACTTGGGAAACAAAAATGTTGATGCACTAAACGAACCGAGTCTTCAATATCTGTTCTATTAATTTCCAAAAACGTTCTCTTTTTGGGATCATGACATTCATCCTTGACATTGGTTAGACCATCTGGGCTCCATCCAAAAGCTCTGTTGATTAGCTCATGAGTGAATTGAATTGTTTTCCATGTACCAACTTTGTCAAGTACTCTTGCCTCTGGGACTGATGCCTTATTCGATGCGGACTGTAGTGTATTCATCACTTGTGTACATCTCTGGAAGTCTGGCAAATATATTGGAAGTTTTAGGAATGCATCGATGCCTGCTCTTGTCCAGACTTCCGTCATGCGAGGTAATCCTTGTATGATAGTCTTGAAATCTTGAGACATGATAGGAAAGTAGTGATCCCTATCCATGATCTTAATGGTTGCCATAAAAAGAATCTCGGACACTAGTTGATCATCAAGAAACCAATCACCTCTTGCCTTCGTGATTGATTCCAAGGGAAGAAGCTGGACCTCTTCCTCTCGTGTAGCTTCGGAATTCGAGGATGCCATCTGCACTCAATAGATACAGCAGTAATCAGTGGCAAGCGGGTATCAAGAATTATCCTTCACTTATCCTGCATTAGTGTGGCAACTCTCCGAGTGTATTGTGTCGTCCCTTCCCCGTGGGTGTGAGAAAGGTAATACATGGGGTTTCTCATACTTATTTTTTATAATACTTTTTCTGAAAGAGAACAGAAAGGTTAGTTCATAGCCGAAGCGGTTATTGATTTATATGTTAATTTTTGGATTATGTACAAGTGCTCTCCTATTTCTTGAGAGGGAAATGTGCGTCACTATTCCAAAGCAAAAGAAGAATGTGCCGAATGCTTGGCCTTGTGATGTGGCCCTATCATGCATACTTTGGATTCGGGTAACTCCAAATGTGTGCAACTCGAATCACTTGGTGGATGCATATAGATTGTCTTGCCTGTCGGCATCCAAATCTGCTTTATTCCATTAGGAAAGTCTGTATTCCTAGCATTCCTAGAGAATGGAGTGCTTTTCATGTGGTGCTTTTGTTTTGTCTGCTATTCGAATCTCTGAATGATTTTTGTTGCATGGCGCAGTTTTTGTTCTGTCCTGTAGTAGTTTATCTTCCGTCGTTTGGCCTTTAGATCATATTGATTCTCCTTGTGCCTTGGCTCGTCCTTTTTGATGATTGTCACTTGGACACATGGCTTGGGAACCCATATTTGTGTTCGGGTCTGCTGGGCAGCTATCACCTTCTTCGGTACCCATACTTTAGCAATTCTTTGTGGAACTGGGTATCCATCATGACTTGGATTCTTATTCCGTTGTTGTTTCTGATGTCGATAGTGACTCTGTTGTTGAAGATAAACTGTCACTTGATCTTTTCTGATCCAAGCTTGTCGGGTGTGTGGAATAGGGTATATTCTAATGTGTGCAGACTCGTGATAGTCTTGCGGACTAGTCTCTCTTGTGCTCGATTCGTCTTTGAGGTTGTTATTGGATGGAGTACTACTCATGTGATTTACTGGATTAGAAGATTGTGTGCAATCGAGATTCGGTGTATCCTCACATGAATTACTCGATGAAGGGGATTCCATAATGCGAGCGAACATACAGTCATCGTGAAGTTCATTTGAATGAGCTCTCAGATCTATGCACGTGGCTTGGATAGGTCGTTCATCTAACATGCTAAATACCTCACGATGTCCTATCTTGGCTGAGATGTATCCTAGGGCCAACTGAATAGTCACTTCATATTCGTATATCCAGTCTTGACCTAACACGAGCTCTTCTAATAAATTCGAATCGTGGCATACTAGGAGCTTCTGTTCCATGGTGTTGTTTCCGAGATGTAGAGGTAAGATAATCTCTCCTATACATTTGGTGATCTTTCCTCCTATTCCAATCAGCTGTGCCTTAGATGGGCGTAATTCCTCTTTGAGTTTCTGTGTCAATGAATACTTAATACAACTTACAGTTGCTCCTGTATCAATGAGAGCATCCGCTAAGTGGTACTCTTCTGTTCCAGTGCCCAAATTCAAATAAGGTTGCTTGATTTGCTGTCCTAGGTTTTCAGAGGCTCTAAAATTAGCCATTGGGATGAGTTCCTCTCCCAGTCGATATCTCTCATCTCTCTCTCATCCACTCTTTTCGTTTTTTGATTTGTTCGAGTGCTTCTAGTCTAGCTTCTTCTCGTATCCTTTCTTCCTCTATGCGTCTATTTTTACCCATTATTAGTCGTGATATTAGCTCTTCTGTCAATGGCTCTAAATATTTTTTCACTCGACATCCACTTATATAGTTTGGTAATACTTCTCCATCTAGGTTGCTAAACTGATGGCTCCACTGGTAGATATACGATTGATGATCAACGGGCCATATCCTCTTTTCTGCAGTTTCTTTGCGTGTTGTTTTAAAGTATAAACCAAAATTAAATCTCCTTCCTTCAAATTTTTATCTTTAATATGAGCATCAAAATATACCTTCTGTTGCCTTTTAGCAGCATAAATCCCGGTTACCGCTTGTAACCTAGTTTCATGTAACTTTTCTATTTGATCTAATTGAGCTGATAGTTCATGTCCAGTCCACTCATAAGTTGTTGCTACTCTGAGGGTGGGTATTAAGAAGTCAATTGGCAAAATAGCATTCTGTCCGTACACTAAGTTAAAAGGAGTAGTTCCTATGGTGGTTTTGTAGGCTACTCGGAATGCCCATAAAGCATGATGTAATTGTTTGTCCCAATCAGATCTTCCATTGTTCATAATTTTTGTGAGGACTGTACATAAGATTTTATTTGAACTTTCGGCCTGTCCATTGGCTTGTGGGTGATATGGGGCTGATTTCTTATGAATTACTAAGAACTCATTCAGTAGGGCTTCTATCACTTCATTCACAAAGTGCATGCCTCTATCACTCACAATTTCTATCGGCAGTCCAAATCTAGTGAAAACGTTTTCAAAGAGAAACTTGGCCGTAGCCTTGGCATCGTTTTTCTTGGTTGCTTTGGCTTCAACCCACTTAGTCAAATAATCTGTGGCTACAATTATGTACTCGGCATGGGATCCTTTAGCTGGTGGGCTAATAGGTCCTATAAAGTCTATTCCCCATTTAGTAAAGGCTCTGGCACTCATCATCGGTTTCAGTGGCATCTCATCTCTTCTAATTGGATATTTTGTTCGTTGACAAGTATCACATCGTTGCACATATGTGGCTGCATCTTGATGTAGAGTTGGCCACCACATTCCAGCAAAGAGAATCATTTTTGCAGTTTTATCTACAGAGAAATGTCCTCCTGCAGCTCTTGTATGTGCCATTTCTAAGACAGCAAGATACTCGTCTTCATGAATGCACATTCGTAAATGATTGTCTCTTCCTCGCTTAAAGAGTTGTTTTCCTATAAGGACATAGTCCTTGCTTTGTTCTGTGAGCGCACGTTTCCTTGCTAGGGTGGCTCCTTCTGGGTACTCCTGGGTCTTCAAGAATTTCACCAGAGGCATGCTCCACCTTGGTGCTACTATGAAGTAGCATAACGTAGAATTCTCTTCTGGATTTCGTTCTTGACAAGTTGGGCAGACTGATACATAGTTATATGTATCCCTCTGCATGGTTGGCCAATATATGCCTAATCTCTTTAGTGTTTGCCATGTTCCGTTCGCATTTAAATGAGTTTTCCATTGATTTACATGTGCTTTTTGAAGCCACATTTCTTGTTCCTCCTCTTCTACGCATCTCATGAGTAATCCACTTGAGTCTTGGTGATATAGGCTTCCAGCAATGATATGAAGATTTTTGGTCTTCCATAGATCTTGGTTTCTGTTTGGTTTGATCCCATGTTTAGGTCCATGTGTAAGGATAGGGATCAACTTTTCTGCCCATTGGGGACATCCTTCAAGATTAAATAGGTAAGTGTCTGGCAAATCATCAGGTACTCCTATGGGTGGTTCTCCATGTGTCATTCTTGATAAGTGATCGGCTCTTATGTGGGTATTCCCTTTATTGACTACTACTTCAAAATCAAATTCCATTCAACAATAGAAACCATCGTACTAGTCATCCCATATTATAAGGCTTATTGACTAAGTACAGTAGAGCTTGATGATCGATAAAAAATTTGAATTTGTTCGCCAATAAGTAGTGTCAAAACTTCTTCACTGAGTACACCATCCCTAGGCCTTCTCTCTCGGTCGTGGTATAATTGCGTTCTGCTTGATTCAATTGTCTACTAGCATAGGCTATGGGGTGGTCTAACTTTCCTGTGTCCGCGGGTTGAGCTAAGATGCAACCAATGGCAAACTTGGAAGCATCTACACGAATGTGAAATGGTTTGTTCCAATTAGGTACTCTAAGGATTGGTGCTGAAGTCAATCGACTCTTTAATTCGTTAAAGGCTTTTTCACATTCTTCTGTCCAATTAAATTGAGACAATAATGCATAAAGAGGTCTAGCAATTATGGCATACATATGTATAAATCTTCAGTAATATCCGCAATGTCCCATAAATGCTTGTACTTCTTTCGCAGTCTTTGGTCTCGGTAAATCTAGAATTACTTTGATTTTGTCTTCATCAGTTGAGATTCCATTCTTAGAGACAATATGTCCTAATATCTTTCCTTGTCGAACCATGAAGACACACTTTTCTGGATTGAGGCATACTCTATATTGTCGACATTTGGCAAAGATCTTTCCTAGTTCAAGGATATGCTTTGATCGTATAGCTGAATAAGTGCATAAATCATCCACGTATACCTCCATAATCTTTCTCAGGAACTCCTTGAATACATGGCACATCAATCTTTGGAATGTGGCTGGGGCATTGTTTAGACCAAAAGGCATAACCCTAAAAGCGTATACTCCCCATTCAGTTGTAAAGGCTGTTTTGTGTTGGTCCTCAGGAGCAATGACTACCTGATTATACCCTGAAAAGCCGTCCAAAAAACTATAAACTTCTTTCCCTACCACTCTTTCCAGAAGATGATCTGTGATGGGTAATGGGTAACTATCCCTTATGGTGGCAACATTTACTTTTTTCAGGTTAATGCATACTCTTAACTTACCATTCTTTTTCGGCACGACCATCAAAGGTGACACCCATTCCGTGTGTTCAATCTCATAAATGAACCCAACATCTAATAACTTATCTATCTCTTCCTTGATCTTTGCTGAGTAAACATCGTTATATGTGTATGGTCTTTGTTTTGAGGGTTTGGCTTCAGATGTCATAGGGATTCTATGGGCACATATAGAAGGATCTACTCCTTTCAAATCCTTATATGTCCACGCAAAGACATCCTTGTATTCTCGAATGAGTCGCATCAACTCTTGCTCTTCTTCCAATGAGACATCTTGACCTATAAAAGTACATCGTCCTTCTCCTTCCTCCAAGGTTACTACTATTTTTTTGGTATGTTCTTTGTTGTCATATGCTATTCCTGGCTGTGCATCTCGTTTTGACATTTGAATAGCAATTTTCCTCTCTTCTACTTCGTATTTTTTGAAGTGGGCAGGCACTTCAAATTGATCTTGAGGCTTGTTTTCTCCATCGTCTTCTTCTTTATCTAATCCAAACTCCTCTTCCTCTGTCATTTCTTGATTTATTTCATGAGTTATGACACTTACTCCTTGATTTTCATTTTCCATTTCCATATGTTCATGTTCCAGCCTTCCTCATCAACACATTCATTCATGGTTATCACTTCTTTGTTTACACAAACATCAAGAGTGGCTAAAATCTCCATCCAACCGTGACGTTTGAATTCTTCATCGAGGAATACTTGAGGCATGTAAGCTGGATCTTGTACAGATCTAGCGACTCCTTGCCCTTGCTGCCATCCTTTCTTCCTATCCTCTTCCTTTTTTGCAGTTTGGCATATCCATAGATGAGTGTCTTCGTTCATCCATGATTGGTCGCTTGAATCTATACTCTGAATCGACTGATCGTCTTCCTCCTTATGAATCTGATTCCATTGTAAGGGGGGAACATCTTGATACGTGTATGTGTGGAGATTTATTCTTGTCGTGGTTCCTTCATGCTGTAAGTATACTGCATCTTTTCCCCAATCTTGCACTACCTTTAGTTGTCTCATAAAGGGTCTTCCAAGTATCATCTCATAATTGCTAGCCTTTTCAAATTGACAGATTGCTAAGGTGTGCTCAAATTCAACTCCACAGGTAGTAAAGTTTACCTTTTCCAATAATCCCAAGGGTCATTCAATGTGTCCATCTTCCATTTGTATCTTCATGCGTGTTGGTCTTAAAGCTGGTTTTCCCCATTTCTCCTAGATTTCTTTAGTAGCGATTCCTACTCCAGCTCCAGAATCTAAGATGGCTTTAGTGGTGTAACCCCTATAGGTAATTGGCAGACATGTATTTCCTTCATCTCCCTCACTGAAATCTCCAACCTTATCGACTGGGATTTTGATTGTGGTCACTTCATCAAGCATCTCCTTCTCTTCAGCCTTGGTCTCAAATTGACTGGTTAATTTCTCCTTCAGATGTGGTTTGACCTTCAAAAGTTCTTCCAATGTCAGAGTACAAGGGATTTTTAACTTTCTAAGATGTTGGATGATGTCGGATGTTTGGATTGAGGGGTTCTACTCTTTTTTCCTTATTGAGGGAATGCAATATAGTTCAGAATTATGTTCGTATTCCCCTGTGTAATTTGGCAAAACCTTTACTCTATCATCTTCTTTGTCACTTTGATCAATTTGTACTAATCCTTCTGAATTCATTTCAGGTATTGAATCTTCCATTTCACCTTCTGCCTCTAGTTCCTCAAAGGGTGGTTCTATTCCTTCCGCTTTCTTCCATCTGTCCTCTTGGACTCTTGCCCACAAGTCTTGAGGCCATTCCCCATCTACTTCAGGGACAATGGATCCTTCTCCTTGATCGTTGCAGTGACTTCCATTATGTGTCTTGCCTTCTTTTCCCTTCTCAGGATCATTAGGGATGACACACTCTTGGAATTCTTTTTCAGGAATTCGTGAATTAGGTAGTCGAAGAACATGTTTTTGTAGAGTCTGTTGAGCTACTTCAATTAACTTTTTGCATATCTCCAACCTTTCTTTCTCTAAGTCGCCTCTAGGCTATTCTTTTTCATGTTGTTCAATGGTTGGTCCTGCTCTTATTCGTGCCTGGTACGCCTGAATCCACATGGCTAACTCTTCTGGCATAGGATCTGCTAAAACCAATCCTATCTCTTCCTTTTTATGCTTTTCTTTTTTATTTTCTTCTTCCACTTCTTGTTTTTCCTTTTGATCTTGTTCATTTTTTTCCTTCTCCATCCGTTGTTGTAATTTCTTTTCCTTTATCCTATCTCTACGATTCTTCCATCTTTGTGTTCGTTTACTTGTGATACTTTTTTCAGGTTCTTCCGAGTCTTCAACTCTTTGAGGTGTAGGTATGTCCACATTCTTGTCAGCTCGATCATTTGCTCCAATCTTTTTTGGGGTCTCTCTAGCTTTGGCCCGTGTTATTGCTTTCAATGGTATGGTGTATTCCTTATCACTCCCTGACGACTCTATTACTTCTATTACATTGATTTGCATGTTCGAGTAAACTTTGTCGGGATTTTTGGGGCAATCTCTAAAAAGGTGTTCTTTACCACAATCACTACAGTATCCTTCCCAAACTCGCTGTGGTGGTAGTGGGTTTGGTAGTGTACATTCCCTGATATAGTGATCACCTCCACATCTATAACATGGTCCTCTAGGCACAGGCGGTCTGTTCATAGGTCGGGGGGGTATGGGTGCTCTGGGAGCTGTGTACATCAATGACACATAATCCTGCTCATATCCGTAAGAACTATCTGGTGCTTCCATGCCATATACATGTGGTTTGTAGATTTGTCCATATTCTATCATAGAGCTCTCATAAGTGGAATAAGATGGGTCATATGATTCGTTATAGTCAAAGGTGTGGCTAGAACTATTGCCCTCTCAGGGTTCTCTTCCTGTCGAGCTATTTTCACTTAGACTACATTTTGAGGATGGGGCGGTTGTTGTCCTAACACCGGTTGTAGCTGAGTGTAACTTTGATAAGCATAAGGTCGTGGTAATGGTGCCTACTGCTGATATGTGGGATATCTAAAGGCTTCTCCTCCTTGATCTCTCTGAGGGTATCCAACAGGTCTCATGACAGGTTGTACCAGTCTTGATTGCCTATTGTAAGGACAGTTTTCTGTGTTGTGATTCGTGTACTTTTGTTCTATGCTGCAATATTGCAGAGGGCCCGGTACAGGTGGTCTATTGTATGCATAAGCAGGTCGTGGGACTACTCCCCTAGTGCACAAATGAGAGGGATGATCACCTCCACAATGCATACATCTTCTAAGCATGGGCACTCTCATTGGGTTGTTGGGGTAGTTCCTCTGTCCTTGAATGTTCAATTTCTTCGCTACTAAGTCGGCTATTTCCTCCACATTATTCTTAGGGTTTGATGTGCTGCTGACAGAATCTTCACTTTTTACGCTACCTTGAGGTATTTTTAGATCTTTTGCTAGGTTTCTTCTAGATCAATACATTCTTTCATACACTCTTGCAAAGTTTGAACTCTTTTCACATATACTAGTGATCTTAGTGATCCATTCACTAACCCTTCCAAAAACAATGACACCATTTTGTTTTGAGTGGGTCTCTCTTCCACTGGACATCTATCCACATACTGCTTGAATCTTCTTGCTGCCAATCTCACCGATTCCGTAGGAGCTTGCTTAAAACTATGGATCAATGAGGAAGAGTTGTTTTTAATCCCAGATTTGGTGAATTCTTCAATTAATTCTTGATAGACTTGTTCCATGTTTTGAAAATTATTAGGATCTAACGGTTGGAACCAAGCTAAAGCGATGTCTGTCAAAGTTAAACCAAAGGATTCATATTGGATCAGAAAATCTTCCACTTGTTCGGCTCTGATTACTTGCTTAAATTCAGCTATATGATTGTAAGGTTCACTAGAGCCATCATAATGGTTTCTCATGCATTTGGAAACTTGAATAGGCCTTAATCTTCTTCCTACTTCAGGTGGTCTAGGTATTACAGGGAAGACTGGTCTTCCGATGGGTATACCTGGTCCTCTTACTATAGGTGGTCTGACTGGGGCAGGAATTCCATTCCTTGGGTCAACAGGTGGCTGAGGCCGATAGTTAGGGTTATTTGCAGGCATAGTAAACTGCACATGGGGTCTAACTGGGATTTGTGTTTGTTGTGTTTGTCCAGACTATTGATATGAACTATCTTGAAAGGTTCCATGGGGGTTTTGTGAGGTAGTGGCTTGATCCCTAGGGGGGAACACTGGAATGTTCTGATATTTCAACCCTGCTCTTTCTAACTCCGTTAAAGGCCAATACCTCCTCTGGTTTTTGTCCAAATATGTGACGAGGGTGGGGAATTCAGGATCCTGTAACTCATAGACAGTAACTGGGTTAGGGGCTACTTCCCATAATGAAGAGTGGGCTCTGAGGAGATGCTCCAATCCATCAATCAAATACACATCCATTAGGGAGTCATCTTGGGGAACTAGGTCTCCTCTCCAAACCCTAACAACAGTAGATCTCCCTCTTGGAGTGGTCACTTGCCCTTCATGTCCCTCTTCATTAAGGTTGTGAGTATTATCTTCTTCCCCATGTTCATTGATGTTTTTAGTATGTTCAGTAACCACATATTGAATATCCCTTTTGTCCATATAAAACCCTCCTGATACTTAACTTCTAGCCTAGGCACTATGTAAGCATCTCATGTTGATTGGTGTTCACATATTCTAAAGATGTCCGATATTCACCCTCGATAATTGACATCATGCCAATCATTGGTACTGTATTTTGCATGTCCTCTGACGCCATAGGGATTTCTGCTTCTGACTCACTAGAGGTTTCAGAATAATGTGAACGGCTACTTGGTTCAGCTACACTCCCTATAGAGGAAATCACACTTCTTCGGCTTCCTAGGGTTCTTCCACATCTTAGGTTCATTCACTTAAAAGCTCTGATTAACCTTAACCAACCTCCAGCTCCAAAAGTTCTTTACTGAGAGTCAGACTTCTAGAGAAAATTTGGTTGGAAAAGGACTGATAGTGAATCCACAATTCACAATACTTGACCCAAAAAAGTCCACGATACACGATATTTCACCCTAAAAAGAGTCTGTCACGATAGTCAATATTTGAACAAGATGATACACGATAGTTGACCACTCGACTGGGCACGATACACGATACTTGAATAAACACGATACAAGATACTCACTAGAGACGATACATGATATTTGAAAAAAAACTCGATACATGATGCTTCAGGAAACACGATACACGATATTTGCCCAATATCGCGTGCTAATCACGATACTCGATACTCCACACGTATAGCGATCAGAAATATGCGATACGCGATACACGATATTCCTTGTTGTGCCACTCATGATACACGATAGTCCACAAGTATCGCGAGAAAATTCCCGACGATACTCGATATTTGTCAGGTATCGGGAAAGCCGCCTCCGCGATACACGATATCAAACAAGTATCACGATCAGAAACTCACGATATATGATACCTGAGAAGTATCGCGATCTGAATTTCACGATACACGATATGCGATATCCGACGAGTATCGTGAGGACTTCTCAACGATACACGATACGTGACAAGTATCGCGAAACCCAATTCAACGATACCCGATACTTCACAGGTATCGTGAAAAGAGTTCAACGATACACGATATTCAGTCCAAGTATCGCGATACTCAACCACAGAAGATCATGATACTCAGGTATCACGATACTCAACCGCAGGAGAACATGATACTTGGCATTTTTCCAAATTGTTGACTGGATTTTTTGGATTTTGAATGCATACATATGCTTTTAGAGTGCATCTACCCTCTCCTCTCAACCTGGATCACAACATAAACTCTCTTTTCCCCTATCTGAACTTTCACGTTACTTACCGCAGATCGTCCTACTGCAATGTTTAATTTATTTGGCCAGGAAGAGTGAATGATGAATGTGCTTACCTTGGAAACTCTCTTTCAACTCTCCAATCGCTCTTACTCGCCCTGCGCAGCTCAGAAGCCTTGGTCTCAGCTCACGATACTCGACTGCACTTCTCACGATACTTGTTCTAGAGACAAGTGACTTGAAAAATGACAATTTTTTGTTTTTATACCTTTCTCCTGACTACAAAGACTTAGCAAAACTAAGGTTAATGGCTCCTTGAACCTCCTAACTACTCCCTTTTTCCTCCTACTCTATCTTACTCCACTCACTTCCCTAGACTAATAACTCACTACACACACTTCAAGAGTGAGAAGTAGTAAGTGCGGATGAGTGTGACTTACCAAAGAAGAGAAATTCACAGCTCCTCTACTCACTTCAATGCTGAAAGCTACTTACCATCACACGAATGTCTCGGTTTGATTCGACATTCCTCGGCAACAGTGCCAAAAATGTGTGTACCTAAGAACCAACTTAGGGACTTGTGGAGAAAGAGACTATACCTCGATCTCCCTCAAGTGCATATAGTGGGGATTCACGCTTTATTTATCAATCCGAGGAGTATCAAAACCTAGCCGAGTGTATGAATACATGCATTCAAGTGACGATCAATGCAAATGAGCTTCCCGAAGAGTGCAAACAAGGCTAAGACTTATTCCAAACAAGCTTCAACTGTCAGTCATGGTGTCATAATACTTGGAGCAGTAGCCAACAGTAAATTGAGCTTTTCTCTCAGCTTCGAACTCCGAACATAGGAAATAGCATATGCTTTTGAAGTTCTTGAGAAGACACATCCAATGGTGGTATTTTCACTCAATTCTGACGCTTCTACTTCAAGTTATGAGCAAAATACTGAGTCGTGGGAATGACCTTCCTACACTTCAGCACTTCCTATGCTTCACACACACCTTAACAACAGCAAACAAACACTTTCATTGATAGACAACACTTCCTAACACTCTTTTCAAGCAACACACATGCATACAAGCTCACAAAGAAGATGATATAGAGAGGAGAAGACACAAATTCGAAATTCTGTGCTCCTAATTCTCACAATGGCAAAAAAGTCTTTACAAAGAGTCACGAATTCAGCCAAAGAGGCTATCCAAACAAAGGATCATGTCAAGTGGGAGCGTTTCATGAAGCGTGCATTGGATTACATTCATGAGAATGGTACTTGGGATTTAGTACCTTTGCCAAAGGGTAGGAAAGCTTTACTATGTAAACGGGTATATAAGCTAAAATTCACATCAGATAGTGCTTCTCCAAAGTATAAAGCATGACTTGTTGCAAAGGGTTTTAAGCAACAACATGGTGTTGACTTTGAGGAAATACTCTCCAATGGTCAAGTTGACTTACCTTATGAATGTTTCTTGGATTCATTGCAATGGAGGACTTAGAGCTAGTCCAAATGGATATAAAAACTACTTTTGTTGGGGGATTCTTTGACAAGAAGGAGTTTGAGGGTTTGTAGGAGAAAATGGAAGGACCAAAAGAGAAAATACACCTTGGAAGTCTCTGCCTTCGATTGATTACAGTAAGAAAATTACAATGTTTGAAATACAAGATACACCAATACCTCTGTGCACAATCCGCAGAGTGCCCAATTACAAAATATCCAATATCCCAATGTCCTATTGCTGCCGACCTCCTCTGCAACAAACCTCCACCTGCTTCAAGCTTCTCCTTGTGCACACCTTGCACCAAGCTTCCACAAAGGGGGAGGAGTGAATACCTGCTGTCGGCAAGCGTACACTGCCAAAGGACCTTGAGATACTTTGGGGGAACTCTAGCTTAGCACACCTCTGCACCAAAATCCTTGGTCACTCTCTATGCACCTTGCACTTCCACTTCTGTGCGACGTACTCTGGTGACTCTTGCACTTCCCTCTCTTGCTCCACTTAGCCTATGCCCTCTTGCTTACTCTAACCTTGGTCCAAGAATGGCTCTTCCTTGATTTGAGTGTGTCGATCACGTACGCTCCTAACTGCAAGTGAATCTTGGTGCTCACTTTGATGTCCCAAGATGGCTCTCACAAGTGGCAGCCAACTACTCACTGTTTTGTCCTGTAGTGACTTTAGTCTAAAACCAAAAATTTTAATGGGGGGCCATACTTTCACCTGTGCGTACACTTTGCCGCTTCACATGCCTTCACATTTCCTTTTAATTCTTCACTTTTGCACATAAGGGGGGTTCACCTGAACCTTCCAAAACACTTTAAAACACACTTTGAACCTTAGGGAAATTAGAGAAAGTACCTCTGCAACCTGCAACCTATATTCTCCAATTTACCCTTTGTGGATAATTCATTGTGCACTACCTGTGCACTTTGACGCCTGCACTTTGACTTTGCACCTATTGACTTTGACCTTTGACCTTGTAGACTTTGACCAGTTGACTTTGACCGTTGACTTTGACTGCAGTTGACTTTGACCAACATGACATTTAGGGGCTCAACAGTTGCCCACCACCTAATGTGCTCTCCGTCCCGGAGAGCATACAGACACCATGAAAAGAGTACTGTAGAAGTGGAAGAGGACATCTGAGCAGCAACCAAATCCACCAAAATTACTGAGCCCTGAGCCCTGTGGGGAGGGGAAAGGTGTGGAAGGGAGGGGTGTGTGGGAAAGGATGGGGGGTGGAGGGTGGGGAAATGAAAGAGACCAACCAATACACAGTCATAGTAATAAAACGAACCATAAGAGACCCGAGAGTGCACAAGGAACACACCATGAATACTGAACCAGAAGTGCATATAAAAGCAAAAAGGTACAAGGAAACAACTATCCATGATAAGTACATGAAGTGCCCAGGAACCAATGAGGGGCAACAGATCCAAAAGATAAGTATATGCATCCGACACGAAGCCTCACAACAAAAAGAGGCGAGGATAAAGCAAATGAAACTAGGGAAACCGAAGCGTGTAGAACTCCTAGAAGTAGGCAAGAGAGACGGAACATCTAACTAAGGCGCCGGCGGAGAAGGCGGCCTCTCCCCAGGGGGAACGTCGTCCCGAGGAAGAGGTAAGTCGGGTGAGGCGGGAGGGAGGATGGCTGCCTCCTCAGTCCAAGCAGCAATCCGGCTCCGGTAGCGGCGGAGATGATCGCGCTCGCGTCGGACCAAGCGACACGCCGGGCTATCGCAAATGCCTAAGGCCACACGCTGGCTGATCTCCATAAGAGCTCGAGTCGCCGCATCAGCCTCATCTCTGTAGCGGTCGCGGTCCTGCTGCATGGCCCGCAATGCCTCGCGCGACGTCTGCCACTGAGCCGCTGCAGCCGCACGAATACGATCAATCGTCTGAGCATACTGCTGGTGAAGCGCAGCCGTCGCGGAAACAGAATCAAGAGAGAGACGGGCAGCATCGGCCCCATCGCTCGCTACGACGCTCGCATCTCGAAGTAGCCCCAAGAAAGGTGGATCATCGTCGAGGCTGGCAGGGATGGAAGGCTGCGATGGGGGAGGTGGGGGTGGTGGTGCCGGAATAGGCTGTGGCAAAATGGGAGAGGCTGGAGGCGAGTGATGCGGATGGGAGGTGGAGGCAGACTCAACAGAGATGGCAGGAGATGGAGGGGGCTGGGAGGCAACTGCCGGGGGGGGTGACAGGATGGGTGAGGCAGGGACGGGGGTGGGAAAGGAATCCATCAGCCGGGTACGGACTCTCCGAGCGGGAGGAGGAGAGGAGGCTGTCCTGGAAGGAGGTGGCGGCGGAAGAGAGCAAGGATCCGAATGTAGGGCGACGGATGGCTGAGGATGGGCGTGGGGAGAATGGGCAATGGAATGTGTAAGATGAGGGAGGTCAATACAGTGGCTAGATGCTATGGTGCGTGAACCAGGCAAATGGAAGAGCCAAGCTAAGACGGGGGCGGAATAAACAGAAAAAGAACGAGTTCCGCGATGGAGGGCCTCATGGAAACGACGAGAACGAAGGAGAAATGACTGGAACATGAGTGTCCCATAGGGAAATGGGCGACCATGTAAAAAACAGAAAAGCGGGTCGGCTATATGGATATCATGCAATGGAAGTTCCGAGGATGGACTACGAAATAAAAAGAAGAAAATGAACGAGTGGAGAACGGCGAGCTGGTAGTGAGTGGGGATGGCATCCACGCCATATAAAGACAAACAGAAAGCGATGGTATCTGCTCGAGATAACCCCGAGTAGAGGGTCTGGGGAGCATGAAACGAAGTGAGGCTCGAACCTATACCCGCAGCTACGACCGCAGGGGTGAGTGAGCCAGAAGGAAAATGAGGGAAATCAAGCAGCGCCGTGCGAATGTCGGACCCCTCTGCCTCGGATAAGAGTAGGGAGGCCAAGCGCCACAGACCAGCCTGACGGAGGCAACCCTCTGGAAGGAGATCTATGAGCGGAATGGGAGGCAAAGCGAAATGCAGGCGGAGGGATGTGGTCGAAGATGGGTCTCTATGGTCAACTATGGACGACGACGGTGGACGGGGAGCGGGGGAGGTGGAATGACTACCTGAGCTGCGAGCCGGGTTGCCACTAGACCCATCTGATTGTGTCGGCACTGCTATGTGGGGTGCTGTAACGGGAAGGTGGAGACCAGGGGGAAGAGAGCCGGGGCTATATAACGAGGAACCTGAGAGGGATACACACGGAAGTGAACCCGCGAAGGGCTGGCTACCAGGTAGAGGGATAGGGGTGGAAGGTGTGACAGGGCGTGGGACTGGTGCGCGAGGGACTGGGTGGACAATGGTGGGGAGGGTTGCCCTAGGGGCATGAGAAAGGATCGTGACAGGGACGGGCGGGTTGGGGGCGAGGGGGGCAGAGAGGGACGAGGTCCTAGGGAGAAGGGGGCCTACCTCAGGATGGAGAGTACCGAGAGCCAAAGCCGAAGGGGCAAACTCTGAGTATGCCTCAGTAGCCATGGATGAATCCTGCTGAGGAGCGGAAGATGCCATATGTGCAGAAGAACACTGTCACAAGTGCTGAAGCCATGCAATCACAGGAGACAAGGTTGTAAGAAGGCTAATCGATATGGTACATGAGAACTGAAGAAAAAAGACCTAAACTGAAACTGAGAACCCAAAAAATGGATTCGGCACGATCAATTATCCTAAAAACGACTATAAGAACATGAAAAACCGAGAGGTGGAATAAGAAAAAATAAAAGAAACAAAGAAAGAAAATGGTATACAAAAAACAAATACAGAAAAAAGAAAGAAAGAAAAGAAAGGAATAAAAAGAAAATAAACAACAAAATAAAAAGAAAGAGTAAAAAAAAGAAAAAAAAAACAAAAAAAACAAAAAATAAAAGGAAAGGTACCTGGAGGGCGCTGCCGGCGGAGACTTAAAAAGAAGAAGGGGGGGGCCTTTATATTGGGGGGGGGGGGGGGGGGGGGCCGTCAGAATTGGGGGGGGGGGGGGGGGGGGGGGGGGGGGGGGGCTGTCAGAATTGGGGGGGGGGGGGGGGGGGGGGGGGGGGGGGGCTGTAAGAATTGGGGGGGGGGGGGGGGGGGCGGGGGGGGGGGGGGGGGGGGGGCTGTCAGAATTGGGGGGGGGGGGGGGGGGGGGGGGGGGCTGTCAGAATTGGGGGGGGGGGGTGTGGGGGGGGGGGGGGGGGGCTGTCAGAATTGGGGGGGGGGGGGGGGGGGGGGGCGGGGGGGGGGGGGGGGGGGGGGGCTGTCAGAATTGGGGGGGGGGGGGGGGGGGGGGGCTGTCAGAATTGGGGGGGGGGGGGGGGGGGGGGGCTGTCAGAATTGGGGGGGGGGGGGGGGGGGGCCGGGGGGGGGCGGGGGGGGGGGGGGGGGAGGGGCTGTCAGAATTGGGGGGGGGGGGGGGGGGGGGGGGGGGCGGGGCGGGCGGGCGGGCGGGCGGGCGGGCGGGCGGGCGGGCGGGCGGGCGGGCGGGCGGGGGGGGGCGGGCGGGGGGGGCGGGCGGGCGGGCGGGCGGGCGGGCGGGCGGGGGGGCGGGGCGGGCGGGGCGGGGGGGCGGGCGGGCGGGCGGGGGGGAGGGGGGGGGGGGGGGGAGGGGGGGGGGGGGGGGGGAAGGGGGGGGGGAGGGGGGGGGGGGGGAGGGGGGAGGGGGGGGGGGAAGGGGGGGGGGAGGGGGGGGGGGGGAGGGGGGAGGGGGGGGGGGAAAGGGGGGGGGGAGGGGGGGGGGAGGGGGGGGGGGGGGGAGAGGGGGGGGAGGGGGGGGGGGAGGGGGGGGGGGGGGGGGGGGAGGGGGAAGGGGGGGGGAGGGGGGGGGGGGGGGGGGAAAGGGGGGGGGAAAAGGGGGGGGGGGAGGGAGGGGGGGCAGGGGGGGGGATTTTTTTTTTTTTTTTTTTTTTTTTTTTTTTTTTTTTTTTTTTTTTTTTTTTTTTTTTTTTTTTTGGAACCCCCGAATTCCCTAGGGGGCTTTTTTTTTTTTTTTTTTTTTTTTTTTTTTTTTTTTTTTTAAATAGCCCAATTTAGAGAAAAAAAACAAGGAAAAATCTGAAAAAAATGCCAAAAATTGGCCAAAAAATTCTAAAAAAATTCTGAAAAAATTCTGATGAAATTTTCTACAGGTTGAGCCTAAAATCCTTCATCAAACCACAGAGACCCTCCATTTATTCCTCAAATTGGGCAATAAAAAGACATCGGAAAGGGATAAAAATTGCTAGAAAAATGCTAAAATTGCTAGAAAATTTCCAAAAAAAAGTTTGCTTGGCCGTGGTTTTGAAATATCTTCTAGGTTTTCTAAAAACACCAATAACAAAGATGAAATGGATAAGGAAAACTACTAAAACTGAGCAAAATATGATGAGAAAATTATGTACAACCTGGACATATTTGGCAGTTCCAGGTGATCCATACGTCATTAAGTGTGTTGATGATAGGCCTTCAACCTTGAAATGTTGACCAGTGGCAAGGCCTCTCCTTTCAGCGTCTCTAACTCCACAGCACCCAAGTTTAGCATTGTTTTGACTCTATAAGGTCCTTCCCAATTTGGAAGCCATTTTCCTCTCAGTTGTGTATGAAGGTTAGGTCTATGGAGAAGAACCAACATGCCTGCTTCAATGTTGTTGTTCCACAGGTGTCGATCATGTGCCTCTTTCCTCTTCATCTGAGTCTCGATCAATTGTTTTGTTGCTAGGAGACGAATCTCCTCCACTTTATGTAGGGCCCCTATTCTCTGAGAGACATCACAGTCTTTTTTGCCCTGCATGTATGCTATCTTAGGTGAGCCATGTAAAAATTCAAAGGGCTCAATGGGCAATATTCCATAAACCAGTTGAAATGGAGAATATCCTGTGGCCTCTTTGTAAGCTAACCTGTAGGCCCATAGGGTACCTTGATAAGCAATGCCCCAGGAAGTGGGTTGTAACATACATTCCTTCCTTAACATTGAGATCAAAACTTTATTTGTCGATTCCGCCTGTCCATTGGCTCTTGGATAGTAAGCACAAGAAGTCCTATGTAGAATTCTATACCTGTTAAAAATCTCCTGCAGGACCTTATTGACAAAATGTGTACCTTGATCTGTACAAATTTCAAATGGGCATCCAAACCTGCAAATGATGTTACTATAAATGAAATCGGCAACAGTTTGGGCAGTGCAGTCGGGGGAAGCAATAGCTTCAGCCCACTTGGTCGCATAATCGGTAGCTATCAAGAGATATTTCTCTCTTTTTGGAATTGTCGGAGGATAGATGGGCCCTACAAAATCCAGCCCCCACTTTTCAAATGGTTGCCAGGAAGTAGAAACAATCAAGGGGTTATGTCTCTGCGTTGTGGGCTTAGGTCCACACCTCTGGCAAACATCACATGCCTTTCCCCATTCATCTGCATCCTTAAATAGTGTAGGCCACCATAGACCAGCATCTAATATCCTCTGACTCATAATATGCCCTGGAAGGTGCCCACCACCTGGTCCTTCATGTGCAGAGTGAAGGACTTTCCTCACTTCTTCTTCCTCCAAGCACTGCCTAAGTCTGTCATCCTTTCCCTGTCTATATAATTTATCTTCAAGGAAGGTGTATGGTCTGCTCTTGAGTAGCAATCTCTTCCTTTGCACAGCACTAGCCGTTTTTGGATACATCCCTGTTTTAATGAAATTCTTGATATCATAATACCAACCTTGGGCCTGGACAGCAAACAGATGAGCATCTGGAAAATCATCATTGATTCCACTAACTTGCTCCATCATGTTGATTCTGGAAAGGTGATCCGCCATAACATTCTCTTTACCTGGTCTGTGGACCACAGAAAAATCGAACTCTTGGAATAACAATAACCACCTCCATATTCTACCAGTGGCTTGTGGTTTGTTGAGCAAGTACTTGAGAGGTTGGTGGTCAGTTATAATAACGAATTTTACTCCCAACAAGTAATGACGAAATTTTTGGACCGCAAAAACCATTGCTAAGGCTTCCCTTTCAGTAGTGCTGTAATTCCTTTCAGCCTTAGTCAAAATTCTACTAGCATACTGAATTGGTCTGTCCATCTTAAATTCTTCACTAGGTTGTGTCAAAACTGCCCCCACTGCATAGGCACTGGCATCTACATGTATATGAAAGATTCTTGACCATTCAGGTGTGATCAAAATAGGAGCAGACACTAACCTGGACCGCAATGTTTGATATGCTTTTTCTTCCTCTTCTTCCCATTTAAAAGGTACTTCCTTACCTGTAAGTCTAGCCAGAGGTCTAGCTATCTCTGCATACATTTTAATAAACCTTCTATGGTATCCAGTATGCCCCAAAAAACTCTGGATCTCTTTAGGGGATTTAGGTTTAGGCAACTTTAAGATAGAAATAATTTTGTCAGGATCCGGGGCCATACCTTTAGCTGACACCACATGTCCTAAGAGAGTTCCTTCTGTCACAAGAAAATGACATTTGTTTGGATTGAGCTTTAACTTAGTTTCTCTGCATCTTTTGAAAACATTCTGCAGCTGCCTCAGATGGTGGTCCAAACAATCTAGAGGAGTTTCTTTGTGAGATCCTGAAAACGAAGAGAAGTCATCCATGAAGATTCTAAGTGATTCCAGCAATAGGGGGCCAAAGATGAGATTGACCGTTCTGTTAAAGGTGGCTGGGGCATTTCTGAGCCCAAATGGCATTTTTACATACACATATGTTCCCCAAGGTGTGATAAAAGCAGTCTTTTCTCGATCCTCTGGGTGTATTGATATTTGATTATAGCCACTGAATCCATCCATAAAGCTATATAAGGCATGCCCAGCTACTTCTTCAATGACCTGTTCTGCAAAAGGCATTGGGAAACCATCTGGAATGGTCACCTTATTGAGTGCTCTAAAATCAACACAAATTCTGATTTTATTAGTATTCTTCTTTGGTACTATAACCATAGGGGAGAGCCACTCTGAGTGTTCTACAGGAATGATGATTCCTGCATCCTCCATCTTCTGGATTTCCACATAGACAGCTTCAGCATATTTTGGGTTAAGTCTATAACTCTTCCCTCTTATAGGTTTTGCTCCATCAACCAGAGGGATTCTATGCTCTCCATAAGTTGCCGGCACTCCTTCTAAGTCTTTATAATGCCAAGCAAAAACATCTATATATTTGGTCAAGAATGATTTTACCTTTTCAAGGAGCCCTGGGTGGCTCCACAACCAAGTGGCCACCAAAACTGGCCGATCATTGTCTTGATTGCCTAATTGTATTTCTTGGACAGGATTTCTCTCTACCAGAGTATCCTCCTTCTCCTCTCCTTCCTTGTCTTTGTCTTCTAGCTTTTCTTGCATTGCTTCATAAGCAGGGGTGTTTTGAATTTCAATCTGTTCTTCCTTATCCTGCATCCATCCTACAGGTATTTCTTGAATTGGAAAAGAACACTCTTCACTAGAATCTTTTACCTTGCCTTTAGCTTTATTAACTTCATTTTCTGTAGTAGTCATATCCTCCTCAAAAATGCATTTGAGGGTTGTCTTCCTGCCCCTTCTGTGGTTTGTAATGGGCTCTCCCAATCCATCAACCTGGACTTTTTCCTTATCTTCATCATAACCTTCAATTGTACAACAATTATTAAGAAAAATTCCAAAACAAGAGGAAGAGTTGCCTGCTTGGAGCCAATTTAGAATATCCTCTTCTTCCTCAAAATCTATTTGGGGTTGATCCTCCGATTCTGTTTCCATGCAAATGCCAACTGCTTGCATCATGCTAGTGTTTCCTTGATTATCTGGGCCCTCTTCTAAATGAATCTGTGTCAGCTCCTGCCCTTTCTTTTGTACCCACATAGTATCCTTGCCCCAATCATGAATGACACTTGCGTGCCTCAGCCATGGTCGTCCAATTAAGAGAGGAAATCCTCCTTCAACCTGGGGTAATCTTAAAACCACAAAATCCAGGATGAATAAATTACCTTGTACTTCAAGTGGAACTTTTGGGATTACTCCCAAGGGCCTTACTTTGCTCTGATCTGCCAAAGTGACAGTGAAATTTGCAGGCCTTGAAGGGTGGAGTCCAATTCTTTTCATTGTATGTTCAGGCATCAAGTTAATGCCAGAACCACCATCCACAATAACTCCTTTAAATTCATGACCCTTGATAGATACTGTCAGCCGAGGACTTTTATAATCTGTAAGGGGTGCTTCCCTTACAACTTTTCCTTCATGTACAACAGCAGTCTTTGCCACCAAACTTGTAGTGGAAGCTTCATCAATTATCTGCAAGAGTTCTGACCTGAACTTCCCATCCATCTTTATTAAATCAAAAATACTAACCTCCTTTTTCATGGACTTGAGTAGTCTGGAGGCTTCTGATTCCTTAGGAGCTTGGGCTCCATTTGACTTATCCAACTCCTCATGAGCCCTGCTGAATGCATGTCCAATGGCATCACTGGTACCTGTGCAGTTTTCCTTTTGCCTTGTGTCTGCACTTGTGGTGGCTAGGTCTTCTGACACACCTTTGTCTCTGTTTAATCCATTAATCAATGATTCTTGACCCATGTCCACTGGAGCCATCCCCTTGCTTCTTGTCTGCACAGTAAAAGAGTCAATTTCTTCTAACTGCACCACCCTGGTAGATGGTGATGGCACCTTAACTTGATTTTCCATTTCTTCTTCCTTCACAGAAATCATTTGGATATGGGGCCCTGATGAAGAGGCTTGATTCTTAGGACAACCATATGTATAATGGTCTCTGGCCTCAGGGCAGTTCCTGCAAGGAGGTGCATTCTCTGGTAGGGTGCACCTACTTTGGTAGTGCCCACATTCTCCGCACCTAAAACAGATTATTGGCCTCCTAGGCCCATTTCCAAAATTATTTCTCTGTCTAGGGTTATAGTTGTTACCTTGATTTTGTGCAGCCATCACATTTGTGGTTGTTGGGGGTCCTCCTTGGGTCCAGTATGTCGTTGCAGGCATTCCTCTTGATTGGCATTCATGGGCCTCATGGCCAATCTTCCTGCATAATTGGCAAGTTACACTTAACAGAGGACACTCACTTACTATATGCCCTTGTTTGCTGCACATGGAACACCAAAGACCACTCTTGATGCCCCCTCCTTTGAGCTCCTGCAACTCCTGTCGCAGCTGAGCTAATTCCTCTGCTTGGGCCTCCTCTTCCTTTTGAAGCTTGAGTGCTTCAATCTCCTTTCTCAATTGAGCCACATCAGTCTCCTCCTCTTTGTAGGGCTTATTTCTCTTTAAGCCCTCCAACTCCCTCCTCAGCTGGGTCACTGGATCCTCCATCTCTGTACCATATGTTGGTGGTGAAGAAGTTGTCCCATATTGGTGCCTTATTTGCTCCAGTCTTGTAGCCGTGGTGATGAACTCCTCTATGGAGGCTGTAGGTAGCACCAACTCTTTTATTTTGCATTGGGTGACCACAGGTAAAGGTTTGGCTAACCACTTCTTGACGAAGAAGTCGTGTGGTGGATCCGGTAATTTGGCCATTAATGCTTTTGCCCTGGTCACGAATTCGGGGAACTTCTCTCCTGGACCCAACTTCAAGTTTTCCAATTCTTCTATAATGATTTCAGCCGTGTTGCCCTGTTGAAATTGATTCTTAAAGGCCTCTTTCATCATATCCCAAGAGGTAAAGTGATTCTCGGCAAACTGACTAAACCACTTGTCTGCCAGACCCTCCAATGTGGCGGGGAAGAGTATCAAGAAAGCATCTTCCCTACCCATTAGTCCCCTAGTCTTACATAATGAAAGAAATCGTCGAATGTGCTCATCTGGGTCCTCATGGGCTAAACCTCTGAAGGAGGGGAATTTTATGTTTAACCTGGAGAGCAAGATTTCTAGGTCCACCTGCCCTGCCATGCTTCCTACCGATGAAGTCGATGAAAGTGGACTTGTTGATCTTTGGTTCGTCTTTCTTCTTGTCTGCTTGCACTTGATTCTCAAGGTTTGTGACCGGGTCGCGGTCATGAGCTATTCATAGTCCACTTAAAAATGAGACACTTGATAAAAGGATATACCTTTTGGCCCACTGGAGTAATGTTGTCGGCACTGGAATGTTGTCCTTCAATGGCAATATATAGTCTCCTATGCTCAAAGCTCCTTGGATGTCCCACCGTGCGTGCCAAATTTGTTGGGGGATTCTTTGACAAGAAGGAGTTTGAGGGTTTGTAGGAGAAAATGGAAGGACCAAAAGAGAAAATACACCTTGGAAGTCTCTGCCTTCGATTGATTACAGTAAGAAAATTACAATGTTTGAAATACAAGATACACCAATACCTCTGTGCACAATCCGCAGAGTGCCCAATTACAAAATATCCAATATCCCAATGTCCTATTGCTGCCGACCTCCTCTGCAACAAACCTCCACCTGCTTCAAGCTTCTCCTTGTGCACACCTTGCACCAAGCTTCCACAAAGGGGGAGGAGTGAATACCTGCTGTCGGCAAGCGTACACTGCCAAAGGACCTTGAGATACTTTGGGGGAACTCTAGCTTAGCACACCTCTGCACCAAAATCCTTGGTCACTCTCTATGCACCTTGCACTTCCACTTCTGTGCGACGTACTCTGGTGACTCTTGCACTTCCCTCTCTTGCTCCACTTAGCCTATGCCCTCTTGCTTACTCTAACCTTGGTCCAAGAATGGCTCTTCCTTGATTTGAGTGTGTCGATCACGTACGCTCCTAACTGCAAGTGAATCTTGGTGCTCACTTTGATGTCCCAAGATGGCTCTCACAAGTGGCAGCCAACTACTCACTGTTTTGTCCTGTAGTGACTTTAGTCTAAAACCAAAAATTTTAATGGGGGGCCATACTTTCACCTGTGCGTACACTTTGCCGCTTCACATGCCTTCACATTTCCTTTTAATTCTTCACTTTTGCACATAAGGGGGGTTCACCTGAACCTTCCAAAACACTTTAAAACACACTTTGAACCTTAGGGAAATTAGAGAAAGTACCTCTGCAACCTGCAACCTATATTCTCCAATTTACCCTTTGTGGATAATTCATTGTGCACTACCTGTGCACTTTGACGCCTGCACTTTGACTTTGCACCTATTGACTTTGACCTTTGACCTTGTAGACTTTGACCAGTTGACTTTGACCGTTGACTTTGACTGCAGTTGACTTTGACCAACATGACATTTAGGGGCTCAACAACTTTCTTGCATGGAGATCTTATAGGTGAGATCTATATGTAACAGCTAGAGGGTTATGTAGATATTTGCAAGAGAAGTCTAGTTTGTAAGAAGAGATTATATTGACTTAGAGTCCCCTAGACAATGGTACCAAAAGTTTGATGCTTTTATGAAGTCTCAAGGCTATTCTCGAAGCAATGAGGATCATTGACCCTTGGCAATTAATTCAATTAAAGTCTCAATTGAATGGTTTCTACCCTTAGGAATAATTATCCTAAGGTAAGAGAACCTTAGACTTGGGAGAACCTTCTTCCAAGTGACTCCTTGACTCGTATGTGAAGGGAAAGCTTCAAATGAAATACAAGCCATGTGATTTACCTTGGAAAGTGTCCACATGAAGGACACTTGGAAGGACACATGGAAGAATCTCAAGACATGCACCCTTGGACTTTTGGTATAAATATGGGTGGATACATACTCACTCACTCTCTTGGTGGATATGATAATTTAAGAAGGAAGCTTCACAACACACACATTGTCATCCGAGTCACCAACATCACTATTGGAATTGTTGGCATCATTGGCTATGCATAAGGGAGCACCTCAATGATGAAGGAAGATTGTGGTTCCTGGTACTTCCTGAGAGGTCACCCATCCCATTACCGTTGTCCTTGAAGCTCGCTTAATTGGCAATCTCTTGCCACTAGTCTACACTCTTGCAGTTCTGGAGGAGGGGGAAAGACTAAGTTTCACATTACCTTGAACATGTTTTGGGTCCTCAACACTTCATTCTTTGCTTTCAAATCCTATTTTGAAGCATTTTTGGGGCGATTCTTGGAGCCATCTTGGAGTACTTTCATGCATAGTTCTCTTTATACAGGTTGAATAACATCAAGAAGAGTGTTCTTTGTACTTCTCTAACAAAAAATATTCAGTTTTAGAGCCACGTTTTCAGCTCCACTAGTAAATCTACATGTTTCTTGAAAGGTTTTAAATTGTGATGGGAGAAGCCACCGCAAGTTTATGCAAGTTTTTGATCCTAGAGAATAGAGTTGATAGAACTTATAAGTGTTATTGGCTAGTGTTTGGGCTACAAATTCAGCCTTTTTAGTGCCATTTTAATGTATATACTAAGCACATACACATTGTATGCTTCTATGGATATTGCTTATGTATGTCCATCTAGTCATTGATATAGTGGTTATGTTTTTGCATAAAACCTTTGATGATGATAAAGAGGGTCATGGTGAGCTCTTTTTAACTGAGAGATACCCAATTTTTGGGGTCTCTTCGATGATGCAAGTGGAAGACTTACCTAGCCTCATCATAGGAGATGTATGCTAGTTGTTCATAGATGCAATGATAAGCCTAGTTGGCTTCTTTTCGTTAATTGGTTATATGTGGTGGAGTCAGTGGCTCACTATGTAGGTTTACATGTCAATACTTGTTTGTAATATTGTCCATATGCTCATTTTGCAGAGCAAACTTTGGAAAAATCTTTCCAGATTTTTTTTTCAACTATATAGTGAGCACATACATTCTCACATAAACCTTTTTGGTTGATCATTGATGTTCATTGATGTTTGGTGTGAGCACATACATTCTCACATAATCCTTTTTAGTTGATCATTGATGTTCACTAATCCACTTTTATGGGGAGACTTTGTCAAATTTTTCCTAGAATCTGACGCGTGGTCATCCTTTTTTGAGCCTTAGTGGTGATTGGACTATTCTAGCTCTATTTGCATTCTAGCCAGGCCTTTATCATCATGACACTAGAAATCTCAACACATTTGGTGGATTTGGGTCTAGTGCTAGTGTTCTCAAGAGGAGTTCTAACTTGTAAGGCAAAGACCATTTTGATATCCAAAAATTTGGTGGCACAAACTTTGCTCTATGGAAGATCTAGATTAAAGATGTGTTGATTCAGAGGAGATAGTGGAAGCCCATAAATGGAATCTCAAAGAAGCCTATTGATATGGATGATGATGATGATGATTGGGATGAGTTGGATGAAATGGCTAGGTATACTATTTGATTGGACCTAGCAGATAATGTTTACTTTACAGTATTGGACTTTGAAAGTGCATGGAAGCTTTGAAAGAAGTTATGCAATACATTGAAAAAGAAATGACATCAAATAAAGTGTATCTAATGAGGAAGTTATATGAACTTTGTATGAAGCACATAGATAGTGTTGTTGATCATCTGAATGAGTTTGATCCTATATTCTCTCAGCTACATGCTCAAAAAATGGACTTGATAATTTAATGAAAGCAACCTTGTTGTCATGAATCTTGCCATAATCATGGGATACATTTGCACAACTATTATCAATAGTGAACCTGATGGTAAGCTAGTCTATGATGACATACATGGAGCACTATTAAGTGAGGAGGTTCATAGAAAATTTATGATTGACACTTAGAGTGGAGTTGCATCTAATGTCCGCGATTCTTGTTGATATATTTAGGTAGTGATGCGTGTGAACACACTAGGACCGCCGGGGCACTTTTTTCCCTCTTTAGGAGGTTTTTTCCCCCCGGCTTGTATATATGCCTATTGCCCTAATGGGCTACTTATCTTTGTACATTCTCTAGTAATACATTCAGTATTGTGTGTTTGTGCTCCAAGATTCTTCTTCTTCCTTGTGCTGTTCGCGTGCTTCTGCAGATGTCTAACTCCAACAATTGGTATCAGAGCAGGTCGTCGCTTCATCTAGGGCGCCATCGACACTCTTCCGTTTGCAGTCTCAGAATCGCACAAATTTTGGTGAGCATACTCAACGTGTTTTCGAGATCAAAACGACTTCACTATGTGGTGCCAAAATCGCGATCTCAGCTCGTTTCGGCCTCTGAACGCACTATCGCAGCACTTGTGTAGGCTATTTTGTCTTTTTGTGCCAAAGGTATACACCAATTTCTATTCGCCAGTATAAGCGTCTCGAAGTCTGCTACAGGTCTAGCAGAATTCATCTGGGCAGTTTTGTTCAACTTTTTGAGATACAGTCAATTTTCTGCATCAAGGTATTTTAGTCACTGGCTAGGTATACTATTTGATTGGACCTAGCAGATAATGTTTACTTTACAGTATTGGACTTTGAAAGTGCATGGAAGCTTTGAAAGAAGTTATGCAATACATTGAAAAAGAAATGACATCAAATAAAGTGTATCTAATGAGGAAGTTATATGAACTTTGTATGAAGCACATAGATAGTGTTGTTGATCATCTAAATGAGTTTGATCCTATATTCTCTCAGCTACATGCTCAAAAAATGGACTTGATAATTTAATGAAAGCAATCTTGTTGTCATGAATCTTGCCATAATCATGGGATACATTTGCACAACTATTATCAATAGTGAACCTGATGGTAAGCTAGTCTATGATGACATACATGGAGCACTATTAAGTGAGGAGGTTCATAGAAAATTTATGATTGACACTTAGAGTGGAGTTGCATATAATGTCCGCGATTCTTGTTGATATATTTAGGTAGTGATGCGTGTGAACACACTAGGACCACCGGGGCACTTTTTTCCCTCTTTAGGAGGTTTTTTCCCCCCGGCTTGTATATATGCCTATTGCCCTAATGGGCTACTTATCTTTGTACATTCTCTAGTAATACATTCAGTATTGTGTGTTTGTGCTCCAAGATTCTTCTTCTTCCTTGTGCTGTTCGCGTGCTTCTGCAGATGTCTAACTCCAACAATTGGTATCAGAGCAGGTCGTCGCTTCATCTAGGGCGCCATCGACACTCTTCCGTTTGCAGTCTCAGAATCGCACAAATTTTGGTGAGCATACTCAACGTGTTTTCGAGATCAAAACGACTTCACTATGTGGTGCCAAAATCGCGATCTCAGCTCGTTTCGGCCTCTGAACGCACTATCGCAGCACTTGTGTAGGCTATTTTGTCTTTTTGTGCCAAAGGTATACACCAATTTCTATTCGCCAGTATAAGCGTCTCGAAGTCTGCTACAGGTCTAGCAGAATTCATCTGGGCAGTTTTGTTCAACTTTTTGAGATACAGTCAATTTTCTGCATCAAGGTATTTTAGTCACTGGCTAGGTATACTATTTGATTGGACCTAGCAGATAATGTTTACTTTACAGTATTGGACTTTGAAAGTGCATGGAAGCTTTGAAAGAAGTTATGCAATACATTGAAAAAGAAATGACATCAAATAAAGTGTATCTAATGAGGAAGTTATATGAACTTTGTATGAAGCACATAGATAGTGTTGTTGATCATCTGAATGAGTTTGATCCTATATTCTCTCAGCTACATGCTCAAAAAATGGACTTGATAATTTAATGAAAGCAATCTTGTTGTCATGAATCTTGCCATAATCATGGGATACATTTGCACAACTATTATCAATAGTGAACCTGATGGTAAGCTAGTCTATGATGACATACATGGAGCACTATTAAGTGAGGAGGTTCATAGAAAATTTATGATTTACACTTAGAGTGGAGTTGCATCTAATGTCGGCGATTCTTGTTGATATATTTAGGTAGTGATGCGTGTGAACACACTAGGACCCCCGGGGCACTTTTTTCCCTCTTTAGGAGGTTTTTTCCCCCCGGCTTGTATATATGCCTATTGCCCTAATGGGCTACTTATCTTTGTACATTCTCTAGTAATACATTCAGTATTGTGTGTTTGTGCTCCAAGATTCTTCTTCTTCCTTGTGCTGTTCGCGTGCTTCCGCAGATGTCTAACTCCAACAATTGGTATCAGAGCAGGTCGTCGCTTCATCTAGGGCGCCATCGACACTCTTCCGTTTGCAGTCTCAGAATCACACAAATTTTGGTGAGCATACTCAACGTGTTTTCGAGATCAAAACGACTTCACTATGTGGTGCCAAAATCGCAATCTGAGCTCGTTTCGGCCTCTGAACGCACTATCGCAGCACTTGTGTAGGCTATTTTGTCTTTTTGTGCCAAAGGTATACACCAATTTCTATTCGCCAGTATAAGCGTCTCGAAGTCTGCTACAGGTCTAGCAGAATTCATCTGGGTAGTTTTGTTCAACTTTTTGAGATACAGTCAATTTTCTGCATCAAGGTATTTTAGTCACTGGCTAGGTATACTATTTGATTAGACCTAGCAGATAATGTTTACTTTACAGTATTGGACTTTGAAAGTGCATGGAAGCTTTGAAAGAAGTTATGCAATACATTGAAAAAGAAATGACATCAAATAAAGTGTATCTAATGAGGAAGTTATATGAACTTTGTATGAAGCACATAGATAGTGTTGTTGATCATCTGAATGAGTTTGATCCTATATTCTCTCAGCTACATGCTCAAAAAATGGACTTGATAATTTAATGAAAGCAATCTTGTTGTCATGAATCTTGCCATAATCATGGGATACATTTGCACAACTATTATCAATAGTGAACCTGATGGTAAGCTAGTCTATGATGACATACATGGAGCACTATTAAGTGAGGAGGTTCATAGAAAATTTATGATTGACACTTAGAGTGGAGTTGCATCTAATGTCCGCGATTCTTGTTGATATATTTAGGTAGTGATGCGTGTGAACACACTAGGACCGCCGGGGCACTTTTTTCCCTCTTTAGGAGGTTTTTTCCCCCAGCTTGTATATATGCCTATTGCCCTAATGGGCTACTTATCTTTGTACATTCTCTAGTAATACATTCAGTATTGTGTGTTTGTGCTCCAAGATTCTTCTTCTTCCTTGTGCTGTTCGCGTGCTTCTGCAGATGTCTAACTCCAACAATTGGTATCAGAGCAGGTCGTCGCTTCATCTAGGGCGCCATCGACACTCTTCCGTTTGCAGTCTCAGAATCGCACAAATTTTGGTGAGCATACTCAACGTGTTTTCGAGATCAAAACGACTTCACTATGTGGTGCCAAAATCGCGATCTCAGCTCGTTTCGGCCTCTGAACGCACTATCGCAGCACTTGTGTAGGCTATTTTGTCTTTTTGTGCCATAAGGTATATACCAATTTCTATTCGCCAGTATAAGCGTCTCGAAGTCTGCTACAGGTCTAGCAGAATTCATCCGGGCAGTTTTGTTCAACTTTTTGAGATACAGTCAATTTTCTGCATCAAGGTATTTTAGTCACTGGCTAGGTATACTATTTGATTGGACCTAGCAGATAATGTTTACTTTACAGTATTGGACTTTGAAAGTGCATGGAAGCTTTGAAAGAAGTTATGCAATACATTGAAAAAGAAATGACATCAAATAAAGTGTATCTAATGAGGAAGTTATATGAACTTTGTATGAAGCACATAGATAGTGTTGTTGATCATCTGAATGAGTTTGATCCTATATTCTCTCAGCTACATGCTCAAAAAATGGACTTGATAATTTAATGAAAGCAATCTTGTTGTCATGAATCTTGCCATAATCATGGGATACATTTGCACAACTATTATCAATAGTGAACCTGATGGTAAGCTAGTCTATGATGACATACATGGAGCACTATTAAGTGAGGAGGTTCATAGAAAATTTATGATTGACACTTAGAGTGGAGTTGCATCTAATGTCCGCGATTCTTGTTGATATATTTAGGTAGTGATGCGTGTGAACACACTAGGACCGCCGGGGCACTTTTTTCCCTCTTTAGGAGGTTTTTTCCCCCCGGCTTGTATATATGCCTATTGCCCTAATGGGCTACTTATCTTTGTACATTCTCTAGTAATACATTCAGTATTGTGTGTTTGTGCTCCAAGATTCTTCTTCTTCCTTGTGCTGTTCGCGTGCTTCCGCAGATGTCTAACTCCAACAATTGGTATCAGAGCAGGTCGTCGCTTCATCTAGGGCGCCATCGACACTCTTCCGTTTGCAGTCTCAGAATCGCACAAATTTTGGTGAGCATACTCAACGTGTTTTCGAGATCAAAACGACTTCACTATGTGGTGCCAAAATCGCGATCTGAGATCGTTTCGGCCTCTGAACGCACTATCGCAGCACTTGTGTAGGCTATTTTGTCTTTTTGTGCCAAAGGTATATACCAATTTCTATTCGCCAGTATAAGCGTCTCGAAGTCTGCTACAGGTCTAGCAAAATTCATCTGGGCAGTTTTGTTCAACTTTTTGAGATACAGTCAATTTTCTGCATCAAGGTATTTTAGTCACTGGCCATGGCTGAAAGCAGTGATGTATTCCGTATATTGGCTGTTGAGGATAAGTTGGATGGTACCAACTACCCATTATGGGCTTATATGATGCGACATGTATTGGTTGCAAAAGGACTGTGGAACATTGTGCAGGGTGTTGAAAGACGTCCTGTTACACCTCTGACTACAGGTACTGCAAATACAGGTGCTGGAGCTAATGAAGATGGTGTCGAAGATGATATTCCACAGATTCCTGTTCGTGCTGCTGTTTTTGCTGCACCTACTGCAGAGCAGATTTGCTGGGATGGCAGAGATGCCAGGCACATGCATTGATAGCTTTGTCTGTCAAACGTGCCATTATTCCTCACATTCGCTCTTGCAGAACAACTAAGGATGCTTGGGATACACTTACCACATTGTACCAAGCTAGGAATGAGGCTCGTGTTGCTTACCTCCGAAAACAGTTGGAGAGTGAGCACATGAATGAAGGTGATTCTATGGATAGTTTCCTAACAAAGATCAAAGACTTGAAGGAACAAGATTTCTGCTGATGAGGTTATACCAGATAGCTCACTTGTGCTGACCGTTCTGAATGGTCTTCCTGATTCATATCAGAGTTTTGCTTCTACTCTTCGGTTGATGATGAAAGGCAATCCAAATGCCTTATCATTTGAGGATTTAGTCTCTGTTCTGTTGCGGGAAGATCAGTCCAGGCAAAACAGGTCCATTATGCGAGTTGCAGATCAAGCTTTCCTGGCTAGTCAGAAGGGCAAAGGAAAATGGAGCTCTTCAACTAGTAAGCAAAAATCTGCTAATTCTGCATATTCGAAGAAGGAAGATAAAGATGAGAAGAAATCAGAAAAGCAGAAATTGTTTTGTAAGTACTCTAAAGGGAATGATCATATCATAAAGAACTGTCCAAAACTGGCTTCTAAAGAGGCAAAGAAGAAAGAGGCTGGAATGGTTGTTGCAGAGGCCTCTACACCAAAAACAGAGTCTGCAAATCTTGTGCAGGAAGAAGAATGGGCATTTACTATTGTCTGCAGTTTTGACCCATCTTCTCATGAGCAGTGCATGTCTGCAGTAGACTCAGATGTTTGGTATTTTGATAGTGGGGCGATGTCACTCAAGCACAATGGTGAGTACCAACGTGAGAAGATTCACCTCATAATTGTCAATCCGTGGAGACGTGAGGACTAGTATGAAGACTATGAGCAAGTGAAGGCACAAGTGTGTGAGTGAGAAGCACACAAGCATGCACACACATACACACACACGCGCACACAAGGCAAGAACAAGGAGAGGAACAATGAAGTTCTTTGCATTAGTCAAAAAAGTCTCTTACATAAGCTCAATTCACAAACAATCTAACCCCCAAAATGAGCTCTCTAGCTCTTTTTATAGTTTTCTCACTAGCTTTGGCCTTGTCTAGACCTAGTGTCCGGTCTAGTTAAAAATTAGGTTCTAGAGCCTATTTGAGGGCTCAAACGAAGTCTAAAAATTATGAAAATTGATATGTAGCTAATTCTACTACTCCTCAAGCTCAAGGACTCCTCAGCTTGAACAAAATGGAGTCTATTCTACCAAAAATGGAATTTACAATGTTTGTGTAGTGATTAAAATCACTTGAGTTGTAAATGGTCCATGGAAAAAATGATTGGGCCTTGTTGCCGGATTGTGCATGACTGCTCCGTTGTGCTAGTATGCTCTTCATCTGTCTTGTATGCCAACACGCCCCCCTTCCTAGCATCTGTCGCCCCTGACAGAACTCTGTTCTATCGGGTGGTCGATATAGTATTGGATGACATTGGTGGCAAGTTCGTGTTCTCCTATCCTTAAGCCTCTTGCTAGATCAGCTTCCAATGCATCCCAATTTATTGCGCCAAGGACCTCTGGTTGTGGTGTGGTGTAGTACTCAGAGTACATTGCTTGTTCACAAGCAAAGAGATGGAGCAGGTGTGTTGGCTTCGGTGCGAAGACCTCCGAGTGATACTCCCAGAAACCTGATCTGAACATTTCTTCGAAGGTCTGTTTGTAACATGCAGGGAGGTATTTGATGCGTGCATGCCAGGCGTAAGCCACAGGAATACTGGGGGTGGTGCTCATGTCATACACCAAATCATAATTTCCATTGGTAAACCCCGGTAGACGTACCTGTGGTGCTGCTGCATTTTTAAAGGTTTTCAGGACTACCTGCATCATATCTAAAATCTTAAGCATCATTTGAGCTGCCACATCTGGCATGGGCTTCAATCACGACATCCAATGTCGAATTGTTCCCATCATGTACGCTACCGACGGTGGTCCCTGTGGTGGCACAATGTACGGGTAGTTTAGCCATTCCTTGCATTGCGCGTTGTTCTGCACTTTGATATTGAATGCCTTCCAAGACCTGCGGCGTGGAACTGGACCGTAGCATGGATTGTATAGGAGATGTAAAGGCGCGTTGTTCCATGTGTGTAGCATTTCTGGATATGTCTCTAGAAGTTTCTGCCGCCAGGTGGGTTGACGAATTTTGCCTTTTTGCACCTCTGGAGGAAGGTCTTCGGGTTGAAATTGGGTAGCAAAGGTAGGAATCTTACCCGTGACTCTCTGTATTTCTGCATTATAATCAGCTAGAATAATATAATAAGGCCTGTATTGGAGTTCAGATGAGAGGATAAGGCGTCTCGATGACAGGTTCTTGAAGTAAGCAGATTGTAGCACAGTTTCCTCTATGACCCTCATGGCCTGATTTTGCACTACTGTGCGCTCTTCGTGAGAACTCCCGATTTCCTCCACTTGACGTAGCCATGGAGGCCGTGGTGCTTCGAATGTGTCCTGAGCTTCTTCCGTTTGTTGGCCTCCTGGGAAGGGTTGTGGGTCGTATTCTTCTTCAAATGTTTGTTCCACAGGAATTTGTACTACTTCTTCATCGGTGGGAGCCTCTGGAGGGGAAGGTGGTCTCTTATATTGTAGTAGACGTGCTTGCAATTCGGTGACCTGTTTCTGGAGATCTTTTAAGGCCTCTGAGTCTGTGAGAAGTGAAGCCGCGAAGGAGGTGGTTTGAGAGGCTGCTGTTGTTTCTTTTTGGTGTTTCTGCTTCAGTTGACCCAGTTCCTCTGATAGCAGGTCATGTGCTTCAAGCAGCATGGCATAGTCTTCCAATATGATCTTGATATTGTCGAGGGTCACTGCTTGAAACTTTGATGGGCTGATGGGTGCCCCAGGTGTGCTTTCGATAGCTGTTTCTAGGTTTTTGTGATTTTGTAATTGCAGGCGTCGATTCTCTTCATGAGCGGCAACAAGATGTCGCTTGAGTAGGGCCATATTTCGCTGAAGCTTTGAATTGCGTTCCAACTGTGTTCGTAGATGACCTTCTACCACTTGTATTGCTTCCTGATCTGTGTTCTGTAACTGTACCTCCAATATGTTATGAGCCTCTTGGAGAGTTTGGAATTGTGTGTGGAGGCGAGCATTTTCCTCTTCTAGTGCAGCAAGGCGGTGTTGTAGTGTCTCCGAGTGCTCTTGCAGGCGTTCATTCTGTTGCTGGAGCTGATTGTAATCTGTCCTTAAGTTTGATATACAAGCTAGCATGGTGTCCAATGCATTGCCTATAGATGAGGGGGTGGTGTTTACAATGGAAGATGCATGGGAAGGGAATTGGGGAAGGGGAAGAGTGAATGATGTGTCTATTGAAGACATGTGTGTGGGTGAAATTGGTGGAGGGGGAATGGGAGGAGGTGGAAGCGTGGGGGGAGGGGGAGGTGCCGTGGGTGGTGAAATGTCCATACTTTCAGGAATGGGTGCGAGTGTGGGGTCTACCATATACATTGGAATGGTAGGTGGTGTGTGTGTGAAAGTGGTGAATAAATGAGAAGTGGGGTGGGGAGCTGAAAATAAAGGGAATGGTCTAGCAAGGAAGTTATGGAGGGATTGGAGAAGTGGAGAGATGGAGGTTGGGGGTTGAGGTCGTAGAGTTGAGGAGGGCATGAAGGGTTGCGTGGTAGCAGGGAAACCCATGAATATGGATCTAGGGTCAGGATGACCTATGGCTGAGGGCATGGGGGATGGTTGTCCTAGGGCAGGCTCTATGAGCGATTCGGTGGATTGTGTAGTGATGGTGGTTGCTTCATAGATTGGGTTATCAGAGGTGGAGAATAGGGTTGAACTAGAGATGGGAGTACGGAAGATGAAGGTTTGTTCAGTGGGTTGAGTGGTCGAGGTGATTTCCACAGTTTCTGCTCTAGGAGGCGATGGTGGGGGTGTGGGTGGTAGTGGCTCGGTGGATTCTCTATAATCCATAAAGGCAGCTTAATTGGTAATGCACCTGTCTCCGCTAAGTAGAGAGCGAACCAGATTCTTTTGTGTGGTTGTGTGAAGCGGTCTTGGCCGGGGAAAGCAAAATGTTGCATGCACATACGGAGAGGGATGGACACGTTTGGTGTGAGTGCTGCCATGTCTTTAAGCTTCAGTAGTTTCCTATCCTTCATGTTAGTAGGAACGAGAGCATCCTTCTCAGAAGGTACATGTGTGCCGTGCATATTCAAAGCAGAGCTCACCAACTCCAAGGTAAGTTCAAACCTCTTTAACTCGTTGTTGCCCAGCAAGGAAGGAAGAACAAATGATCCTGGTTTGTCCTTTTCTTCATTAGCTTGTAATGTGGAGACCAAATAATAGCATCGGAGGAGATCCGGTTTAGGTAGTGGTGCTTCAAAGTATTTTGCTAGCCCTGCACATTGCCATATGGTCTGGAGATCCTCGGTGTTCTGTAGAGTCTCAAACTCCTTGGAGAAAAATTGGAATCGAACCCATGATCTGTCATACTCGCACTTAGACTCCCATATATACTTGGCCTCTCCTAATGGACTTGGCATGCCATTGAACCAATGAGAATTGGCATGGACTCTTTCTGTGATCCCTGTGGGTGGATCCGGTACCGGGATCTGCTGAAGGTGTTGCAGCTCCACAGGTCGTTCAGTTGGTGGCACATCCACAGGTAGACTATCCACATCGATTCTTGCAGTAAGTATTCCTACTTGTGAGCTCGGACCTGTTGCTTCTGCCATGTTACTTCTTGCCTCCTGATTCTGTGAGAATATAGAAACATGTGTTAACATTGTAAAGGACAAGTTAGAACCGTTTTTGTCCCCATTACAACATTATCATGAGGTTCAGGAGAGATTAGTAGGTTAATAAGTGCTCGGTGCTTGTGTGTGTAGTTAGGAATTGGTTGGACGTAAGAACTAAGTCGAATGATGTAGTGTGAGAGTGACGTAGCTAGTAGGTGGGCATGGATTTACAACTGGGGTCCGGAGGTTTATTACAAGTTTTAGGTTGCCAAATGCAGTGGATGGGCTTTGATCTTGATTTTGTGGAGACTCTGAAGAGTTTGATAGGGGTATCTGCTTGAAGATGAGGCTTTTTAGGGACCCATTTACAAGTGATTCTACTAGTGCTCATGGAAGAATATGTGTCCGTGCGTGATGTGTAAGACTGGGCCTCAGATGTTCGAGTGAGTGAAACATGTTGTACCGGTTGTGGCCTTGGTGTAGCTATTTGAGCCCGCAAGCAAGCCTTAGGCACCCAGATTTGTCGTGATTGTGGGCTGGTCTTGATTGACTTCTTGGGTACCCAAATAGACTTCACTTTCGCAGAAGAATTAATGAAGGACTTCTTATTAGTGTCGTGTTGTTGACTACTAATAAGAGGTTTTGGCCGTGGGGTCGGCATGGTCTGAACAGGGTATTCGCCTTTTCGCCTCCATACTTGTTTCCATGGCTGAAACAATCTGCTTTGCTCCTTTTTTTGGCATCCAGTATCGGTAGTGTTCTGCTTCTTCTGTATTTGATCTGCCGTTGGTTGTTGCAACCTTTTGGTCTTTGGAAAAGAAGGGAGTTCCGTCCTCTCCCTGGCTCCGTTGTTGAGACAAGCCTCTTTTTGCATCATACAGTTTTGGACAAAAATAGCATTGTCAACTTCATGTGCGCCCCTGGAAGGACCAGGAGTTTGTGCCTTGCCTAGTTCCTTGAGTGCCTCATTTTCCAATTCAACTGTAATTCGGCTATGATCTACCCATACCTGAAGAAGTCCACTTCTTAAGTTGAGGTTGACTGCATGATCATAGATTTAGTCCTAACCCAAGACAAGAGGCTCAGTGAGGTCCTCATCTTGACACACTAGTACTTTGACTGTCATCACTTCGTCTTGAATGGAGATGGGAAGATCCACCTCGCCCATGCAAGGGGTTTCCACACCTCCCAATCCTATGAGATATGCTTCTATAGGATCGACAATTAATTTCAATTCTTGACAGTAAGACAACTTGACAGCACTAGTGGATGCACCTGAGTCAATCAAAGCTCTTACAGTCTTTGCACCCTTTCCTTGTCCTACTCCTAGGGTTACAAAAGGCCGTCGGTCGATTATTCTATGGGAATGCCCACCTGAAGCCTCGCACATGGCCATAGGATAGCCTACAGATTCTTGAGTGTCAAGCATAGGTGGGTCTCTGCCTTGTCTCCTCAATTTCATTCGTCGGATGCGTTCTAAAGCTTTTGCCTGTGCTTCTTCTCTAATTCATTTCTCGTCTTCTTTACATTTCTTGGCAGTGTTGAGTCGATTTAGCATCTCTTCAGTGAGGGGTTCCTGATATAACTTGACTCTGCATCCACTTATGTAACTTGGTAGAATATCGCCCTCTAGAGTGGCTAGTTGAACTGCGCCACTTGTGGAGATTCTATTGATAATCATTGGCCCGTAACCTCTTTTCTCTAATTTCCGTGCATGCTGCTTCAATGTGTAGACTAGGACTAGGTCGCTTGCTTTCAAGCCTTTATCCTTCACATGTGTATCAAAATATGCCTTTTGCCTCTTCTTCGCTGCATAGATTCCTGCTGCAGCTCTCAATCGTGTTTCGCCTAGACGTTCAAGATCAAAGATTCGAGAGGAGAGTTCATGGCCTGTCCAGTCATGCTCTTGTGCTACCTTCAATGTAGGTATCAAAAAGTCTAGAGGTAGCACCGCATTTTGGCCAAATACCATCTGAAAGGGGGTGGCTTGGAGTACCGTTTTATAGGCAACCCGGTATGCCCAAACAACATGGTGTAGCTATTTGTCCCAATCAGAGCGTTTATTGTTCACTACTTTAGTCAGCACATTGCATGAGATCTTATTAGTGCTCTCAGCCTGGCCATTAGCTTGTGGATGATAGGGGGCCGATTTCTTATGTATCACCAAGAATTCTTGGAGAAGGTTTTCTATGACTTCATTCAAGAAGTGTGTGCCTCTATCACTCACCAACTCTATTGGCAATCCGTACCTCGTGAATACATTTTCAAATAAGAACTTTGCTGTTGTTTGAGCATCATTTTTTGTAGTAGCTTTCGCTTCTACCCACTTGGTTAGATAGTCTGTGGCCACGATGATATATTCAGCATGTGAACCCTTAGCTGGGGGATTAATAGGACCAACAAAGTCTATTCCCCATTTAGAGAACGCACGTCCGCCCATCATAGGCTTCAGTGGCATCTCATCCTTGCGTATAGGGTACTGAGTTCTCTGACAAACATCACACCGTTTCACATAGGTATGTGCATCCATGTGAAGGGTTGGCCACCAAAAGCCCGCAAATAGTATTGCCTTGATTACCCGATCTGGTCCATAGTGTCCCCCTGCTACACCTTGGTGAGCAGTATCCAAGATTTTGAGATATTCACTCTCATGGACATATAGTCTCAGGTAACCATCTTTACCACGCTTGTATAGATTATCACCAATGAGTGAATAATCCTGGGCTTCTTGTTCTAAACTCCTTTGCCTAGCCAAAGTCATGTCTGGAGGGAATGTTTTCGTCCTTAAGAAGGATACTAGAGGTTCACTCCAATCTGGCACTATGGACACTTGATAAAGAGTGGCATGTTCCACAGGTGGTTTAGTGCAGCAGATTGGGCATTCCTTGCACAACTTTTGGACATCAGCCTCCATAGTCAGCCAATGCACTCCGAGTCTCCTTAGTGTCTGTAAGGTTCGTTGCTTTGAGTAGTGTTGCTCTAATGCACCTACATGTGCTAAATGCAACCATTTAGTGTACTCGTCCTCTTCTACACAACAAGCCAAGATCCCTTGATCTGTCTGTTTGTACATGCTTCCTGCCATGATATGGTACTTTTGGGCTTTTACTACCTCTCTACCTTGAGTGTTTATTACTGGGTGGTTAGGCCCGTATGTCAATACTGGCACTAATGGCTTAGCCCACTGAGGTATTACTTCCAAATTAAACAAGTAAGCATAAGGAAGATCATCTGATACTCCTTGTGGGGCTTCTCCGGATGTGAGCCTAGAGAGATGATCTGCTCTCAAATGAGTCTTGCCTTTTCTCACCACTAACTCAAAGTCATATTCCATTAGTAAGAGGAACCATCTCACCAATCTACCTGTGTTGCATGGCTTGTTTACCAAGTATAGTAGAGCTTGATGATCAGTAAAAAATTTAAACTTATTTGCAAGCAAATAATGTCTAAACTTTTTAACCGCATACACCATGCCCAACCCCTCTCGTTCGGTAGTGGTATAGTTTCGCTCAGCTGCATTCAACTGTCTACTCGCATAGGCAATGGGAAGATCCATATTACCTTCACTGGTAGGCTGCGCTAGTACACACCCAATAGCATAATTGGATGCATCAACATGAACATGGAAAGGCTTATTCCAATCTGGTGTGGTCAAGATTGGTGCTGAACATAATCGCCGTTTAAGCTCATTGAAGGAATGCTCACATTCATCAGTCCACTCGAAGTTAGTCAACAGTCCATACAGAGGCTTTGCTATGATGGCATACATGTGTATAAATCGTCGGTAATAACCACAATGCCCCATGAAAGCTTTTACTTCCTTGACATTCTTTGGCCTAGGTAATTCGGCTATAGCTCTTACTTTCTCTTCATCCGTAGATATGCCATTCTTTGACACTATGTGTCCTAGAATTTTGCCTTGCCTGACCATGAAAACACACTTTTCTGGGTTCAGGCAGACTTGATACTCTCTACACTTGTCAAAGATTTGCCTAAGTTCAGGTATATGTGTTTGTCTAATGTTGGAATGAGCACATAGATCATCAACATAGACTTCCAAATTCTTTCTCAGGAACTCTTTAAACACATGGCACATCAATCTCTGGAAGGTTGCGGGAGCATTGGTAAGCCCGAATGGCATTACCCTAAAAGCGAATATGCCCCACTCTGTGGCAAAAGCCGTTTTATGCTGATCTTCTGGTGCAATGGCCACTTGATTGTAGCCAGAGAACCCATCTAGGAAGCTGTACACTTCCTTGCCTGCCACCCTTTCTAATAGATGCTCAGTGATAGGAAGCGGGTAATTATCCCTGATCGTGGCTGCGTTAACCTTCTTCAAGTTAATGCATACTCGTAATTTGCCGTTCTTCTTGGGCACCACTACAATGGGGGATACCCATTCAGTGTGCTCAATTTCATAGATAAATCCAGCTTCAACCAAGCGGTCTATCTCTTCTTTGATCTTGGCAGCATAGTTGTCATTGTATGTGTATGGCTTTTGTTTTGAGGGTCTGGCCTCTGTGGTCATGGGAATCGTATGTGAGCATATGTCCGGGTCCACTCCTTTCAAATCCTTGTAACTCCAAGCGAATACATCTCTATATTCTCTTAGCAAGACTATAAGCTCATGCTCTTCTTCCTCAGTGAGGTCATGTCCTATGTAAGTGCACCTCTCTTCTCCTTCTTCTATGGCTACCACTATTTTCTTGGTGGTTTCTTTGTTATCATAGGCCTCTCCCGATTGCGCCTCTCGTTTAGGCATTCTAATCATGACTCTCTTGTCATCTATCTCATACTTCTTAAAATTTTTTGGGACCTCAAACAAAGATTCTTCCTCTTCTGGTGTGACTTCTCTCTTCTTTCTTTCCTTTCCTTCTTCCTTAGGGGTTACATGTGTGGCTAGCCTTACATCCTTTGTAAGCTCTCCGTGCTTCTGGGGTTGAAATTCTACTTCATAGAAGTATTCTTCATCTGATGCAAAAGGTGGGTCCATAATGATTGACTCTAGATCGGAGTCACTCGCATCCTCAAATGCATCAGGGCTAGGTTCACATTCTTCTAAAACTGCCTCTCCCATGATCGGCTCTATGGAGAAGACTGAAATGTCATAGCCATCCTCATCACAGTGAGGTGTCCATTGTTCTTCATTGATGGCTACATCCATGGTTGCTAGAATTTCTGCCCAGCCGTGAGGTTCGAATTCTTCATCTGGAAAAACTACAGGTGCATAGGCTGGGTCTTGGATTGATCTATGGGTTTCTTTTGCACCTATCTCCATGGCTTTTTCTCTCTTCTCTTCTTTTACTGCTACCTTACACATCCATAAGTGAGTGTCTTCATGCATCCATGAGGATCCTGATCCTAGGGAATGCACCGATTCCGTATCATCTTTGGCTCTATGGATGGGGTTCCATTGGATAGGAGGGACATCTCTATGAGAGTAATCCTTGAGATTGACTTTTGTTGTAACACCTAAGTGCTGCAAATACAAGGAATTGGTTCCCCAATCCTGTACCACTTGCAACTGCCGCATAAATGGTCTTCCCAAAATCATCTCATAGGCTTGATTTTTGCTAAAGTCACAGATAGCAAATGTGTGCTCAAACTCTACACCACAAGTAGTGAGAGTTATCCCCTCTAGTAGTCCTAAGGGTCTTTCTATGTGCCCGTCAGCCATCTGCAATTTCATTCTCGTTGGCCTGAGAGCTGGCTTGCCCCATCGTTTCCATAAGGAAATGGTAACAATTGCAACTCCTGCACCTGAGTCCAAAATGGCCTTGGTTGTGTATCCCTGATGAGTGATGGGGAGATATGTGTTTCCCTCTTCGCCCTCACTCATGTCTCCTATCTTGTCTAAGGGTATTTTTGGCACTGTTCTCTGGGATCCTACCTAGGAACGAGGTTTTGCTATCTCGGGCACTTGTTTGGCTACATGTTTCCACACTTTTGGTCTAACCTTAAGCAACTCTTCTAAGGTGAGGTTGCACTGCACTTTAGTGTTTTTCACTACCTCTGTGTTCCTAGGTATGACTGAATCTTCATTTCGTACCATGACCATGGGTGCTCTCATACAAGTGGACTTTGCTTCCCATGGGCCTGTGAAATGGGGTAGTTCCTGTAAAGAATTAGACTCGAAGTCTAATCTTTCTTGAGATTGGGCACTCTCCTGCTCTCCATAAATGGAAGGAAGGTCTTGTGGGAATTGATCGTGTGTGTCATCCACCAGTTCAATGGGAGGAGGAACTTCACTCTCTTTAGCCCATTTCTCTTCTTGAATCTCTCGCAAGAATTCTGGTGTGTATTGATTCATAGAAGAAGAGGTGTCTAGTTCAGTGGAGTTAGGCACATAAGCTTCCTTGGGAGGAATGCTTATTCTATCACTTGCCCTCTCCTTAGCCTGGGAGGTGGCTCCTTTTCCAGACTTCGCAAGTAACCCCTCCAATCTATCCAATAGACCATCAAAGTGCAATGGTGTTCTGATGGGGTTAGAGCCATTGAACAAACGACTGGCTTCAAACATGGCTTGCGCCAACTCGACCATTTTAGCACAAAGCTTTGTTCGCTCTATCTCTAGATCGGCTCTAGGGTAACATTTCTCAAGATCTGTTACATTGGGCCCTTCTTGAATTCTGGCCTGATATGCTTTAAGCATCATGTCTCGATCTTCAAGAGTGGGATCGGCTAAGACTGATCCTACTCGGGGCGGTGATTGGGTTATGTGTGGTGGATTGGTGGGTGGAGGAATGGAGGGTGAAGGGGATGGTAGTGGCGGGGATGCGTGAGAGTGCGTTTGAGATGTGATTTCTATGATTTTGGCTTTGGTTTCTCGTAGGCTTTCTTCAAGTTCGCTCATCTTTCTTGCCCATTGCCTTTTCATACGTTCACGACTATCACTCCAACCTCTTGTCCTCTTCTTATTCTGGCTCTCAGTCTCACTAACCTCCGCATTCTTTTCCTGGCCTAAGTCTTGGTTTTGCTTAAGTGTCTGGGCTCTCGTGATGACTTGTACTGGGGCTGTGGAAGTCACACTTCTTGTGGAGTCTACCACTAAGCCAATCACATTGATAGGAGTGATTTTTGGCATATTATTAGGATTTTTTGGGTAGTATTGTAAGAGATGCTCCTTTCCACACTCCTGGCAATAGCCCCGGATTGTCACTGACTGGGGTTGTGTCGGTGGAGGCAAGGGACAATCACGAATGAGATGATCTCCCTGACATCTATAGCATGGCCCTCTAGGAAATGGAGGTCTTACCTGCCTAGGTTGAGGTCTAGGGTTGGGGTTCGTGTACATGACATTCGCATACTCTGTCTCCCAAATAGGTTCACTCGGTTCCTCACTGTAGTAAGACTCACCATGTTCAGGAGACTGCATGTAGTAAGCCTGGGGACTATCAACATGTGTAGAATCAAAGCTATGGTCACTGGGATCACTTTCTGAGATTAATGGTGTTACTGGGACTATCGCTCTATTCAGGTTTTCTTCTGCAGCAGCATACTTGACCGGAATCACATTAGTAGGAGCAGGTGGTTGCTGTGCTAGCACTGGCTGGGGTCTCAGTTGGGCCTGATATTGCGGTTGGTAATTTTGCTGAGGCCTAATATACTGTTGTGGTGAATATTGACTCTGGTATCTGCCTTGTTGAGGGTATGGCTGAGGGTAGGTTTGCCTAACCGCTTGCTTATTGTATGGGTAGTCCTGTGCTGAGTGATTTGTGTACCTTCGCTCTATGGTGCAATGTTGGCTGCTAGGATTCACTTGGGGTTGAGCCGTGATGGGACATGCGTTTGCCATATGGTCACCACCGCAAGTATAACACCTCTTTACTGGGGCAAATCTAGGAATTTGTTTACTAGAGACACCTAGTTTTTGAGCTACTTTTTCCGCAAGTTCCTCAATTGATGTGGATTGTGAGGAAGAGAGGCTAGAGGTACTATCTGAATCTTTGTAGATTTTGGATAGCTCTAACTCCTCCCCTAGGTTATCCTCAATATTGATGCACATGCGTACACATTCTTCTATAGTTCGAGGGTCCTTCAAGTACACATATGATCTCAATTTGGTACTTAGCAATCCATCCAAGAATAAAGCCACTTGCTTAGCGGCTGTGGGTAACTCAGGACCAGGACATCGCTCAAGATATTGCCTAAATCTTCTTCCTGCAAGTCTCACAGTCTCTTGCGGGGTTTGCTTGAAGCTGTATATCAATGAGGAAGTATTATGCCTTATGCCACTTTTAGAGAATTCGATACTGAATGCCTCTAAAAGTTGATCTATGCTTCTAAACTGTCTCTCGTTTAGTGGCTGAAACCATGTCAGGGCGGTGTTCCTAAGGGTTAAACCAAAGGCATTGTACTGCGTGAACAGGTCTTCAACTTGTTCAGCTCTCAAGACTTGCTTAAACTCAGCTACATGATCGTAGGGGTCTCCAGTGCCATTGAAGTAGTTTTTCATGGAGTTAACTAGCTGGGTCGGTCTCAAGGTCCTCGTGTGCTCTCTCGGTCTTGGCAAAGGGAAATCATCGGCATTTCTTTGGTTCCTTGGGGCTCTATGTCCCTCAGGTTCCCCTCTATTCGTTTCCGTTCTCGTTCTTTCTCTTCCCCAAGAGTTGGCAAAGCTTACCTCAGGTCTCTCTCGACTCCTTTCTCTTTGAGTCCCATGAGCTTGAGATGTTCCAGCTCCTTGGTGACCAAAGGACACATTCGATCTTGGTTGGGGGAAAATAAATTCTCCTTTCGAAGTGTAAGCATGCCTATCATTTTCTGTAACCCCAAAGATCCTCTCTGAAGAGTGATCTAAGTAGGTCACTCTTCCTGGAATATCAGGATCTTTGAACTCATATATCATGATAGTTCCTACCTCACTCGACTGACTAGGTCTATATCTCCAAAAGGCTTCATCCATCTCTCGGTTCAAGAGGAGATCTATGCTCTTATTATCTTGGGAAATCCACTCTGGTGTGATAATCCTCGTGAGAACAGATTTGCCTCGGGGGGTTCTAGGTTCTTCGTGCATGTTTCCTTGCTCTAGGTCGCCTAAGTCCGTTTCCAGGACCACATTCCCAAATTCATCTGTCCTATCGGGATGAATGGTGACTACATATATTGTCCCTTCCTTGTCCAAGTATGCTCCATTTTCAAACTTGACAGCTGGGCGCTCTAGTCCAATGGATTGGTCAGGGTTTTTAATCTGGACCACCGCTCTTCCTAGGCCGTCCTCATAGATGCTAGCACCTAATCGGTTGGTCCTAAGGTACTCGAGTTGCATCTTGTAAGGGCCTTGCACCCTATGTAAATATGGCACCCCAGAACTTCCTGTAGGTCTCTCCATACCGTGGGACATCTCAGACTCGCTAGTCTCAGAACTAGGGTAATACGAATGATGGCTCAACTGCTGGGCCCAAGACCTAGCAGTATGATTGACACTAGCCTCTGAAGATCTAAGACTTTGTCTGTCTCTCCCTAGGTGTCTACCTGACCTAAGGTTCATATGCCCTTTGTACGTTGCTGATTCTTTGGTACCAGTCACTTGTTCCTTTTAAGTTCCTTTGGATGTGTTTTCTTGTTTTTAATTAAGCGTCATCACGAGCACTTTCGTGTGTCGTACTTGATGTTCTACGTCTGCTTAGTTTAAGTTCTTTTCCTTTAAGTTATCCCTTGACTACAATTTAGCCTACCCTTGCACTTGAGAAATTAAGGGCTCTTCAAACTTGAGTGTTCCTATCGTACCCCTAGTCAATCAGAACAACTACTCGCACTTAGCCTATGCTAAGAATAGACTGAGGGGGTTAAGTGATGTTCCAACCTCAAGTCGCTCCTCCTGGCGATGCTGGTCTACCCAGGAAGCACGTTCCCAAGCTTGTTCGCCCTGGCACTTACTTTGCTTTCTCCAAGAGCTCTCGATGATCCTGTAAGAATCCCAAGTTTAGCTTCAATTTGATCCTTCAATTGACAGACAATTTATTTCAGACACTTTTTTAATGACCCTTGTTCCCCCTTTTGTATTGCTAAAAATTTCCTCTAGAGCTCCCTTGGTGTTCCTACCCCTCAGTGTGTCAACTTCCAAATATCCTATTTGAAAATCAATGCATTATTCTTATAAAAAACAGTTGAGGGCGTGTAGTATATGCCACGAGCTTTTCGACAAGCCCTAGAGCTCAAAAAATGGATTTCGTATGAAAAAGTTATGACCGTTCAGGGTTTAGGGGGTTAAACAGACAAACAGAACCTTTCAGGAGCTTTAATGCATTTTTCTAAGGCCTTTGCAAGTGTGTGCGTATTTGAGAGTGCAAATATGCCCAAAATTTAGCCTAAATTTCCAAAAAATTTACCCCTTAATTTTTGCCAAAAATGTCTGTCTATCGCGATAGACGGTGTCTGTCGCGATAGACACAAACTGTCGTGGGGGGCTGTCTGTCGCGATAGACGGTGTCTGTCGCGATAGATGGTGTCTGTCGCGATAGATGGGTCTGTCGCGATAGAGTGGTCTATCGCGATAGACGGTGTCTGTCGCGATAGAGTGGTCTGTCGTGATAGACGGTGTCTGTCGCGATAGAGTGGTCTGTCGCGATAGACGGTGTCTGTCGCGATAGAGTGGTCTGTCGCGATAGATGGTGTCTGTCGCGATAGATGGTGTCTATCGTCTGTCGTGGTTTTGGTCTGTCGCGATAGATGGTGTCTGTCGCGATAGACTGGATCTGTCGTGGAATTTGGTCTGTCGCGATAGACAGTGTCTGTCGCGATAGACTGGATCTGTCGTGGAATTTGGTATGTCGCAATAGACAGGTGTCTGTCGCGATAGATGGGGTCTATCGTGGGTCTCTGTCTGTCGCGATAGACGGTGTCTGTCGTCTGTCATGATTTGGTCTGTCGCGATAGACGGTGTCTGTCGCGATAGATGGTGTCTGTCGTGATAGACTGAAAAAACGCAAATTTTTGAGAAACTTCTAGTGATTTGGAGTGCTCTAATGGTGTAGGTTACCGTGCCAAACACGCATTCACAAAATATTAAGTTTTCTTGTCTGTCGCAACAGACAGAGGTCGTCGTCCCGGGACCTGTGCAGAGTCTGTCGTACCTGCACACACTGCCGGAGAAGGTGGTACAGCTAGTTCCTACAACAAAAGCTCAAAAACACACCAAAAACAGATAGCATGCAAGCTCTCTCTCGCTCTCTCTCACAATGAAATGAGGGAAATGAGGTGGGGAGTGTAATATGACCAAAAAACTGAAATTTTTTGTGGAGATGGAGATGGAGGTGGGAGATGGTGGGGATGATGATGGTGATGATGGTGATGCAAAAGTAAGGAAAAAATGAAGAAAAATAAAGAAAAGGAAGGATATTACCTATAACTCCAATGTCTCAACTCGACGTCTTACCATCACACGCTCGTCCTCGAAGCTCTCTCCCCGGCAATGGCGCCAAATTCGGTGCACAATGGTGAGTACCAACGTGAGAAGATTCACCTCATAATTGTCAATCCGTGGAGACGTGAGGACTAGTATGAAGACTATGAGCAAGTGAAGGCACAAGTGTGTGAGTGAGAAGCACACAAGCATGCACACACATACACACACATGCGCACACAAGGCAAGAATAAGGAGAGGAACAATGAAGTTCTTTGCATTAGGCAAAAAAGTCTCTTACATAAGCTCAATTCACAAACAATCTAACCCCCAAAATGAGCTCTCTAGCTCTTTTTATAGTTTTCTCACTAGCTTTGGCCTTGTCCAGACCTAGTGTCCGGCCTAGTTAAAAATTAGGTTCTAGAGCCTATTTGAGGGCTCAAACGAAGTCTAAAAATTATGAAAATTGATATGTAGCTAATTCTACTACTCCTCAAGCTCGAGGACTCCTCGACTTGAACAAAATGGAGTCTATTCTACCAAAAACGGAATTTACAATGTTTGTGTAGTGATTAAAATTACTTGAGTTGTAAATGGTCCATGGAAAAAATGATTGGGCCTTGTTGTCGTATTGTGCATGAATACTCCGTTGTGCTAGTATGCTCTTCATCTGGCTTGTATGCCAATAGGCGACCAAACATATTACCTCGCAGTGCAGTTTCTTCTCTTCACTCGAGCCTGCCCCTACAGGAAATACTGTTACATGCGCCAACAACTCCTCTTATCCTGTTATGGGAGTTGGTTTATCATTTTGACTACTACTGATGGTAGTTCTTTCACTTTGTCAGATATTTTATTTGTGCCAAGGAAAAAAAGAACATGTTATCAGTTTCTGCATTAGCCAAGATTGGCTTGGTTGTGAAATTTGTTGATGATAGGTGTACAGTTCATGATCTGTCAAATGGCGATGTGATTATTGCTTCTAGCATTTTATGTCGTGGGCTATATAAGCTCATAGACTATGAAAGATTTGTAAATGATTTGGCATGTGCAGTAAATGATTCTCAGGCTATGTTAGATGCAAAGCTTTGGCATGCACGCTTTGGTCATCTGAATTTTGCTAGTTTGCTACACCTACAGAAATCTGAAATGGTGTCCTCTTTGCCCAAACTTGAGGCCCCTGGAAAACATGTTTGTGAAGGCTGTATTTTGGGCAAAATGCAGCGTTCCTCCTTTCCAAAAGATGGTTCAGTTCGGGCTACACAGAAATTGTAGCTTGTACATAGTGATGTCTGTGGTCCTATGCAGACACCCTCTTTTGGAAATTATCTTTACTTCGTGACTTTCATTGATGATTTTTCTAGGCATGCATGGGTATATCCATTGAAGGCAAAGTCCGAAGTGGTTCATGTGCTTTAAACAATTTTTGATTTTGGCTGAAAATATGTCAGCATGTAAAATGGGCACCCTCCGTTCTGATCGAGGGGGGGAATATATGTCTTCTGATTTTAATGCATTTCTGGCTAAAAGTGGGATAAAACACCAGTGTACAGTGCCGTATACACCTCAACAGAATGGAGTTTCTGAATGAAAGAACAGGTCACTCATGGAGATGGCAAGGTGCATGGTCAAGAGTCAGGCTTTACCACATAGTTTCTGGCTTGAGGCTATCATGTGTGCAACATATGTACTGAACATGTGTCCCACTAAAGCACTGCAGTCTATCACTCCATATGAGGCTTGGCATGACCGCAAGCCATCTGTTGCTCATCTGCGTGTTTTTGGTTGTTTGGCATATGCACTAGTGCATGAACAACATCACAGAAAATTGGATGATAAGGCAGTAAAATGTATTTTTGTTGTAAAGTCTATCGTTTGTATCATCCACAGACTAAACGCATTCTGGTTAGCCATGATGTTGTCTTTGTGGAAGATGCTATTCAGCCATTGCTTTCATGTACTATGGAGACATCTGTTAGCTCCAAAGACATGTATGATACTTTGATGCCTCTTTTTACAGGTGGACAGTCTAGTGCTGGTCCTAATGAGGCAACTTCTTAGCCTTTGCAGGTTTCATATGATGATGCAGATCATTCCATTTCTGATGTAGATTTACATGATGCACTTGTTGATGAGAGAGCTGATATTGAGCAGGCAAAAACTATGCCAAAATGGCTGGTGCAGACTTTGTGTGACAACAAACTAGATGCACCTTTGTCATATCGTACTCGTTCGGGCTCTCATAGTGCCTCCTTTGCATCAGATTGCTATGTTATGACTGCATCTAGTCTCTGTGACGAGAATGAGCCTGTTTCTTTTGATGAAGCACAGAATTCAAAAAATTGGATGGTTGCTATGCAATCTGAATATGATGCTATAATGAAGAATGGTACATGGTCTTTATGTGGCTTGCCTCCTGGCAAGAAGGCCATTGGCATTAAGTGGGTATACAAGCTGAAATGTAAACCTGATGGTACAGTTGACAAGTATAAGGCTAGGCTTGTTGCAAAGGGTTATGTGCAGGAAAGAGGCATTGATTTTGATGAGACCTTTGCACCTACATGCCATATGACTACTATTCGGAGCATTTGTGCACTTGCAGCCCATCATGGTTGGAATGTACATCAATTGGACATTAGAACAACAATTTTGAATGGTGACTTGCATGAAGAAGTGTATGTTTTTTAGCTCCGTGGCTTTGTGCAGAAAGGGCATGAAAACCAGGTGTGCAGGTTAAAGAAGGCATTATATGGTTTAAAGCAAGCACCACGTGCTTGGTATGAGAAGATACATGCCTATCTGGTTGCACATGGTTTTGAGAATAGTCCAACTGAAAGCACCTTATATGTTAAGCGTGCTAATGATGTGCTTCTGATGATTGTTGTCTATGTTGACGACATGCTGCTCAGTGGTCCTATTGAGAAGCATATTGCTGATTTCAAGGCTGATTTGCATGCCTCATTTGAGATGTTTGGTTTGGGGCATTTGCATCACTATTTGGGCATTCAATTTATGCAAGTTGATGGTGGAATGGCTTTGTGTCAAACGAAATATATTGACACATTATTGCAGCGTTTTGGCCTTGAAGACTGTAAGCCTATTGCCACTCCTATGGAGACAGGTTTACAATTGAGTCTTCATGATGCTGGAGATGCATTTGATGCTGTTCTCTATCAGCAGGTTGTTGGATGTTTGATTTACTTATGCATTACTCGGCTAGATATTCAGTTTGCTGTCTCATAGATGAGCAGGTTTATGCATTGCTCAGGAGTCACGCATTGGAAGGCGGTTAAGTGCATCTTTCGCTACTTGAGTGGTACTTGGCTACTTGGGTTGTTTTATCCCAGGGGGGATCACGACCGCCAGATTTGCATGCTTTTTTTGACTCAGATTGGGCTGGTTGCTATGACACTCGTGTGTCCACCAGTGATTTTTGCTTCATGCTTGGTAGCTCATGTATATCTTGGTTGAGCAAGAAGCAGCCTACTGTGGCCACTTCTAGTTGTGAGGCTGAGTATAGGGCAGCTTTCACAACGACTGTTGAGTGTGTGTGGCTCAGACGCCTTATGGCTGATTTGGGTGTTGGCCAATCTTTTGCCACCACCATCTTCACTGACAGTCAGAGCGCATTGGCAGTTACGAGGAACCCTGTGTTCCATGCTCGCACTAAGCACATTGAGGTGCATTATCACTATGTCAGGGAGAGGTTCTCTGCTGGGGAGATCAACTTGGCATATGTGCCCATGTAGGAGAACATTGCAGACCTTTTCACGAAGGCTCTGCCTAGGGAGAAGTTTGAAGGTTTCTGCAAAGCTTTGGGCTTACTTCCTTTTGTGGAGTGATTTCCACATAGCTTGGCACTTCCTTATACATGAGTGCCAGCTCCTTGTTCACCGCATCACTCCCAGGGGGGATTTGTTGATATATTTAGGTAGTGATGTGTGTGAAGACACTAGGACCGCCGGGGCACTTTTTTCCCTCTTTAGGAGGTTTTTTTCCTTGGCCTTGTATATACGCCTATTGCCCTAATGGGCTACTTATCTTTGTACATTCTCTAGTAATACATTCAGTATTGTGTGTTTGTGCTCCAAGCTTCTTCTTCTTCCTTGTGCTGTTCGCGTGCTCTCACAAACGTCTAACTCCAATAATTCTTACCAAGGAAAGAATCAACAACATGACAAGAGCAAGGATAAGGAAAGGAATGTTCAACATAATGAGAGTAGAAGTAAATGAATGAAGAGGGATATCAAAGGCCATTGCTATCATTAGAAAGGACACATGAAGAAATACTACTATGCTTTAAAGAATACTAAAGGTAAAGGACAAGATGTTTATGGGCATGTTAAAAAAACTATCTACACCATCTTTTTTTTACTGTGAATATTGAAGAAAGTAATGCTATTTTTGATGATGCTAATGTGTTGACACTTGACAATACTATGCCTACTAAGGCTCTTATGGTTGATTCTCTTTCACACACATGGCTACTAGATTCTAGTGCTGCTTTCCATGTGACACCACATAGAGATGGTTCTCTACTTATCCAACAAAGTCTCTTGGTACCATGGGACTTGGTGACTCCTACTAGTGTGATGTTTTTGGGATTGAAGATGTGGTTGTGCTGTTCATTGATGGTTAAACATTTATTATGCATAAAGTATGCCATGTACATCAGTTATCATGCAGTTTAATGTCAATTTCTCAACTTGATGACCTTGGTTACAATGTGGTTTTCTATGCTCAATCCTTTCCCATATCAAAGGGCAATATGGTTATTGTAAAAGGAAGAAAATTTGGATCACTTTATCCTTTATTTGTATCATAGACAGAACACTTGTTATCTATTATTGAACAACCTATGGCTTGTATTTGGCATGGCTGTTTGGGCCACATATCTCTTAGCAGAATGGAAAATGTTTCTTGTTCGGGCTACTTACTTGTATTATCTTTCTTTGATTTTTCATTTTGTGAGCATTGTCAATATGAAAAGAAAAATAGGATTGTGTATAAAATGCACATTGATTCTTCAATTCAACCTTTATATCTTGTTCATATAGATGTATGTGATCATATGCACACAAGGTCATTAGGTGGTTCTCTTTACTTTGTCTCTCTCATAGATGATGCTACAAGAAAAGTCTGGGTATATCTTATCAAATAAAAGGATGAGGTATTCCCTACTTTCAAAAAATGGGTTGCTTTTGTTGAGACTAAAAAGGGACCTAAGCTTAAGGCTTTACGTTGAGATAATGGGGGTGAGTATATCTCATATCAATTCATCCTTTTCTATTAGTCTAGAGGAATTTGTAGACATTTTACAACGCCTTATACCCTACTATAGAATGGTGTAGCTGAAAAGATGAATATAACTATTCAAGATATAGTAGTCTCTATGCTACGTCATGGAACCCTTTCACGAATTTTTAGGGTGGAAGAACTGTTGACTATCGTTCATGTGATTAATCTTTCACCTCATTCTGCCAAAGGCTTGAAAGTGGCACAAGAGTTATGGACAAGGAAGCCACCATATTATGATCATCTTTGAGTTTTTGGGTGTGAAGCATATGTTCATATACCCAAGAATCTTAGACAAAACCTAGATCATAAGTTAAAGAAATGCATTTTTCTTGGATATGGTCAACAAGGTCAATCAGATATCGCTTATGGGATCCTAAAACATGATCAATGATCAAAAGTAGTGATATCATTTTCAGTGAGTCTAAGATGCACAAAAAACCCATTAAGGAGGTTGAAGATCCTCAAGAAATGCTCAATTCTTTGTGAATGTGACCTGCAATCCTTTTTTAACAGTGTGACCTACTTATAAGGTTTGTGGTGATGGTTGGCACATACAGTACCTTTCTCAATGGGTTCATATTACCATCTAAAGTCTTCACATTGCCTATCTTATCCACTGGATTCCTTATGTCATCTCTTGTCTGGACTTCATGTCTATTCCTTGGATCTTCCAAGTCTACAAGTAAAGCTAAATTCCATGCTACATGATTTGAGCAACCTTAGTCTATATAGAATACATGTTCCTCTACTTTACCTTGCTTCAAAGTCATGTTCATTAGAAGCAATGAGTCCTCTTGAGTTTGATCATCTGCATACTTATTGTAGTCTCTCCTTCCTCTGCATCCTCCTTGATAGTTGTTGTTATTGTATGAGTTGTTGTTGTAACCATTATTGCTATTAAATCCACCTCTTGAGCTTCCATAGCATCCTCTGTTGTAGCATCTTCCTCTTTGGTTTCTAGGATTCCTAAAACAATTCCTGATAATGTGATTATTTAAGAAACATATGGCACATGAAGAGGAGCTTTGGGTTCTCCCCCTGCCTTGTCTTCCTCCTCTTCCTCTTCCTCTTGAGCCTCTACCTTTACCTTCAAAGTTTGCTTAAGAGGTGCTACCTTCATCATCATAATTTTTACCTTTACCTTTTCTATCTTTGCTCTTGTTCTTATCTGTATAGAGAACAGAGGATTGATTACCTTTTGAGTTTTCTCCATTCTTCATAAGCTTTGCCTCATGTGTGAACAATTGTCCCATGAGTGTGTTGAAATCAGGAATTTGCATGTCCATGTAGAGGTCCATGGCTGTGGTGAAAGCTTCCCATTTTTCATCTACCTTTATTCCATTGATCGATTGCCTTACTATCTGCTCTTCATCAATGATTTCCCCACGGGTACCAAGTTAATCTGCTATGTCCATTTTGGTGACAAAATCATTCACGCTTTGCTTGGGCATCTTTTTGAATGTGGTGAACTCCATCCATAGTTGGTTCTTCCTTGCCTTGGTACTTGATGAGAAGAATGCTTCAAGACCATTCCAAGTCTCTTGTGAAATCTTGCAACTCCTCATGTGTGGAAGTAAAAAATAAGAGATTGAGTTAAGAATATATGACCTTGCTAAAGCATCCTTTGAGCACCATGTGGTAAACCTCTCTTTTTCTTCTTGAGTTGGTTGTCCTTTGCTTTTGAGGATTGTCATCATCTCATCTCCAGAAATGTAACCATAAAGGTTCCTATCTTGAAGATAAGATTCCATTCTAAGTGACCAAGCTGAGGAATTACCTTGATCCAATTTGTCTATGGATGAAGGAAATCAATCTCCCATGTTGATTTGTTGTTGCTTTGATACCATTGCGAGGAGATGGATAGATGGGTTCCAGAGATGAGTTGGTCTTGCAGAAAACCTGGTCTACACCTACCAAGTTAACTCTAGGGATGCTTAATAGACACCTTTAGCTTCACAATAATGCATTTGGAACCACCAAGTCCTTTGGAAAATCATTTCCAAATGTTTGCATCAAAACAAATAACTTGCATATGCAAGGAATGTGAAGAAACCTTCTATTTTAAGAATACAAGTGGTCAATGTTATACTGAGAGCTTACAGGTATGAACTAACCACTTAGATTTTGCACACATCTAACTGGAGTCTATAGCTAGCTAAAGCAAGTTATCTCATCAATTTGGGTAGCCAATACAATGAGAAATGAATCTAACAAGTCAGGGGGTCATCTTGACTTTTCAGGGTCTAGAAGATATGGAGACACATTCACCTTATATGCTTCATATCTCGAGATCTAGTGAAGTGATTTGATGAAAATTTATATGCGAGTAGTAGACTCTTGATCCAACTATCCTAAGTTAAAGTATAGCAAATGAGTGAGGATACACAAAGGAATGGATTCCACAAAGTCATGATAAGGATAAGATGTGGAAAAGAATAGTAGACAAAGATGTACTTGAAGAAATGTACCAAAATGTATATTCTTATGAACATATGATACAATGAAAGTTTAATGGACCACTCACACATGAGGTGTGCTCAATGTATGCTCACTGAAGTAGCTCAATGTCTCTCAGAATATCTTGTATCCTTAGATTAAAACTATGTCCATTTATACTCATATATTGAGTTTGAATTTGAATTTTCTCTCACCTAAAAGTATGATATCATTCCACATGATTACTGACCATTTTGGATGAGCTTTGACCCTATTAAGAGTGCATAACTCTTTGTCATATATCCTCTTGGTGAAAGCGTATGAATTGGGCTAGAAGATGTTTTATGTTGATTGTTGTGAACTTTTTGTGTTGGGTCTACAATTTATGCACCCCCTCCTTTCACGTCAGGTTCACCGGGTATGTTGTGGAGTTTGTGGAAAGGAGGATGGAATAATAGAAAGAACTTTCACTTTTTAGAACTCATGTATACTCATGGAATTTTATGTGACCTTAATTAAACTCCTTCATTTAAGCCACGAAGGTTGCTTTTCAACACTCATAAAGGGGTAAGAAAGGACCAAATATTTTACTTTAAGGGTGACTTTAAATATGTATAACCATAGGTTTTGATGCTGCAAGAATGACACTCAGGTCTACATCAACCATTAAATCAGATGCCTCTCTCGCCTACACTTGAGTATAGTGCTCTGATTTCCGGAATTAAAAAAACTTAAAATTCTTGTATATCTAGAAATGCAACACATAGTTCCCCTCTTCATAATGGAATCCGAAGACATTCATGCAAATCCGTATGAAAGGAAGGGTCTATAATTGAGAAAAGACATCTCTTGAGATCTTCAAGGGCTTCTTAAATCTCAATACATGCATGCACTATCTCTTTCTTATAACAACTCACACCTCGGCCTCTTCACAATGTTTCACTTTCCTCACACATATTTACAAAACATGTTTTTGAATTCTCTTTTATTCTTTGAGATGTGCACATTTTCCCCCTCCATGAGCACATGCACAAGTGAATTGTGTAACATGCAATACAAAGATCATTTATCTATACATGTTTACACACATGTATGTATGTATATCCATAAAGTTAGATGGTACACAAGTTCATATATGAAAGTAAGGCCAATTTTACAAAGATACATCTGTGCAAACACGAAAGCACACACCTTTGATCATTTCTTATGCTTATGTTTCAATAGTAACCTGATGTTGCTCCATGTTAAGTTTCCTTTCTCAAAGGAACAAGACCTCTTTAATTTGCACTATCACCACCTTTGTTTGAATGACTAATCATGTTAGCTTTGCAAATCATCATCTAAAATATATGTCTCTGTTTCAGCATGTGATGACCTCTTTGCATTTTATTGTAATGGTTGATACTTTCTGCTCTTCAACATCCTTATACTTCAGCACACTTGTTGGAACATCAAGCTTTCATTATGATTGAGGTGGATATGCTCTACATCAAATCCATTATTTGGATGCTGTGGATATGCCTTGAAGAATAGCACTTATGTGAAAACATTTTCTTTTATATTTATTGATTGATCACTTATGATCATTTCTTGTAAGGTTCAAGGTATTTAGCTTTGTAAAAAGGAAGAGTAAAAGGCCTAGAAGCCACAAGTTAAGTGGTTGGTATTGATTCTCAATCAATCAATCAAAAGGAAGATATGATTTCAAATTCTCTTTTCCTAGATTGTAGGAAATGATTCCAATCAATCTAAACTTAGAAACCCACCTAATTTCAAATTCAAATGCATAGAGAAAAGACATGGGTAGATGCTCAAGAGCCTTTATAAAGGCTCCAGAACATTTGTACATTAAGGAGATTCATGATTTGAAGCAATACATATAGTCTCTGATCATTTCTTGGTGCCATTTCGGTTTACTGCTCTTTCTTCCTATGATTCAGTCAACTTGCAGAGAGTGCTCCCCTCTCCACAGAGCTCTAAATCTAGTGTTTAAGAAATCCTTGGAAAGGTATTACTATCTAGATTATGTGTACAAATGTTCAAATCATTTGATTGAATAATTTCAAAGAAATCTAAGTTTTTCGATCTAGGGGTCATTCTTTGTAACTCCCTAAAAAATCGAGATGGCACTAGTTCAGTGTTAAGGTGATTGCTCCTTCTATAGTTCATGTAAATTAGCGCTTTTATGCATTATTGCAAGCCAGACATACGTATGACACTCCCGTAAGAGGAACTGTTCCAATTGTTATTGCACTAGGTGCTCTCAGTCTTTGAAGTCACAATTTCAATCCATTTTTAGAAGGTTTTTGTGAGCTAGTGTTGAGCCCATAAAAGTCATATTGATCAAACTCAACGGTAGTCAAAGTCAACTATAGTGAAAGTCAAAAGGTCAAAGTCAAATTGGTCAAAGTCAACATGTTCAAGGTCAACATCAACATGGGTCAAAGTCAAAGTGTTCAACGTCAACATGGGTGAAGTCAAAGTTGGTTGCAGGTTGCAGAGGTATTTCTCTAATTTCCCTAAGGTTCAAAAGTGTTTTTAAAGTATTTAGGAAGGTTCAAGTGAAACCTCTCTTAAGTGCACAAGTGAAGAATTAAAAGATAAAATGTGAAGGTAAATTTATTGCGCAATGTTAGGGTAGTGATTGAGATATGAAGTGAGCTCTTAAATCACATAGGATCCCTCTCTATGACTCTCCAAAATTAGGGATACCACGCGAGTATTTTGAGCCGTAAAATTTTTGTTTTAGTCTAAAGTCACTATAGGACAAAACAGGGATTAGTTGGCTGTCCACTTTTGGAGACAATCTTGGGACATCAAAGTGAGCACCAAGATACTCTTGTAGTTAGGAGCATACGTGAACTGACACTCAAATCCAGGCAAGGACTATTCTTGGACTAGCAAGTGTAAGCAAGTGAAGCAAGACTAAGCAAGGTGAGCATAGTCTAAGCTAGGAAGAGAGAGAAGTGCAAGAGACACACAGTGTGCGACACAGAGAAGTGAAGTGCAAGGTGTGCATGAAGAGTGACTAAGGAAGTGTACAGAGCAGTGCTAAGCTAGCCCGCCAAGGATCCCAAGGTCTCATGGTAGTGTGCGCGTGCCGAGAGAAGGTGTCCATCCCTCCCCCTTATTGGAAGCTTGGTGCAAGGTGTGCACAAGTGCAAGCTTGGAGAAGGTGGAGATTTGTTGGAGAGGAGTCTGGCAGCAATAAGACCTTGGGTATTTGGTATTTTGTAATTGAGCACTCTGTGGGATTTTGCACAGAAGCATTGGATTGTATTGTGCATCACCTTTGTATTTGTCTTATTATAATCCATCGACAAAGGCTTCTAGTGTGTATTTTTTTCTTCTTGTCTTCCCCTTTTCTCCTACAAACACTCGAATCCCTTCTTGTCCAAGAATCCCCCAACAAAATTTGGCACACACGGTGGGACTCCAAGGAGATTTGAGCATAGGAGAAACCAAGTGCAAAGTGTAGAAGAGGTCAAGTGTCAACAGTAATATAGTACTACAGTGCTACTTCATTGAGCTAAGAGGTAAATATTCTTATCAATTATCTCATACTAAGAGGACTATGAATAGCCCATGACCCCAACCCGGTCCCAAACATTGAGGGTCACCTGCAAGCAAACAAGAAGGAAGGCTATTAGAAGATCCTCCGATCCACTTTCGTCAACTTCATCAGTAAAGAGCATGGCAGGACAGGTAGACTTGGAAACCCTACCATCAAGATTAAATATGAAATTTCCTTCTTTCAAAGGCTTAGCTCAGGAAGATCCCGATGAGCATATTAGAAGGTTTTTAGCACTATGCAAAACTACAGGCTTAATGGGAAGAGAGGATGCCTTTTTGATACTCTTCCCTGCCACATTAGAAGGGTTAGCAGATAAATGGTTCATCCAATTTGTTGAGAACCATTTTACAACTTGGGACTTAATGAAAGATGCATTCAGGACTCAATTCCAACATGGAGATACTACAGAGATCATCATAGAGGAACTAGAAAATTTGAGATTGGGTCGAGGTGAAAAGTTCCCAGAGTTTGTAACTAGGGCCAAGGCACTAATGGCTAAGTTGCCAGACCCACCACATGATTTTTTTTGTTAAGAAATGGTTAGCTAAGCCACTTCCAGTGACCACCCAATGTAAAATCAAGGAATTAGAGTTGCCCACAACCTCCATTGAGGAGTTCATCAACACTACACGGCTGGAGCAGATAAGGCAACAATATGGAGCCATTTCTTCTCAACCACCCTATTCTACAGAAATGGAGGATCCAGTAATCCAGCTAAGGAAAGAGCTGGAGGGGTTAATAAGGAATAAGCCCCACAAAGAGGAGGAGAATGATGTTATTCGGTTGAGGAGGGAGATTGAGGCATTAAAGCTCCAAAAGGAGGAGGAAGCCCAAGCAGAGGAATTAGCTCAGCTGCGACAGGAGTTGCAAGAACTCAAAGGGGGTGGCATCAAGGGTGGACTTTGGTGTACCATGTGCAACAAGCAAGGTCATATAGTAATTGAATGTCCTCTGTTAAGTGTGACTTGCCAATTATGCAGGAAAGCTAGTCATGAGGCCCAAGAATGCCAATCAAGAGGAATGCCTGCAACACCACATTGGACACAAGGAGGACCCCTACCACCAGCAAATGTGATGGTGGCTGTACCCAATCAAGGTAACAATTACAACCCTAGACAAAGGAATAACTTTGGAAATGGGCCTAGGAGGCCAATCATTTGTTTCAGATGTGGAGAATGCGGGCACTATCAAAGTAGGTGCACTCTACCAGAAAATGCCCCTCCTTGCACGAACTGCCAAGATGCCAAAGACCACTATATTAATTGTTGTCCTAAGAATCAAGCATCTTCATCTGGGCCCCACATTCAAATGATTTCTGTGTGTAAAGAAGAATTAATAGATCAAGTCAATGTTGTTGGTGCAAGGTAATCAACAATTGAAGTTTTTTGATGAAGAATTAAAGTCAAGGACTGAAGAAAAGATCAAGTTATGAAGCATGAAGGAAGTGCATATCCAGAAGATGAAGATGTGTACACATATGTACATTAATTTAGAGATAGCTCATATATATCTTTTGTATGGTCATAAGCTTGTACATATATGGCTATATATAAGTAAAAAGTTGGGGCAAAGATGAGAGAGCATGTGAATATAGGAATTAGAAGCTGTATGAGTCAATTTAGACATTTTAGAAGTGAGTAGGATCTCTCTCATCACTGAGATGTAAAGTTTTCCAAAAATGAAGAAAAGTTGCACCTAATATTTCTGAGAGTTCTCCTTCTGTGTTGAATCTTTTGTGAAATGCTTTTGTAAAAGTCTAAGTCTATAGTTGATTGAACTCTGTACAAATTTTCAGCTTCTAATTGTGATCAGGCTGAGAGAATTATGAATCGGAACATTCATATGTGAGAAAATATCAAGTGTCTTTTGAAACAAGCGCAATCCCGATGGTAAAAGAAATGATCAGTTCTCAGTGCACAGTGTAAAGTTTTGCACAAATGAGGAGTCAAAATCTAAGTTGGAAGGTAAGCCATCTATGGCTAAAAGCATTTGATTAAATGGGTTCTAGATTGAGAGAACCAAGCCTTAGAAGTTACAGGTGTCTGAATCGATTACTTAGAAGAATAGTTTTAGACATAGGTGACTTGTTAAGTTCATTTCTCAAGATTTACTGAGTGTTTTGGAATGATTTAACTTGGAGGAGGTGTGCAAACTATAGGCGACACCTTGTGGAAAGTTTTATAAAAAACTTTACAGATTTGATAAGTCAATGAGTGAGTTACGTGCATCACACTTTCTGTGTAGTCACCTTCTTCACAGTTTGTAAAAAATTTTGATAATTGATCATTGATCCTCCAATTTGGTGAAGGTTTTGAGTTACTCTTGTTATAGAGGTGCTCTAACTTCAAGAGTAGCTTGTTCTTTAGGAGATTAACACTCTCCATCGATGGTATCAGAGCAGGAAGCATCAAAACTGAAGAAAGGAGGACCCCGACTGCTGCAGCTGTAAAGAATTCAACAATTGAAGGTTCAGAAGGTGAAAGCTTGAAAGAAAAGCTTGAGAAGGAGACCAAAAGTTATCAAGAAGGTCAAGAGGAACTTCATTCGAAGCAAAGGTACATCTATTACTCATAAATTTTGAAGAATTCAATACATAGGTGAAGAAAGGATGGGAGATTCTCTTCAAATAGAGAAGTTGGATAGAGAGAACTATCCAGCATGGTCAATGAGGATGGAAGCTCATCTTATGAGCAAAGAATTGATAGGTTATGTTACAGGTGAAGAAGAAAAGCCTCAGTTCAAAGATCCTAGTGTTCCAACTAGAGATGAATTGTGAGATTTGAAGACTTGGATGAAGAGAGATGCTCAAGCTAGGAGCATTATCTATATGGGAGCTAATGACTACTTGCTACCTCACATTAGAGGTCTTGAAAGTGCAAGTGATATATGGAATGCTTTGGAGGAGCATTTCCAAAACACCACAAAATCAAGGAAGGCATCCTTGTGGGCAGAGTTCACCACATTCAAGAAGAAGGCCTCTCAGTCCATCTTAGATTATGTAACAAGGATGAAGGACATTGCAGATGCATTAGGAGCAGTTGATGAAGATATTGAGGAGGAAAAATTGGTAAGACAAATTCTCATAGGTTTGAGAGGTGATGACAAATGGAAGCCATTCATTTTGTCTACTGAATTATCACTAGATCATTTTACTCCTGATTTAAATCAGTTGCTAGGACACATGCTAACCTTTGAGCAGGATGTCAAAGGTGAAAGTGATAAAAGTGCAGGTCATGCAATGTATTCAAAGGATAAGAAGAAGAATATCAAAGGGAAGCAACAAGCAAATGAAGATGAAGGTACAACTAACCAAGCTAACTTCCTAAGAGGAAGAGGAGGTGGCAAAGGTAGAGGAAGAGGAAGAAGTAATAAAGATGGAGTCAAAGCTTGCTGGATTTGTGGTAAGACAAATCACTTAGATAATGATTGTTGGCATAATACTCAGAGTAATGGTGGATATAATTAGAACTTTAATTCAAGAGGAAGAGGTGGCAGAAATCAAAGAGGTAATTTCAGAGGTAGAGGTAGTAGAGGTTACTTTGGAAGAAATGCAGGTAGAGGATTCCGAAGCCAACAATACAACAATACCTACTACAATTATGCTTCAAACCAGAAGGAGGATTCAACATTGATAATGAATGCAACTTGTGACAGACAAAGTGAAGATAAAAGAGTCTTCTACATTGACTCAAGATGTCGCAATCATTTGAGTGGAAACATAGCCTTGATGAGTGATTTGGAGAATAAGGTAACTAATCATGTTGTTCAAATAGGTGACAATACAAAGCACAATGTGAAGTCAATTGGATCAGTGAAGGCCAAGGATGGAAGTACTCTCTTGAGTAAGGTTTTGTATGTTTCTACAATGGTTCAGTGCTTGGATTGCCTAATGTTGCAGGTCAACATATGACATACAGATGTGAGGCATGTCAATTAGGTAAGGCTCATAACCAATCTTATTCCAAGCATGGTTTTATGTATTCAGAGAAGCTTGAATTGGTACACACAGATGTGTGGGGACCATCAAAGGATTTTAGTATCAATGGTTCAAGGTACTATGTGAATTATGTTGATGATGCTACCAGGTGGATCACTATCTATGTGATCAAAGATAAGTCAGAGCCATTCAATACATTCAAACATTATCATGTGTATGTAGAGAGAATTACAGGTCACAAGTTGAAGAGACTAAGGTCAGATGGAGGGGGAGACTATTTCTCTAATGAGTTCATTGATTACTTGTGAAATGCAGGTATAAAAAGGGAAATTACTTGCAGGTACTCTCCTCAACAAAATGGTGTAGCAGAAAGGCGGAATAGAACTCTTGTTGAGTTTGCAAGATCCATGATGAAAGAGAAAAATTGCCCAAATTATTTGTGGGCTGAGGCTGTAAATACAGCCACATATTTGGTCAATAGATTACCATGTAAAGCTTTGCAGGGTATGACACCATATGAGGCATGGTGGGGTAAGAGACCTACTCTAGATCATTGCAAAGTATTTGGTTGTTTGGCATATGCATATGTGCCATCTCAATTAAGGCACAAATTGGAACCTAAAGCTGAAAAGTATGTGTTCATTAGATATGATGATAAGCAGATGGGATATAGGTTGTGGAGTCCATCCACAAAACAATTCCTTGTATCAAAGGATGTTACATTTGATGAGCAAGGTACTTGGTATGCAGGTACAATCAATATTTATGCAGGTGATGAAGAAGTTGTGAATCAAAAGAAAGGTAAATCAAAGGTTCAAATATTTGATGAAGAGGAGAACAATGAAGTACAGGTTGAAGTTGAAGAAGTGCCAAGGTTTGATCCAGAATGTGATGAACTAGAAACCTCAAGAAGTAGAGAACTCAGAAGGTCATCAAGACACAAATGGCAACCTACAAGGTATAGCTATGACACTTCTTTTTTGGGTACCAAAGATTATGCTTATATGATAAAGGTAGATAAAGACCCTTCTACATATGAAGAGGCAAAAGGTAAGGAAAATTGGGAGAAAGCTATGCAGGAAGAGTATGATGCATTGATGGAGAATTAGACTTGGGATTTGGTTCCTAAACCAAATAGTCAGAAGATCATTGGATGCAAATGGGTCTACAAGACAAAGAGGTATGCAGATGGAAGTGTGTCTAGATATAAAGCTAGACTTGTTGCGAAAGGTTTTGCTCAGACTTATGGTATAGATTATGATGAGACCTATAGTCCTGTGGCAAAGATGACAACCATCAAGACACTCATAGCCATTGCTGCATGTAAAGGTTGGAAATTATGTCAATTAGATGTGAAGAATGCTTTTTTAAATGGTTACATTTCAGATGATGTTTTCATGGAGCAACCACAAGGATTTAGAAATGAAAGGTATCCAGATCATGTATGTAAGCTCAAGAGAGCTTTGTATGGTTTGAAGCAGGCCCCAAGAGCATGGAATTATAGACTTGTGAAGTTCTTGAAAGAACTTGGTTTCCAAGTATCTAAAGCAGATAGTAGCTTGCTTGTCAAAGCAAGTGATGATGGGTTCATTTACATGTGCATATATGTTGATGATATAATTCTTACAGGTACACATGAGAAAGGTATTCAAAGCTTAAAGAAGCAAATGGAAAAAGAGCTCAAGATCAGTGACTTGGGAGACTTGTCATATTTCTTGGGAATGGAGATATCATACACTCAACATGGAGTGTATGTAACTCAAGAAAGGTATTTGAAAAACTTGTTGATCAAGTTTAAAATGGATGATTGCAGGGTAGCACCTACTCCAATGGAGGTGAATCACAAATTGAGCAGATATGGAGGAGAAGAGTTCAAGGACATGAAGCTATATCAGAGTTTGGTTGGTAGTCTTATCTATGCTACATTAAGTAGGCCTGACTTGTCATATGCAGTTGGAGTATTGTCTCAATTCATGCATTGTCCTAGTAAAGAACATTGGGTTGCAGGACAAAGAGAGTTGAGGTACATTAAGGGTACACTCAAAGAAGGCTTGTATTATGGTTTTACATCATATACAAACATCAAGGTTTATAGTGATACAGATTGGGCAGGTAATCCTGATGATAGGAGATCAACATATGGATACTTGTGTTATGTGGGAGATAAGTTAATTTCTTGGTGTTCAAAGAAGCAACACACAGTTGCTTTATCATCCATAGAGGCTGAGTACAAAGGTATGATGGAAGCTGCAAAGGAAGTGATATGGCTTAAGACTCTTATGAAGAATTTTGACATCATTCAGAGTATACCCACTATTCATGGAGATAACATGAGTTCATTGTATTTAGCTGCTAATCATGTGTTTCATGCCAAGACTAAACACATTGAGATTCAGTATCATTTTCTAAGAGAGAAGGTGATGGATAAAGAGATTGAAGTCATACATACTTCAACAAAAGATCAGATAACTGATATGCTAACCAAAGGCTTGGATGGACCAAAGCTACAGAGATTCAAAGACATGGCAGGTATAAAGAAGTTAGAGAAAACCTCAATTGATGATTGAGGGGGAGCTGTTGGTGCAAGGCAATCAACAATTGAATTTTTTTGATGAAGAATTAAAGTCAAGAACTAAAAAAAAGATCAAGTTATGAAGCATGAAGGAAGTGCATATCCAGAAGATGAAGATGTGTACACATATGTACATTAATTTAGAGATAGCTCATATATATGTTTTGTATGGTCATAAGCTTGTACATATATGGCTATATATATAAGTAAAAGGTCAGGGCAAAGATGAGAGAGCATGTGAATAGAGGAATTATAAGTTGTATGAGTCAATTTAGACATTTTAGAAGTGAGTAGGATCTCTCTCATCACTGAGATGTAAAGTTTTCCAAAAATGAAGAAAAGTTGCACCCGATATTTCTGAGAGTTCTCCTTCTGTGTTGAATCTTTTGTGAAATGCTTTTGTACAACTCTAAGTCTATAGTTGATTGACCTCTGTACAGATTTTCAACTTCTAATTGTGATCAAGCTGAGAGAATTATGAATAGGAACATTCATATGTGAGAAAATGTCAAGTGTCTTCTGAAACAGGCGCAATCCCGATGGTCAAAGAAATGATCAGTTCTCAATGCACAGTGTAAAGTTTTGCACAAGTGAGGAGTCAAAATCTAAGTTGGAAGGTGAGCCATCTATGGATAAAAGCATTTGATTAAACGAGTTCTAGATTGAGAGAACCAAGCCTTAGAAGTTAGAGGTGTCTGAATCGATTACTCAGAAGAACAATTTTAAACATAGGTGACTTGTTAAGTTCATTTCTCAAGATTTACTAAGTCTTTTGGAATGATTTAACTTGGAGGAGGTGCAAAAACTATAGGCAACACCTTATGCAAAGTTTTATAAAAAACTTTACACATTTGATAAGTCAATGAGTGAGTTATGTGCAACAAACTTTCTGTGTAGTCACCTCCTTCACAGTTTGTTAAAAATTTTGATAATTGATCATTGATCCTTCAATTTTGTGAAGGTTTTGAGTTACTCTTGTTATAGAGGTGCTCTAACTTCAAGAGTAGCTTGTTCTTTTGGAGATTAAAACTCTCCATCAAATGTGCCATCTCCATCGACTAGGGTGGTGCAGTTAGAAGAAATTGAATTTTTTACAGTGCAGACAAGAAGCAAGGGGAAGACTCAAGTAGATATAAGTCAAGAATCAAGAATTAATGGATTGAACAAAGACAAAGAGACATCTGAAGAGAAGGCCACCAAATGTGCAGATACAAGGCAAAAAGGAGATCTCATATGTACCAGTGATGCCATTGGGCATGCATTAAATAGGGCTCATGAAGAGTTTGATAAGTCCATTGGAGCCCATGATCTTAAGGAATCAGAAGCTTGACGACTACTCAAGTCCATGAAAAAGGAGGTTAGTATTTTTGATTTAATAAAGATGGATGGGAAATTCAGGTCAGAACTCTTGCAGATAATTGATGAGGCTTCCACAACAAGTTTAGTGGCAAAGGCTACTGTTATGCATAAAGATAAAATGGTAGGGGAAGCACCCCTCATAGATTATAAGAGGTCTCGACTCACACTCTCTATCAAAGGTCACGAGTTTCAAGGAGTCATTGTGGATGGTGGTTCTGGCATTAACTTGATGTCTGAACATACCATGAAAAAGATTGGACTACACCCTTCAAGACCTACAAAATTCACTGTAATACTGGCAGACCAAAGCATAGTAAGGCCTATGGGAGTGGTCCCTGGAGTCCCAATCAAGATACAAGGTACCATCTTTAACTTGGATTTTGTTGTTTTAAGGCTGCCACAGGTAGAAGGAAGTTTCCCCCTGTTAATTGGGAGACCTTGGTTAAGGCATGCCAATGTGCTGCATGACCTGGGGCAAGGACACAATGTGGGTAAAGCAAGAGGGAAAAGAGTCATAGCAGATAATTTTAGAAGAAGGACCTCACAATCAAAGAAATACCAGCATGATGCAGACAATTGGTATTTGTATGGAAGAAGGATTGTTGGACAAACCAGAGGCATATCTATTTGAAGAAGCAAATTTATATGAAGAAGAAAACATGTTGGCTTGGCTTCATGCAGAAGACACATCTGCTTGCTATGGGATTTTTCCCAACTCAAGTAGAGAGGAAGCATATGAAGAAAAAGAGGAAAAGATTCAGGTAGCTGGGCTGGGAGAGCCAGCAAAGGACCAGAGAAGGGGAAAGAAATCTCCTTTATACAACCATATAGAGGAAGCTAATTCTGTGGATTGCAACCAAAACAAAAGTTCAGAGTTAAAAGGTAAGAGTAAGAATATAGAAGAGGATTCATTACCACTTCATGAGATCCCTCCAGGATGGATTCAAGAGGAAGAAGTGCAAATAGACATCCAAGATGTTCCTGCTTATGATACCGAAGCTATGTGGGACAATGTGTCTAAGGATGCTACTCAAGAAGGACTTATAGAGAGCATTGTAAACAAGCATCTAGTAAAAGAGGTTCAGTTGGGCAATGAGGATCAGCCATGTCCCATTTTACTAGCCATATGGATAGGGAATCATCCGGAGGCACTATTAAAGGTAAAATCTTTCATGACATCATTTGTAGACATATTTGCTTGGCATTACAAGGATTTGGAAGGAGTACCACCTAGTTATGGAGAGCACAGAATCCCTCTCATTGAAGGAGCAAAACCAGTGAGAGGTAAGAGTTATAGGCTAAATCCTAAATATGCTGAGGTTGTTTATTTGGAGATTAAGAAAACGGAAGATGCAAGGATTATCATCCCTGTAGAGCATTCAAAGTGGCTCTCTCCTATGGTAAATGTTCCAAATAAAAACACTAACAAGATCAGAATCTATGTGGACTTTAGAGCTTTGAACAAGGTCACCATCCTAGATGGATTTCCAATGCCATTTGCTGAACAGGTCATTGAAGAAGTAGCGGGGCATACTCTTTACACCTTCATGGATGGATTTAGTGGATACAATCAAATATCCATCCACCCTGAGGATCGAGAGAAGACTGCATTCATTACACCTTGGGGAACTTATGTATATTTAAAGATGCCATTTGGACTGAGAAATGTCCCAACTACTTTCAATCGAACAGTTAATGTCCTTTTTGGACCATTGCTGCTTGAGTCTCTCAGAATTTTCATGGATGATTTTTCATCCTTCTCAGGTACTCTTGCAGAGACTCCATTGGATTGTTTAGAAAAACATCTGTTTCAACCGCAACAAGTTTTTAAGAGGTGCAGAGAAACAAAGATGAAATTGAACCCAAATAAATGCCATTTTCTAGTGACTGAAGGTACCCTATTGGGACATGTGGTATCCTCCAAAGGTATGGCACCTGACCCAGACAAAATTATAGCTATATTAAAATTACCTAGACCTAAATCTCCAAAAGAAATTCAGAGTTTTTTAGGACATACAGGGTACCACCGAAGGTTTATTAAGATGTATGTAGAAATAGCCCGGCCCTTGGCTAGGATTACAGGAAAGGAAGTACCTTTTAAATGGGAGGAAGAAGAGGAAAAAGCATATCAAACATTGAGGTCAAGGTTAGTAGCTGCTCCCATTCTAGCTATATTAAAATTACAAAATTATAGCTATATTAAAATTACCTAGACCTAAATCTCCAAAAGAAATTCAGAGTTTTTGAGGACATACAGGGTACCACCGAAGGTTTATTAAGATGTATGCAGAAATAGCCCGGCCATTGGCTAGGCTTACAGGAAAGGAAGTACCTTTTAAATGGGAGGAAGAAGAGGAAAAAGCATATCAAACATTGAGGTCAAGGTTAGTAGCTGCTCCCATTCTGATCACACCTGAGTGGTCCAAAAATTTTCATGTACATGTAGATGTCAGTGCATATGTAGTGGGGGCAGTTTTGACCCAACCCAGTGAAGAATTTAAAGTGGATAGACCAATTCAATATGCCAGTTGAATTTTGACCAAGGCTGAAAGGAATTATAGCACCATAGAAAGGGAGGCCTTAGCCATGGTTTTTGATGTCCAAAAGTTTTGTCATTACTTACTGGGAGTGAAATTTGTTATTACAAGTGATCACCAACCACTCAAATACTTACTTAACAAACCACAAGTGACTCACAGGATATGGAGGTGGCTATTGTTGTTTCAGGTATTTGATTTTTCTGTAGTCCATAAACCAGGTAAAGAAAATGTTATGGCAGAACACTTATCCAGGATCAACATGGTAGATCAAGCCATTGGAGTAAATGATGATTTTCCAGATGCTAATCTATTTGCAATTCAAGCCCAAGGTTGGTATGATATTAAAACAGGATTGTATCCGAAGAAGGCAAGTGTTGTGCAAAGGAAGAGTCTGCTAATCAAAAGCAAATCTTTTTCCTTCATTGAAGGAAAATTATATAGACAAGGAAAAGATAACACGATTAGGAAGTGCATGGAAGAAGAAGACGTGAGGGGAATCCTTAGATTTGCACATGAAGGAACAGGTAGTGGGCACCTTCCAGGACACATTATGAGTCAAAGGATCCTTGATGCTGGCTTATGGTGGCTTACATTATTCAAAGACCAGAGGAATGGGGAAAGGCATGTGATGTTTGCCAGAGGTGCGGACCTAAGCCAACAAAGTAGAGGCACAACCCCTTGATTATTTCCACTTCTTGGCAACCATTTGAGAAGTGGGGGCTAGATTTTGTAGGGCCCATCTACCCTTCGTCGATTCCAAAAAGAGAGAAGTATCTATCGATTGCCACAGACTATGCGACAAAGTGGGCTGAAGCTATTGCTTGCCCTGACTGCACCGCTCACACTGTTACTGATTTCATTTATAGTAGCATCATTTGCATTTTCAACAGGTACAAATTCTACATAGGACCTCTTGTGCCTACTATCCAAGAGCTAATGGACATGCAGAATCCACTAATAAAGTATTAATTGCCATGTTAAGGAAAGAATGTATGTTACAGCCCACTTCCTGGGGCATTGCTTATCAATGTACCTTATGGGCATACATGTTAGCTTAATAAGAGGCCACTGGATATTCTCCCTTCCAACTGGTTTATGGGATATTGCCAATTGAACCCTTTGAATTTTTACATGGATCACCAAAAGTAGCATTCCTGCAAGGAAAGAAAGATTGTGGTATCTCTCAGAGGCTTGGGGCACTGCACAAAGTGGAGGAGATACGTTTACATGCAACAAAACAATTGATAGAGACTCGAATGAAGATGAATGAGGCAGACGATCAAAATCTGTGGAACAAAAACATAGACCAGGCATGTTAGATCTTCTCCATAGACCTCAAATCCAAACACAAGTTGGAGGAAAATGGCTTCCACACTGGGAAGGACCTTATCGAGTTAAAACAATGCTGAATTGGGGTGCTGTGGAGTTAGAGATGCTAAAAGGAGAGGCCTTGCCACTGGTCAACATATCAAGGCTCAAGGCCTATCATCAACACAACTAAAGAATTTTGGATCACCTAGAACCGACGAAATCTATCCAGGTTGTACATAGCCTTCTCATTTCATTTTTCTTAACTTTTAGTAGTTTTCTTTATCCATTTCATGCTTGTTCCTTGAGTTTTTAGCAGATTTAGCAACCATTTCATAACTTTTGCAAAAGTACAATTTTTGGAAATTTTTGGGATTTTTCCAAGCATTTTTTAGAATTTTTCTAGCAATTTTTATCCTTTTCAAATGTCATTTTCTTGCCAAATTGGAGGAATAAAGGAAGCTCTCTGTGGTTTTGAGGGAGGAAATTGGCCTAGATCTGTAGGAAATTTACTGAGAATTTTTTCAAATTTTTTTTTGGAATTTTTTGGTTTTTTTTGGGATTTGTTTTTGTAATTTTCTTTAATTTTAGATATTTTCAAAAAAAAAGGGGCCCCCCAAAGGATTTTTTTTTGAAAACAAAAAAGCCTCCCTTGGGATTTTTTTCAAAAAACTCTCTCTCTCTCTCTCTCTCTCACTCTCCCCCCCCCGCCTCCCCCCCGCCCCCCTTGCCCTCCCCCCCCGCCCCCCCGCCCCCCTGCCCCCCTGCCCCCCTGCCCCCCTGCCCCCCCGCCCCCCCTATATAAACCCCACGTTCCCTTTCCCTTTCCCAACCGGCGTTCAAGCTCTTTTAGGTAAGCCACTATTGTTTATTTATTTTGCTCTTCTTTTTTTCGTTCTTTCTTTTTATTTTTTTTGTGTATATATTTTCTTGGTTAAGTTCTTCATCTTGTACAACTCTAATTTTCACATTTTAAGGGTCATCTTTAGGGCTTTCGACCAGACTGAATCAGATTTTTGGGTCCAATTGCTGAGATTGTGTTGTTTTCTAGGTGTTTTCCACAATCCACTTTGATATTGACCTCATAGCTATCTCTTTTTCTGCTTGTAGGCTATCCCATCTTGTCTGCCTGATACAATCATATTGCTGTCCTTAATAGTTGTCTATATGTTTTCAGCACTTGCTTGTAGACCACGTTATTGCACTATGTCCATGGCTTCTACAGCTCCCCAACATGCTTCATCCATGGCCACCGAGGCGTACTTGGAGCTTCCACCTTCGGCTTTGGACTTAACCACCATCCCTATGGAGGTAGGCTTTCCACTTCCTATAGCCCCGACACACCCTGCACCTATGGCACCCACACCCACCGTCCTTGTCGCCCCCACACACCCTACACATACGCCCCCCCCATCCCCCACCCTCTATCATCCCCACCTCGGTCCCCTCCGTTCCTCGTGCCCCATTCCCATGCCCTCCTCCTCTTTCAGCCCCTCCCCACCTCTAGGGTAGCCAACCCTTTGTAGCTTCCCTTCCCTATTTCTCCCTATCTAGATCCTCGTTGTATAGCCCGGGGGCCGCTGCACCCAACATCCACCTTCCCACTGCGACCCAAGCCCATTCCGGTAGTTCCAGTGGTCATTCCGTACCCACATAGGATAGCCGTTCCACATCGCCTGTTCCACGCCCACCCTCGTCCTCCATTGTTGATCATAGGGTCTCGTCTTCGTCCCTCTCCATCCGCCTTCACTTAGCCTTGCCACCGATTTCACTCATCGACCTACTTCCTGAGGGATGCCTTTGTCAGGCTGGTCTTTGGCGTCTAGCCTCCCTCTTATATCTGAGGCTGAGGGTGCTGATATGCAGGCAAAACTTCTCGATTTCCCACACTTTCCATCAGGTTCCCTGACCCCTACAGTCATCGCAGCGGGCATTGGTTCCAGCATCTCTTCGTATCGTGCCCCACCCGTCCTCTACTTTGGGTTGTCTCGGGAAGAGACAACCGCGTATTGTATATCGTTATATGGCGTTGATGCCATGCCTACCCCATACCAGCTAGCCATCCTCCATTCTTTCATTTTCTACTTCTTATTCCGTAGCCCCTCCTCTGACATTCCATTGCATGACATCCATATCGCCGACCCACTATTCTGCTTTCTACATGGCCGACCTTATCCATATGGCTCACTCATGTTTCAGTCCTTCCTACTTCGTTCTCGTCGATTCCATGATTCCCTACACCGCGGCACACGTTCCTTCTCCGTATACTCGGCCCCGGTATTATCATGGCTCTTTCATCTTCCTAGTACACAGTCCATTGCACCCAGCCACAACATTGCCCCTTCCAACCCTGCACGCTCTATAGCCCCGTCACCTCATCCACCTCCCCCACCAGCCGTTGTATTGCCCCCACACCCTAGCTCCCTTCCTTAGGAGTACACTCCCATCGCAGCCTCTAGTCCACCACCTGCTAGGAGAGTACGTGCTCGTTTGATGGATTCTTTTCTGGTTAGTAGCTTATAGTCTCCTACCCCTTTTCCTCCCTTGTCCATCTAGTCACCCCCGCCTACTGGTACCACTCAGCTTGTTCCATCTCCGACCATTTCCATTGAGTCTGCCTCCACCTCCCCTCATCATCACTCACCTCCTGCTTCTCTCGCTTACCCCCAGCCATATATTGCCAGCTTGAGCATGAAATTTTTCTTAAATCACAATCTATCTAGAGGTAGGATCATGTAGGAAATAAATAGTACGATTCAAAGAATCCCACTCACTAAGTGCTCAAACTAGTAGCATATACATGTACATATTTTAAGCATACCATCACATCCCAAGTTCTCATTCCTGAATGTTTCTTAGATGCTAACTAGATCTATTTATATCATTTCTAGTCTTTCATACTTCACACGAATCCATAATAGATATTTGCTATCTTGGGTCTACTTATTTTTTCTTAAATTTTTATAAATCTTAATATATTTATTTACATGCAAAAATGCAATGCATATATTCTCAAAAGGAAACAAAATTTAAATTGGAAACATTTCACCTAATTATTATTTTCGTCATTCTTCATCTGTATGGTCCTGGTCCAAGAATTCTTCATCTATCTCATAGTCACTACTTGTCCTTCGTTTGAATAACTTAATTCTTTTTCCTACAATTCTGTTTCTTACGGGAGTGCCATCTAATTATCGTAAATCATATGTACCTATAGAAAAAACAAAAACAACAACGTAAGAAGCAAACCATCATTTAGTTAATTTTCATCATGGATCATATTGGGTTTCAAAGGTATTTTCATACATGAGTACCCAATCCCCAGACTCTATTGATCGTGGCCTAAGTCGACGTCTCTGATCAAAATAAATCTTATTTTTCATACATGATTCTTTTAATTTCTTAATGGCTTCTTTTATATTCTCATTCCCTTGTTCTAATTGTTTAATTCTTAAATTCAATAAATCTTCTCATGAAGAACCATCTTCACAATATAAGATCCTCTAGTTTATTATTTGAATGTGTATAGGAAAAATTGGCTTTTGACAATATGTGAGTTCAACTGGCATAAAGCCAATTGTTCTCGTGTATGCCATCCTGTTGGCCCATAAAGCAAATGGCAGATATTTTGGCCATTGCCCAATATCTTCAATGCATGCCTTCAAGATTGCCTTCACTATGGAAGGATGATCTCGCTCAATCTTTCGATTCGCTTATAGATTGTAGGCTATTCTGAGAGACAAGTGAATCTCGTGGTGATCAAAGAACTCCCTTGCCTCTCTAGCATCTAGCTCACCTCCATCTACTACTACTTTTTAAACATATCCAAATCTAGATATCACTTCTTCCAAAAGGAATAGGCATACATTATAAGTAGTGTTGGACTGAAGTGCTTGACCTTCTACATGATTTGTCAAGTCTTCACGTGCAAGTACTGTCAAAAGGTTGACGATTTACTTGTAATGAATACAAGGTGGAAAAGTCGGGTGTAAAGGGCCTCTTTGTTTGATTGAGGAATGTAGCTGGCATGTGGCACAAGTGCTCACAAAATCTTTTATAGTTAGATACATCTTCAACCACCAATAACTTTCCCTAATCTTTTTATATGTCACTACAAAACCCTTATGACCAGCCCATAGGCTTTCATGCATGTCTCTCATAACTTGCATTTGTTGACTTCTTAATCCTATTACTCTTTGCCGATTTTTCACCTTCTCTTTAGCATATCGTCAAAGATATGTGTCTTTTAGAAAGAAGTTAAATGACTTATTTCTAATGTTCTAGAATTGATTTTTCATCCACCTTGGGATAGGCTGAAATGTACCCAAATAGTAGCCTATGTCTTTCCATTCTTTCTCATATTCTTCATCTCTAAACCGTTCATACGTAAAAGTAGATGGATGATAACTAATCAAGTTTATTCCTTGATTTGTTGCTTCTTTATCATCAACTTTTTCTCAGGAGAGCATATCCACAACAATATTATGTTTTCCATCAAGATGAATAAAGTCTAGATTAATAAATTTGATAACCATCTTAACATCGCAATGTAAAAAGATGAACAATTAGCAATCATTCTTATTAATGGAAGACAATCAATTTCAATGATCACATTAGCTCCAATAAAATCTTTTTTATCTATTTTCTTGGTAGTGACTAGTCCCCATAGCTCTCTTTTAATGTGAGGATATTTTCTTTGCGTATCATGTAAAATTTTGACACCAAAGCAAACTACATATCTTTGCCCCTTCTCATCATCTTGATCAATGACCCAACCTATACCAATAGGACTAGTATCAATGGTTACGATTACTGGTTTATTTTTTGAATAATCAATCCTTTTCAAGATTGGAGCATTGATCAACAATTGCTTCAATCTTCTCATAGTTTTGCTATGTTCCTCTGTCCAGAAGAATTTCTTTTTCTTTTGTAACAAGTCATATAGCTGGTTTGCAACATGAGCAAAGTGAGGGATCCATGTTACATAGAAGATACATGCTCCTAGGAATCTCCTTACTTGATGAATGTTGTGACACACCTCTAAAATCCTATTAATGGCATCAAATTTCTATCGATATAGCCTACAACCATATTGTCCACAGAGATATCTGACAATCAAAACTTCATCGACATCGAAGGTGCACTTCTCTAAGAAGAAAAATAGTCCAACCTCCTCCAATCTCTGAAAGATTCTTTCATAATCAGAAATATGGTCAGAGAAAAACTTTCTACATCCAGATGAATCTAAAGTCATATCTTTTTCCCTTTCCACACATCCTTTTATCGAAATGTCATCGATGAAAGACATAGTCACTTTGGGAATAAAGTCATGTACGGCCAGGTTCATAGCATTCATCATGTGTGCCACGGAATTTGTTTTCCCTTGAGGTAAAGCACACATACGTAATAGACCCAAATGAATTTTAATCATCATTATATTTCTACTTTCGATGGCTAATTGAAACTGGTCATATCTTGCATACAGGTCTCCCATTGAATAGATGGAGTGTCCGACAAATGCTTGCAAACACATTTACAATGAGTCCTATTCCTACATTTCTGATAGTGACTGCTAATAGGCTGTAGATCCTGTATGAAGCACAACTTCTTATTCTTTTTAGGTACCGTGAACCATTGGTTTGAATATGGTGCAGATGATAGCTCTAGGATTCTCATGGAAATCTTCTCCTTTAACAATCTCATCAGCTCAGGTAAATGAGCCTCTAGGAGTCGTATTGATCGAAGATTCCATGGAATATGCGGTACAATGAATATGATCATTCGAGCTACAAGCTTTGGATTAGCACATCCTATTTCATGTGCAAATAAGGAAAATTCTTTTCCTCGACGCATGATCATCTTTCTAAATTGATCTTTTTTGCATTATGAAAGAAACTCGTCTCCGAACTTTATATATTTCATAGTCTCCTCAGTAAATGTATGTGCTATCTTAGATTGATATCTAAGAATAGGATCCTCAGAAACTAGTCTAATTACATCATAACTCTCTTTAGGCAACTGACGGGCTACATGTTAATTTTCTTTTCAACTCTTTTAAATTTAGTATCAATCTTGGCTTCATGTTCTACTAAGAAATTAACAATTAGTTGATATTCCTTAATAGAGTCAAGAATGATAAATTTTGATTCTAATTCTTCTTGAAGACATTCTCAAGTTCTTCTATCAAAGTAGAACTTTTTGAAAGCTCAATCATACATTCAATATTTTCTTCAGATGGAATTAATCCTAAGTCTTTGAAATATTTTTATTTCTTTTTTTTTAAATTTATTTGTAAGTTTTTTTTCTAATGAAGTGTAAAATAGATGTGGAGGTGCAAACTAAAAAAAGTTATCAACACTATATACATCATTAGGCAAGACCTCAATCCATTGTCCACTATTGTCTCGCTTGATAGTGGAATATAATAGAAATTTTGATCATAGTAGGCCCCAAATTCTCTTACGGGTGGTGAATCTTCACGCACATTCGTGTAAGAGTCAATGGGATTTCTTCCTAGATTTTCCTATTTCTTGAATGATTGGGACAAACTATCATTACTTGAAAGGAATCCATTCCAGATTTAGAACAAATTCTTACATATGTTGATCTATCATTCATGGCTTTTGTTTCCATCCGCATTTCTACTATAAATGGTTGTCCAAGAATTACTTCATATCAGCAGTTATCTTGCACAAAGAAGTGAAATTCTTCTCGAACACCTCCTATCATAATAGGTACATGTGCACATGCACCTAGCAAGATCCTTGGCCCATTATCAATTGTTGTCATTCTCCAGCCATGGTCTTTGTCAATGGGTCATCTCAATTTATCGAAATATTTCTTTGATATTACTGTTTATCTTTGAGATAGAATCAATTAGTGGTAGAGCTAAACATGAATCTTTCTATTCACCAATCCAAATTTTAACTTTTGGAGTTCCTTGTGCCCAGAAAGCCTTATCGAATTGACTTTCGGCTTTCATCATTTCATTATCAGGAAGAATTGGACCCAAAAAATTTCCATTTACACTTCCTGTTGTAATATCCTCTTCTCATCATTATCGCTATCACTTAATGTGATAGCCTCATTCATTGCTAAGGTTTCCTCTGCAACATCTTGCATATCCTCATCCTGTGGCAGTGGAAACCATCTTCTTCTAATAAGTCTTGAACTCAGGTTTTGCAATTGAAAACACTTGCTCAAGGGACATAGTAACTTGGCTTTTCAATAATATTTCATTCAGAATCTCTCCAGTATCATTGTTCTTCTTGAGTTTTGAAATCATAATTGCCCTTAGAGTTTTCCTAACTTTATTTCTCCCTTTTTCCTCTCCTTGTTTTTTATCATCTTTTTTATCATTTTTATTATTTTAATTTTGATTATTTTCAATTATAGGTTTTTTCCCTCTTTAATAACTTTCTTCTTTTCTTCTTCTGTTGAAGTTTTTTTTGATTTTCTTATACTTGAGTATTCTCATCTGATGGTTTCTTACCTTCTTTAATAACATTTCTTTTTTCCTCTTTAGTTAGGTTTGTAGTATCTTTAAACTACACTTTCTTTTCATTATCAGTATTACTCTTTTCATTTTTCCTAGTCTACCTTCTTGTCACTCTTTTATCTTCCTCATCTACCTCCTCTTGCATGTCATCCCATCTCCATTTCTTCCATCTCAAGAGGAGATTTCCATGTAGTTTTTCACATGATTTCATCCCTAGCTCTTACCAGTGCCTCAATTGAATAGGGACCTTGGATTCCAGTAGAACGAGTCCCTTTGTTTAATGGCTCTAGTCTAGCTACTAAGGTACTCACAGATGCATTCTATTGTGGTGTGTACCTGCATGAAAACTAACACCGAATTCCATGATTTTTTAGAAAAGTGCTGAACTCATTTGACATGTATTCACCTCCTCCATTAGATCTTAATGTCTGAATGTACTTCCCTCTCTGCTTTTCCACCATAGCTTTAAAATTCTAGAAGTGAGTGAACACCTCGCTCTTCTCTTTCATGAAATATACCCATACTTTGCGTGTATGGTCATCAATGAAAGTAACATAAAACCTACAACTGCCCATAGATATGGTCTTTGCTGGACCCCAAACATCTGTATGTACTACTTCTAGTACATTCTCACTAACATGCTTGTCATGTGGAAATGATGCTCTTGAGTGTTTACCAAATTGACATGCTGCACATACCCTTTGCATTTCTGCAACTTTGAAATTTGGTAGTCCATGGACAATCTCCTTTGATTGCATCAATTTCAGCCTTTGCAAGTTTGCATGTCAAATCCGTTTGTGCCACATCTCTATATCTGCAATAACTCTTGCACCTTTTGCAAACATGGCAGCATTCATTTCAGGAATCTTCACATTTAAGGTGAACATCCTACCCACTTTGTTTCCTTTGGCAACCAGTCGTCCATCCTGCTTGTACTCTTCTACATATAATCCATTAGCATTGAACCTGACTTGTAAGTCAACCATTTGTCCAATAGAAACCAGATTCTTTGTTATATTTGGAACATGCAGCACATCAACAAAATGTTATACCTTTCCATCCTCCATAGATAGTGCTATGTTTCTTGTATGCTCAAGCTTCTCAAAATCATCTGCACTTGTGGATGCTTAATTATTCTGCTGCCTTCTGTTATTTTGATTCTTCAACCTACAATCACATTCAAAGTGTCGAGGTTTACCAAAATTCCAACATCCTTTACTCTCATTACCTGAATCATTTCTTTGGAAATTTTTGCGGCCTCTTTTGCTCCCCCTGCCTTGAGACTATCCTCTTCCTCCTGCATGATTATGCTGTTAACTTTGGTCTTGGTTACTATTTCATCTTCCACTTCCAAAACCTCTACCTCTGCCTCTTCCTCTACCAGAGTAGAATACCTGCTCAGAACTAGATTTTCCTTGGGATTTTGAATCCTCACCAAGATTCATTTCTTCAATAATCAGCATAGATACCAGATCTGCAAAATTCGGAATATTTTCCCTCGTCTGTATAGAAGTTCTGAACTGCTTATATGCAGCTCTTAAACCATGAAGACACACTTCCACCTTATCATCATCATCTACATTCACACCAATAGATGCAAGTGACTCACATATGCTTTTGATTTTCAAGGTGTAGTCACTTACCGACATGCTCTTCTTCTCCAATGTATGTAGCTCGTTCTTGAGTTTCACTTTTTGTGCCTTTGTATTGGTCTCATACAATGTGACTAAATTGTTCCAAACCTCTTTTGGAGTATTGGCATCATGTATGTGTCCAATCATGCTATCCTGTATGCTAATAAATAGCCAGTACATTACCTTTCATGCTCCTTGAGTCCATTCGTCATATGCTTTTACCTGATATGCAGTCGGACTCCTTTCTAGTAAGTGCGGAGCATTTTCATTCTCTCCTTCGATGTACTTCCTGTAGCCTTTTCCCATCAGGAAATTCGTCATTCTGAATCTCCAAGCATGGAAGTTGTTCTTGTCCAGCTTATCGCTCATAAGCTGACTCATTCCATCTGCGTTTGCCATTTCTGCATCAATTCACAACACTGCAAAACACTACAAGTAGCACTTCTGCTTGAACACTGTTGCACTATGATGTGATTGTTCGATCTCAGAAAAACACAGTTTTCGTGTATCAACAGTACACGGAATTGCTTGAAATGTTGGATCTGGAATATATGAGTGTTTCCGAACACAACGCAAGTTATAGTTTCTGAAATTGACTTGGTTTTTCTGTGGTCCCTACATTGCGGGCTTGAAATGTAGGTTAGTTTGTGAATTTTGTTTTCTACCTTCATGCCAATTTTCATAGCAAACGGAGGTCGTTTGTGAATCGTGTTTTCTCCATGCCTTGCTGCATACTTTTCACTATCGCCTTCTCCACGAGCTCTCTACAGCCATGTGGCTTTGATACCATGTCACGAGGAAGGAGATAAGAAAGAGAGCTCACACACACACTCTCACTCTCAAGGAGAAGCACACACATAGATTGAGGCAAGGAAGAAGATCTTCTTCTTCTATTACATAAAAAAAGGAATGTACAAGAATGACCTAAAAACAAGAATACAACAAGTGCAATATATAAAGATCAATACATAAGGAAAAACCTAATGTCCGCGAATGAGTGAGCTGGCAAGGAACAAATGTGCCATCACTCTGAGTAGATAAATCTAATAAGGCTCAATAAGTATCTCAGACATATACCGACGTGACCACTATACATGTCAAAGAAACAAAAAACTAGTACGTGTCATCTTGGATCATCACATGTTGAGCTTGATATCTCAACACCAACCACCTCCTCATGTGTGCAAAGGCTATTGCAATTAATGTGGAAAATAGCATTTGTTTAGAGCTTGCCCTAAGATCCCCAATAACGTCTCCACTATTACTCAAGTTAATGTGATCGAAGTGATTGAATCATCTCCAAGTGATAAAAAATATATAGTGCCATTGATAGCTATTACCAGAGCTAAAGTCAAGGAGAATTTAGAAAGAGAAGCATTGTACCATCCGAAGGTTGATGAGGAGCAAGAACCTAAAGCTCAAGTGGTCGAGGACTCAAAGGAACTAGTGGAGACCTCTAAAAGTAAAAAGACTCAGAGATGGAAGTCAAGGCAATAAAAACTTAAACAAAAATACTTTAAAAGAAACCAAGATAGGTGAAATCCACAAGACACATAAGAAGATTCACATGGTGACCAAGGAGTCAAAGAGAGTAAAGGCATGATCAATTCTAGCACATCCTATGAATGAAGATGTAAACATGTGGTTGAAAGCCTATCAATCCAGGATAGAGATAGGGCCTATCATAGAACAACATGAAAGAAGCTATCCTAGAGGAGATTTGGAGAAGGAGAGATTGGAAAGATGTAAAAAATTAATTGATATTGCACAAGCCATACTGGAGAATTCTATATCAGCCTTTCCTGAGACTAGGATACCAGAAAATCAATTTGGTTTAGATGTTGCAAAACCAGAACACAAAAAAGGATAACAAGATGACAAGAGAAAGCAAAATATCACCGTAAAAGGGGAAGAACAAGATTCAATAATCCTAGAAATAGAGGCAAACTGGCCAAGCGACCTATGGGCTAGAATTCAAGAAGATCTGTAGAAAAAAAGTGGAAACACACCAACCCCTTTCGAAGAGCTAAACACCATTGGGAATCAACCTGCATTAGAAACGAAGGAGATATATGAATAAATATCAATCTTGGATCTTGGATCAAAATAGAGAGGAAGTAATTAGTATATTAATACTTCCCAACTACTTGGGGGAGAAAGAGAGGAAGTTGGAATTATTTAATGCCCCTACCATCAGAGGCAGAGAAGGGAGATCACAAGATGAAGCCTCTCACAATTTATTTGAACTTAAGAAAACAAAGGTTCAATGTTCTCTAACGATAGAAGAGTTGCTATGGATTAAGCCGCGGTTGTGGAAACATTTGGCCAAACAATTAAAGGTAGTACTGGGGCAACCACTCAAGGAGAAAAAAACAAGAAGAAGCCCCACACACTTTTCAAATTTCGATAGAAAAACTGGGAGAGCTCAGCGAGGGAGATGAAGGAAATACATGTCTTCCCATCACGTTCAATGGATACATGAACAAAGCAATCTTAGGCACAAGAGTAGGCATAGGAATAGCCACTAAGGAGATATGAGAAAAATAGGGAAAGTTAGCCCTATGACCCACTCGAATGAGACTCCAACTAGGAGATGGTCATGTTGAAAGACCATTAGGGATCTTACAAAAGGTCATTCTGACCATGTGTTGAGTAGAATTTTAGCATACCCTATCAATATGTCAGTTTGCAAAAGCAACCAATTATAAAATGATTCTAGGATGAAATTTCATGAGACAATTGAGAGGAGTACAAGATTGGGTAAGAGATGCGTTGTACCTCCAACATCATGGTGCTACGAGGAAAATAAGTATGCACACCTTCACATATAGAGATGTACCTCCTTTGCAGTGGAATACTATACAAAAAGACGAAGATAATATGTCCATCCATAGTGGTGGATCAAATGATAAATCCTAGATGAATAACGATGTCCAACTATGGATGTGAAAAGAAGGTAAACGAGAAGAAGGAAGACAACAATTATAGCCAATAGGGCATAGAAATTACAAACCTATAGAAGACCTACGTGCCACAAATCTTTCTAGATGAAGCATTCGAGCCACATGGATGGATGGAAATCTTAGCAACACTAGATGTCTGTATAAACCAAGAAGTGTTAACAATGAAGGAATGTGTTGATGAAGAAGGATACGATGTAAATTTGTACATGGTGGTCCTCCAAGAAGTAGAAGTGGGAGAAATAGTAGACAAAGAGTGGAGTGAGGACTACGAAAGCATTGAAATGGAACCTGAATTTGATTCAAAAGAACAATTGTTGAAAGAGCTGGAACAAGATGAAGATCAAGAAAATACGAGAATACTTGCCTTAGAGAGGTATTAGGAGAAACATGATGAAGAGACAGTTCAAGTTCCGAAAGAACAACATCCTAACCTATTTGAAGTATCATAACATTTTTAAGCAATATGAGGTAGAGGAAAGAAAAATAGCCATTCAAAGGCCAAAAAGAGAAGCTCAGGAAGGAGAAACATAGAAAACAATGAAAAAACTAAGAAGGTTGCAAGAAACTAAGGATTACGACCACCACGTGCTAGAGAGATGACTCTCATCCCAACCTTATGCTTGTATATATAGCTCCTCGAATCCCTGGGGACCACAAATGTAACTAGAGTCCACAAGTGCATGTGCAATCTCCTCCACTCCTTTAATATCTTCCACTAGAGTCTACTAGTGGTTGGGGTGATCTCGACCACTACTTCAATACCTTTCACTAGATTCCACTAGTGGTTGGTGTACTCACCACTCAAGTTAAGTCTCACTGGGCTCAAGTTAACTCATCTTAACTTGAGTTAGAAGGCTCTAGAGTTCCTTGGGCAAAAATCTCTCCCCATGCTTCCCATGGAGGTTGAACCCAAGACCTCCTCCTTCACAACCTTGAGACTTGACCACTAGGCTAAGTGGATCACTTGTTTAAAAGAGCACATGAACTTATGCTTAAGTCTAGTCTCAAGATCTTTGGTCATACACACGAGTGACCAAACGATGTCCGATTTCAAATCTGTTTGATCTAGATGGATCCTTAGATCATAGAATTACTTTATTACATTCTTTCCCCTTGGGAAAGATTTTCATCCTCAAAAATAAAGCTATATATAGTAACTATAGGCAGCCCTTGAGCCTCATCTTCTTAAACTAGAAGAACATGGTCATGTTCTAAAACTTAGAAGAACATGTCTCATCTCTGTGGTGGTATCGTTGCCCAAATGATTCAAAACACCATCTTGCTTTGCACTTTGATAAACTAGCCAAAATACAAAGTAGTGAGTGAATTACAAGGGTGGATCTAAAAATATCCCTAGCCATTTTATTGTTTCCTGATGTGCGATCTAGTCACAAACATATGAAATGGATGGATTCCAATTACTAGTCCATTTCTAGGGAGAACTGGTGGAGTGGTGTCTGAATTACTGGGGTTTAAGGTGGGAATTTAAGTTCCAATCCCTTTGGTGTCCCCTCACCAAGGAAAAAATGCGCTTCTTATGTGATGAATCTTCCACTAGGGAATTTGGACCAATGTAAAAGCTAACAAAATTTGCGATGCTCCTTCTTGGTGTAAATATTGCTTACATGGCAGGTAAGTCTTGGGATACTTGTTCTTTTCATGCCTCAAGTCAGTGTTAGTCTGATAGGCCCTTGGAAGAATCATGTTGCCGCAAGGAAAAATCAACTAGAAGTAAGCACTTCTAGGTGAAGCAATCAGCTAGTCGGGAACATTCTGGAATGTTATAAGAAGCAAGGACCTTTGGAAGATTTGGAAAGAGAGGTGTGCTACTAACTTGACAACCCTCCTAAATAATGGTCAATCGAAAGATATATTTTCCTTTTAGTCAAAAGAACTTCCAACTATATGAAATCCCCACCGTTTAAACATCATAGAGTGTTCTTCCTTGATAGCAACAAGATTAATTTCAAGTGTGCCCCCAATGAGGTGGATAAAAGGGTTATTGAACTTCTTTGTAATGTTCTCTAATTCTAGCAAGTTTTAGCTATCCCTTCTTCATGGGATTGGGGGTTCTCATGGGCACTAGGCCTGTTCACTTTCTCTTATGGAGGTTGAGCTGAAGTGTAATCCCCTGAGCTTTGAATATGAAAGTGCAATTGTACAAGTGAATGACCACAATACCTGCAGGACCCCCATATCCCACATAGCCGAGGTCAAACAAGGTAACAACTCACTTACAATTGGTTTAACTAGCCCAATCCATTGCATATCTAGCTCGAGGATCGAACCCTAGACCTCTGGCTCAAGAGGCTAGAACCAAACCAATTGCCCTACAGGACGTGGACATGCTTGTTCACTTGTACAATTCTTGTTTTTACTAATTAAAACTGTAGCCAAACTTCTTTTGAAAGAAAAGAATAATTCAAAGTTTCAAAAAATATTCAGAGTTTAATTCAAAAGTGTGAGACTTAAGTTAGTACAAAATTATGAGTAAGAATATTTTCCGCAAAGATTTTACAAGTAATTTAAACTTTCTTAACTCCGTGGTTTAAACTTTGCATTGGATGGCATTTGCGATTGCCTTTTATGGTTACATCACCAATGATGGTGCATCCTCTCTCTCTCTCACAGACACACAAACATGCCGTTCGAACACTCTCTGCGACATACCTGCACGATATGCAAAGGCTGAAATTTGGTAGTCCATGGACAATCTCCTTTGACTGCATCAATTTCAGCCTTTGCAAGTTTGCATGTCAAATCCGTTTGTGCCACATATCTATATTTGCAATAACTCCTTCACCTTTTGCAAACATGGCTGCATTCATTTCAAGAATCTTCACATTTAAGGTGAACATCCTACCCACTTTGTTTCCTTTGGCAACCAGTCGTTCATCCTGCTTGTACTCTTCTACTTATAATCCATCAGCATTGAACCTGACTTGTAATCCCTAGTCAACCATTTGTCCAATAGAAACCAGATTCTTTGTTATATTTGGAACATGTAGCACATCAGCAAGATGTTTTACCTTTCCATCCCCCATCGATAGTGCTATGTTTCCTGTATGCTCAATAGGATGTGATGTGTCATCACCTGTTTCAACATATCTAGGAACTAGCAATTTTTGCAAAGTACAAAACCATTCCACATGACTAGTCATGTGATTTCAAGCACCTCAATCAAAATACCAGACATTTCATTTGATTTTGAAACACCATCGGACATCGTATTCATCATGTGATGTTGAACCATGAACAACTTCTCAGAATCATCTGCACTTGTGGATGCATAGTTATTCTGCTGCCTTCTATTATTTTGATTCTTCAACCTACAATCACGTTCAAAGTGTCAGGTTTACCACAATTCCAACATCCTTTACTCTCATTACCTGAATCATTTCTTTGGAATTTTTTGCGGCCTCTTTGGCTCCCCCTGCCTCGAAACTGTCCTCTTCCTCCTGCGTGATTTTGTTGTTGACTTTGGTATTGGTTACTATTTCCTCTTCCACTTCCAAAACCTCTACCTCTGCCTCTTCCTCTACCAGAGTAGAATACCTGCTCAGAACTAGATTTTCCTTGGGATTTTGAATCCTCACCAAGATTCTTTTCTTCAATAATCAACATAAATACCAAATCTGCAAAATTTGGAATATTTTCCTTGGTCTGTATAGAAGTTATGAACTACTTATATGCAGCAACTAAACCATGAAGACACACTTCCACCTTATCATCATCATCTACATTCACACCCATAGATGCAAGTGACTCACATATGCTTTTGATTTTCAAGGTGTAGTCACTTACCGACATGCTCTTCTTCTCCAATGTATGTAGCTCGTTCTTGAGTTCCACTTTTTGTGCCTTTGTATTGGTCTCATACAATGTGACCAAACTGTTCCAAACCTCTTTTGGAGTATTGGCATCATGTATGTGTCCAATCATGCTATCTTGTATGCTAATAGATAGCCAGTACATTACCTTTTGCTCCTTGATTCCATTCCTCATATGCTCTTACCTGATATGCAGTTCAATTCCTTTTTGGTAACTGCAGAGCATTTTCATTCTCTCCTTCCATGTACTTCCAGTAGCCTTTTCCCATTAGGAGATTCGTTATTCTGAATCTCCAAGCATGGAAGTTGTTTTTGTCCAGCTTATCGCTCATAAGCTGACTCATTCCATGTGCGTTTTCCATTTTTGCAACAATTCATAACACTAGAAAACACTACAAGCAGCACTTCTGCTTGAACACTGTCGCACTATGACCTGATAGCTCGATCTCAGAAAAACACAGTTGTCGTGTATCAACAATACACAGAATCGCTTGAAATTTTGGATCTGGAATATATGAGTGTTGCCGAACACAATGCAAGTTACAATTTCTGAAATTGACTTGGTTTTTTTGTGGGCCCCACCTTGCGGGCTTGAAATGTAGGTTAGTTTGTGAATTTTGTTTTCTACCTTCACGTTGATTTTCATAGCAAATGGAGGTCGTTTGTGAATCGTGTTTTCTCCATGCCTTGCTGCGTACTCTTCACTATCGCCTTCTCCACGAGCTCTCTACAGCCACATTGGCTCTTATACCATGTCACGAGGAAGGTGATAAGGAAGAGAGCTCACACACACACTCTCACTCTCAAGGAGAAGCACACACATAGATTGAGGCAAGGAAGAATATCTTCTTTTTCTTCTATTACATAAAAAAAGGAATGGACAAGAATGACCTAAAGAACAAGAATACAACAAGTGCAATATATAAAGATCAGTACATAAGGAAAAACCTAATGTCCACGGATGAGTGAGCTGACAAGGAACAAATATGCCATCACTCTCAGTAGATAAATCTAATAAGGCTCAATCAAGTATCCTTGACATATATCGGCGTGACCACTATACATGTCAGAGAAACGAAAAACTAGTACGTGTCATCTTGGATCATCACATGTTGAGCTTGATATCTCAATAGCCACAACCTCATGTGTGCGAAGGCTATTGCAATTAATGTGGCAAAGAGCATTTGTTTAGAGATTTCCCTAAGAACCCCAATAAGGTCTCCACTATTACTCAAATTAATGTGATCAAAGTGATTGAATCATCTCCAAGTGATAAAAAATATACAGTGCCGTTGATGGCTATTACTAGAGCCAAAGTCAAGGAGAATTTAGAAAGAGAAGCATTGTACCATCCAAAGGTTGACGAGGGGCAAGAACCTAAAGCTCAAGCGGTCAGGGACTCAGAGGAACTAGAGGAGACCTCTAAAAGTAAAAAGACTCAGAGATGGCAGTCAAGGTAAGAAAAACTTAAACAAAAATGGGTTAAAAGAAAGGTTGAAGAGAAGGAGAAAACTTTAAAAGAAACCACGATAGGTGAAATCCACAAGACACATTAGAAGATTCACACAATGACAAAGGAGTCAAAGAGAGTACATGCAGGATCAATTCTAGCAGATCCTATGCATGAAGATGTAAACATGTGGTTGAAAGCCTATCAATCCAAGATAGAGCTAGGGCCTAGCATAGAACAACATGAAAGAAGCTATCCTAGAGGAGATTTGGAGAAGGAGAGATTGGAAATATGTAAAAAAATAATTGATATTGCGCAAGCCATACTTGAGAATTCTATATCAGCCGTTCCTGAGACTAGGATACCAAAAAACCAATTCCAAGAAGGTTTAGATGTTGCAAAACTAGAACACAAAAAAGGATAGCAAGATGACAGGACAAAGGAAAATATCACCATAAAAGGGGAAGAACAAGATTTGATAATCCTAGAAATAGAGGCAAACTTGCCAAGCGACCTGTGGGCTAGAATTCAAGAAGATTGGTGGAAAAAAGTGGAAACACACCAACCCCTTTCGAAGAGCTAAACACCATTGGGAATCAACCTGCATTAGAAACGAAGGAAATATATGAATAAATATCAATCTTGGATCGAAATAGAGAGGAAATAATCAATATATCAATACTTCCCAACTACATGGGGGAGAAAGAGAGGAAGTTGGAATTATTTCATGCCCCTACCATCAAAGGCAGAGAAGGGAGATCACAAGATGAAACCTCTCACAATTTATGTAAACTCAAGAAAACAAAGGTTCAGTGTCCTTTAACGATAGAAGAGTTGCTATGGATTAAGCCGCGGTTGTGGAAACATTTGGCCAAACAATTAAAGATAGAAGTGGGGCAACCACCCAAGGAGAAAAAAACAAGAAGAAGCCCCACACACAATTCAAATTTCGATAGACAAAGTGGGAGAGCTCAGCGAGGGAGATGAAGGAAATACCTGTCTTCCCATTACGTTCAATGGATACATGACCAAAGCAATCTTAGGCACAAGAGCAGGAATAGGAATAGCCACTAAGGAGATATGAGAAAAATGGGGAAAGTTAGCCCTATGACCCACTCGAATGAGACTCCAATTAGCAGATGGTCATGTTGAAAGACCATTAGCGATCTTAGAAAAGGTCATTCTGACCACATGTTGAGTGGAATTTGAGCATACCCTAGCAATATGTCAGTTTGGAAGAGCAACCAATTATAAAATGATTCTAGGACGACCTTTCATGAGACAATTGAGAGTAGTACAAGATTGGGTAAGAGATGCATTGTACCTCCAACATCAGGGTGCTACCACGAAAATAAATTTGCACACCTTCACATATAGAGATGTACCTCCTTTGCAGTGAAATACTATACAAAAAGAAGAAGATGATATTTCCATCCATAGTGCGGGATCAAATGATCAATTCTGGATGAATGAAGATGTCCAACTATGGAAAAGAAGGTAAACGAGAAGAAGGAATACATCAATTATGGCCAATAGGGCATAAAAATTACAAACCTATAGAAGACCCACTATATGTGCCACAAATTTTTCTAGATGCATTCGAGCCACATGGATGGATGGAAATCTTAGCAACACTAGATGTCTGTATAAACGAAGAAGTGTTAACGATGAAGGAATGTGTTGATGAAGAAGGATACGATGTAAATTTGTACATGGTGGTCCTCCAAGAAGTAGAAGTTGGAGAAATAGTAGACAAAGAGTGGAGCGAGGACTATGAAAGCATTGAAATGGAACCTGAATTTGATTCAAAAGAACAATAGTTGAAAGAGGTGGAACAAGATGAAGATCGAGAAAATACGAGAATACTTGCCTTAGAGAGGTATTAGGAGAAACATGATGAAGAGACAATTCAAGTTCCAAAAGAACAACATCCTAAACTATTTGAAGTATCATAACATTTTTAAGCAATATGAGGTAGAGGAAAGAAAAATAGCCATTCCAAGGCCAAAAAGAGAAGCTCAGGAAAAAGAAACATAGAAAACAATGAAAAATCTAAGAAGGTTGCAAGAAACTAAGGATTACGACCACCACGTGCTAGAGAGATGACTCTCCTCCCAACCTTATGCCTGTATATATAGCTCCGCGAATCAATGGGGACCACAAATATAATTAGAGCCCACAAGTGCATGTGCGATCTCATCCACTCCTTTAATATCTTCCACTAGAGTCTACTAGTGGTTGGAGTGATCTCGACCACTACTTCAGTACATTTCACTAGAGTCCACTAGTGGTTGGTGTACTCACCACTCGAGTTAAGTCTCACTAGGCTCAAGTTAACTCATCTTAACTTGAGTTAGAAGGCCTTAGTGTTAATTGGGCAAAAATCTCTCCCCATGCTTCCCATGGAGGTTGAACCCTAGACCTCCTCCTTCACAACCTTGAGACTTAACCACTAGGCTAAGTGGATCACTTGTTTAAGACAGCACATGAACTTATGCTTAAGTCTAGTCTCAAGATCTTTGGTCATACACACGAGTGAACAAACGATGTCTGATTTCAAATTTGTTTGAACTGGATGGATCCTTAGATCATAGAATTACTTTATTACATTCTTTCCCCTGGGAAAGATTTTCATCCTCAAAAATAAAGCTATATATAGTAACTATAGGCAACCCCTGAGCCTCATGTTCTTAAACCGGAAGAACATGGTCATGTTCTAAAACTTAGAAGAACATGTCTCATCTTTGTGGTGGTATCCTTGCTCAAATGATTCAAAACACCATCTTGTTTTGCACTTTGATAAACTAGTCAAAATACAAAGTAGTGAATGAATTACAAGGGTGGATCTAAAAATATCCCTAGCCACTTTATTGTTTCTTGATGTGTGATCTAGGCACAAACATATGAAATGAATGGATTCCAATTACTAGTCCATTTCTAGGCATAACTGGTGCATGGACTTAGTAATGAACACAGGATTCTTATCCCTTGCAAGTCTTTGAGAACTCTTGATTCACTTGAATTTGATTTGGAAAACTTGAAGTTTGGTTGACCCAAACATCTAACTTGGATGTTTGTAGTATGGTTTACTTTCAACCAACATTTACTTGATTTTTCTCCCCAATTGGAGGACTACTTTGTCGTAATGGGCTTGAAAATCCTATGTAAATTGTAGGAGAAAGTGTTCCATTTACTTTGGTTCAACCTTACTATATCTTGACCAAGTAAAATTCAACCCATCAAAACTGTTTTCAAAGACTTCAGCTAAAAGTCTTGGGAATTGTCAATCTTATGAGCAATTCCTAACTTATCTATTCTAGAGAATACTGGACTCTAGATATTCATGAGAGTTATGCTAGTAATTGGAAAGCAAACCCAAATGAATAATCCACTCTTGGACTTGTCATATTTTGAAGATTGAATAAGTTCTTATACAAAACATCTATCTACAATGTTTAATTTAGGTATCGAGCTCCAATCAGCTAACCCTTCTAAGTGGCACTAAGGACAAGTGTCTATGCTTAGGTAGAGGAAAAGCATCCATTATTGGTTACACAGATTCTAACTATGCTGGTTGTGTGGACAATCGTAAGTCTACATCAGGGTACATTTTTCATTTTGCTGGATGTGCTATCTCTTGGAGATCTCGTCTTCAAGAATGTATAGTTGTTTCCACCATAGAAGCAGACTATGTTGCAGCAAGTGAGGCATGTAAGGAAGCATTGTGGCTTTCTCGTCTTGCTTGTGATATGGGTTTCCCTCAACATGTACCTCATTTGCTCAGTAATAGTTAGAGTGCCATTGCTTTGGCTAAGAATCTAGTCTATCATGGAAAGACCAAGCACATTGAGGTGAGGTATCACTTCATTAGAGATTGCTTAGCCACTGAGTGCATTATTCTTGAGAAGGTACACACTCGAGATAATGCTACAGATGCTTTGACTAAAGCTCTACCACAAGATAGCTTTCTACACTGTTGTCACTTGATGAAGGTTACTTGATTCATGATCTTACATAGTCACTTGTATACTGTGTAACATGCCCATTAGGTGGGAGGTATAGTTTGTATACTTACACTCAGGGATTCTTTATTTTTCTCCCATAGTTACTTTGGCCATATTGGCCTTTAGTGGGAGATTGTTACCATTATTGTCCATGTGAAAGGCCAAATGGCCACCGGACACTTCTTTGTATATGTTATTAAATAAAACATATAGTGCCCTGGTCAGTCATAGACTGTAAGTTTGACCGCATTTGTAAGACCTAAGAACTCTGTCTTCGTGCTCCTTGTGTACTGTGTGTACTAAGTATTTTGCAATCTCTATGCAGAGTACTGTGTGCGGCCTTAGGAGGTCAATTTTCTACTCCTAGGATATCATCATGGAGCTCGCAAGAAGGTTAATGCATTATGGTGCATCGTCACCTAAATACTTCATTTCTGGTCATACTCTAAGAATTACACAAAGTTTGATCATCATACTCAAGGTGATTAGGAGATCAAACATGGGATTATATGATGCATCATGTATTGGTTGCAAAAGGAGTGTGGAATATTATGCAGGGTGTTGAAAAACATCCTATTACACCTATAAACACAGTTGCTGAAGGTGATGCAGATGGCATTGAAGATGATGATATTTTTCATGTTCTTACTCGTGCTACAGTTCTTGCTGCACGTATTATAGATCAAATTTGTTGGGATGGTAGAGATGCTTAGGCACATACATTGATAGCCTTGTCTGTCAAACGTGCCATTATTCCTCACATTCACTCTTGCTGAATAGCTAAGGATGCTTGGGATACACTTACCACTTTATACTAGGCAAGGAATGAGGCTCATATTGCTTACCTCTAAAAATAGTTGGAGAGTGAGCACATGAATGAAGGAGATTCCGTGGATAGTTTTCTAACAAAGATCAAAGATTTGAAGGAACACTTGATTTTTGTAGATGAAGTATTGCCTGATAGTTCACTTGTGCAGACTGTTCTAAATGGTCTTCCAAATTCATATAAGAGTTTTTGCTTCTACTTTTCGTTTGATGATGAAAGACAATCCAAATGCCTTACCAATTAGGAGTTACTATCTATTCTGTTGCACGAAGCTCAGTCTAGGTAGAACAAGTCCATTACACATGTTGCACATCAAGCTTTCCTGGCTAGTCAGAAGCACAAAGGTAAATGAAGCTCTTCTATTAGAAAGCAGAAATATGCTAATTGAGCACAATCAAAGAAGGATGAAAGAGATGAGAAGAAAATGTTAAATGTAAAATGAGTTATGGGTTAAACTGATACCGATTAAGCGTTCCTTTACGTTCTATTCAAATGCTCCTCTTTCACTTGGTTCCAAATCTTTAACCGCAATCGTTCTCTTAGCCACGTGGGTTCTTGGGAGTGGTAGGGGTCTGTTAGACAGAGGCCCTGTACTATTTTCCCAACTTTTCACACATTCATAAATAATCCATCACGTCTTAGCGCAGTGGTTGATTCTAACTATTGACAACTATTCGGCATGCGGAAACTTATCGTATACCGACTCAAGTCACAAGTTCCTACCACAATTGACAAACTTACCAATGCTTCTGTTCACTTACAGATCTTTACCGATACAAATTCTTCATAAGATCTGAATCCTCAGTGAACGCAGACTATTGTATCGAATCTGGTCACTTAACCAAAAAAAAAAAAATACTAAAAGGCAAATGATTCACTTCGACCTTACACAGTCTCTCGCAGGATGACAAACCACACTATTTCGTGATGGAACAGATCCAGAACCGTATATAACTTATCACCAAACAAACTCATAACACAAGACTACCGAATGGAACTTGGCACGATAGGGAGAATGGTAGAATAGTTCGATGCGAATAGAATAGAACAGAGCTCAATGCTCTCATCAATACCTCATACATGGTCTCAAATATGATGCTCGCCATTTCCCAAATTGGATCAATATAACAGACAGACAGAACACCTATACACACAATACTAGACTTGCAAATTCCACACACCTCGGTTCGCGACGTGATCAACCCACTCACTACAATACCCAACAGAAGCAAAGGCGCTTCCCAAAAACTGCCGATCTCTACCGCTTTCCTTTGTGCGCTTTAAATAGAAGTCTGCTACAATGTTTTCACGAATCCACTTTTTACGGCACCTGTCCGGGTTCATCCGTCCTGGTTCGGCGGCCCTCTAACACTGGCACGCACGGTGGACTCGAACCCGCAGGTGCAGTGCTGTTGGCAACATCCTTTTGCACTGCCTATCGGTCCATGCCAGGGTTTGACTCCCCAATCCTTTCTGACCGCACTTGTTCTAGTGGCGGAACAAGTATAGCCAGCCATCTCCTGCGAAAAAGTGTCCAGCTATTTTGAACACGGCTATCCAACTGTTGTTTTAATAAATCTATGTCCACATTTGTCATCAATGTGGCATTTAGTTCTACGCCCTCATCTTTTAATATCTGCCTTTCAAACTCCTGCAATACTTGTATCCTTGACTGCAAAATTTCATTTTCGGCTTACAGGTGAGCATTCAGGGTAGAAAAACTTGACATTTCGGTTTGAATTTGTGTTTGGATAGTTTGCTGCCACTGATTAAAGTCTTGGACACACTTTTTTGCGGTGATCAATTCTGCCATAAGATGCTGGTTGTTTTTCTATAACACCTGTATTAAAGCTTCTTTGTCATCCAATTCTTTTTGCATCTGTGTCATTAAATCGTTTTTGTGCTGAATCGCTTGTTCTTGTTGCCGTAAATATTGAGAAACCTCTTGGAGTTGGTTTTGCATTCTTATGACAAAATCGGGTTGGGGGTCATCCGGTGCTTGCTCTGGACTGGCAGTTGGCAAGTTGTCTGCCATTCGTTGTTTAATGGACAGCCGAAACGGCGTCCCTACTGTCTGATTCTGTGCGCTGTTACCTGTATGAAAGAAAGATGCAGACGAGGTGGAGGGTTGAGCTGCTTCCTCAGGCTCTGTGTGGTGTTCAGAATTTATTTGATCATATTCACCGGGATAAAAAGGGGGGGACCAGTGTAGCTGCTTATCCTTTACAGATTGGACAAAATTAAATATAGCAGCTAAATAGGCTGCTAGTCTGCTGTTGGTGTGGGATCTTCTCTTATCCCCGACAATGATTTGTGCGTAGAGGTGGTCATAGAGCCAATGTGTCCAGCTCACCGGACCTCCTTCTTCGGCATGCAATAGGGGGGAAAAATTTTCTTTCGACATTAAGTCGAATTTTACTAGTAAACAAAGCTTTTCTAAATACCATTTAAATTGTTCTCGTCGGTGATAGGTGGCGTTTTTCAACATGTAATACCGTCGGGGGCCTTCACAGTCGCCAAATTCCTTCTTCAGGTCCTCATTTGAACATTTAAGATATCGGGCACCATCATAGAGTGGTAGTTTAAATACGGCTGAGACGAGCTGGGGCAAAAATCGTACCTGATTGAGAATGAAGCCGCTGGTTTGTCGCATGCTATGTAATTGGTCCTCTGCATCGTCATTAGCAATCCATTGTTTCCATGGTAATTGGGCAAACTGGAGGAGCCCTATCTTCTGTAGCCAATCTTCATTCTTTTGCAATTTGATGTCGAGCTCGATTTTAAATTCGGTGGAGAATTTATGCTGGGTCTTTTCTGATGCAGAAGTTACTGCGTCATCTGCTTCATCTTGTAGGGTGGTATGTGTTGTTGTTACCACATAAGTCTGCGTATGGGCGCGCTTTCTGAATTGCCAGCGGAGAATGTCAGATTCCGACATACTTGGTTAAGGGTTGCTGAGAAGAATATACTGGAAGTTGCTAACAGGTGCTGAATCTCGAAGAATGCTAATTTAGAAAGCTATACTCTGTAAACGCATTTTATAAACACCGATGCTTGAACGGCCATTTTCTCTACTGATTGTATGTCAGTAGGACATGACTCTTCCCTCCCTTGATAATATTTGTATCCGAGTAAAAATCATTATGCCGCATGTTACATTGTCGATTGATGCTAGACTGAACAAGACTTTTCATGTGCGAAAATGTCAGAAAACCAAAATTTGATTATCATATTCATACATTATGAATTTGGATGGCGAATATACTCATTCGTCGATGAGACCTTCGAGATACATACTCCTAGCCGATCTAAATGTTCGAGCTATCTTTTTCTTAAGAGTTTCTAATAGTTGTTTTAGCGTGTCAGGCTCTAGAAGCTGCGCATCTATTCTAGCAGAGCTAAGTGCAATTGCTTCGGTGAGAACGTTCTCGGCCTGGGTCTGCACAAAAGCTTCCTGTAGATAGAAATCGTTGGCTAGTGCGGCATCCTTGGAAGTCTTCATTTCGTCTAGTTTGGTCTTTAGCTCTGCAATATACTCCTTCTGGTTGCGCAGTTGGTTGTCTTGGCGTTCAAACTGCTGGGTTTGGAAATCAAGAGTTTTCTTAAATGCATCTCGGTCTCTGTGCGTCCTGTCGATATCCTTTAAGTATTGGCCTTCCCGTATTAGTTGTCGTTTGAGGATAGTGTTAACTTCATTTGCGCATTCTTCGGCTCGCCGTAACTGTTCTTGGATTTGTTCGGTTTCTTTCTATTGATCCTGATTCTTCTGGATGGCTTCCTGCAATTGAGTCTTCGTCTCTGCGATCAATTTTTCGAGGGAGGCATTGATATCTTCTTTTGTGTGGATGGTGGCCTTCAGGGCTTGGATTTCTTCATGCGCTGCGTGTAGGAGTCGATCTTTGGCTGCAAGTTGTTCAATGGCTGTATCTCGTTGCTCCACTAGGGTCTGTTCTGCCGAGAATTTGGCTTGGAGCTCTGCTAACTGCGTCTGGAGCTGATGGTTCTCAATCTTTGTGGCTTCGATTTCTTCCTGGAGGGGGGTAATGTCAGCTTCCAGGAGGTCGACCTTGTATTGGTATTCGGCCTTCAGGTTGTCCGTGGCTTCCTGAAACTGTATGGGCAGCTGGTGTGATAACTGCATGAGGAACTGGCCCATGGAGGCTAGTTCCGAAAATACGGTGGGTGGTGGTGGTTGACGAGGCTGAGAGGAGGTATCGGTGAGGAGATTCTGGGAGTTTGGTGGAGAGTAGTTAGGGGAGGAAGAGGAGGAGGGTGTAGGTTCAGGACCGGGTTGGCGGGATGGTTCCGGTGGGATGTCGGGGTTGACAGGTGGGGTAGGCAGAGCAGAGTCAATTGTGGTTACCTTTGCAACGGTTTGTTGTTCGGCTTCTGTATGATTGATGGCCGCAATAAGTTCATCTAGTGCTTTTGTGGCTATTTCCGGTTCATCCTATTGATGCTCAGATTCCTTTTCGGTGGAGAGTATCTCTGTATCTGCTTGGTTTTGTTGGTCTTGTTGCTCTGTCGAAGTGTCGTTGTGTATTGAAGTGGCGGTGTCGTGGTAAGTTTCTTCTTGCTTATCTTCTTCGACGTCTTGTTTCTTTCCAGCGGATCCTTGGACTTCACTTTCTGAAGAGCTGATCCTGATTCGCTTCGTGCGGAAGAGTTGATTGATCTCTTCGTCGTCTTCTTCAGTTTCCTCGAGTGGTTGTGCTCATTCTTCGTGCCTAAGTGCTGGGCCTGTGGGTGGGGGTTGTGCGGCGAGAATGGTTGGGAAGAGGAAGGAGATGATGTGGGGAAGGCGAGAGCGCGGAGAGCTGCCTTTCTGGAGTTGTTTCACTATAGCGACGGATTCTTTATGGATTCGTTGGAAGAAATAGGAGGCAAAGTTTACGGGTTCGCGGGTGGCTAATTCTAGGGCGGAATAGAAGGGGCGAGAGATGCCGTAGGTTCGTTTTTGCAGGTTGAGGATTGCGATGAGGAACTGTAGGGCGGATCGTTCGGGTTCTGGGCGGCAGAGAATGGCATATTCGTTGGATGAGGAGCGGGGAAAGAGTTCGGTCATGCGAGCGATAGGGATGCTAGGACCATTTTCGCGTCCTTGCGGGGTGAGGCGGTAGGCTGCAGAGAAGGCTTGGAAGGTAATGACGGTTCTATATGGGAGGGAAGGGAAGACCCACTGTCGTTCGGAGATGGGGAATTGGGCGATGGCGTGGATGATTTGTGCGGAGAAGGGATGGGCTTCCACTGAGTGCCAGGGCAACTCAGCGAAGTTGGACAACCCTCTGCAGCGCAGGTATTCACCGACGTCTGTCGGGATACCATCACGGAAAGCAGCGTAGTTGGCTAGCGCTTCCATGGTGTTTACAAGCACACTTACAGGTAACACAGAAGACAAGGGTAATACGTATAGTCTCGAAAACACAATAGTGTTTAGGCGCAACCGAGGGGGTTAAATAAGGAGAACACGGTGGGAGGGGGAAGGGGGATGGGTATCATTGTGCGGTGCGGGAAAGGTACTGTTTGCATGCTGGCGTGTGTGCTTGAGTGACCGGTAGGGAGAGGCGGCTAGTAACATAAAGATTTGTACAAAACTCTACTAAAAAGGGAGAAAAGAAAAAAGAAAAACACAAAAATTTATACAAAACGCGGTTCGCCGCCAAATAATTTAATGCGTACTAGTAGTGGGATAATACGGCCGCAGCTTCGACCCATTGATTACCTTTGGAAGTGGATTTCCGGTCAACGTAGTCAACCGAAAAGTTGCCGGACCGATTTGTTCTGAGATCTTGAAAGGGCCGAACCATCGTAGTTTGAATTTTCCTGCTGCTCTATCCGATTTTGCGTTATAGAAGAGTACAAGCTGGCCTACCAAAAAAATTGGAGTCTTCAAATATCGATCGTGTGTCTTGGCTTGCCTTAGTTGTACTTCGCGCATAGTTAAAAAACTGATCCATCGGTGCTCATCAAGTTCTCTGAGTGCGTCCATTCTTGCTGTTAGTGAATATTCTGGTAGCATTTTCTGAGTGATTGCTACACGCAGACTTGGGATGACTAATTCCATGGGTGCTATTGCTTCTAAACCATAAGCTAGTTTGAAAGGTGTCAAGCCTGTTGTTACCTTATATGTAGTCCGGTATGCCCATAATACTGCAGGTAGTAATTGATCCCATCTTTCCGATGCTTCCATGATCAATTTCCGGAGGATATTCAAAAGTGATTTGTTTGTACTTTCGGCCAATCCATTGGCACTTGGATAATAAGGAGAGCTAAAGTTATGTGTGACCTGGAATGATTGTGTAAGGGCCTTCATTAGATTGTTCACAAAGTGAGTACCTTGATCTGAGACAATTTCCAGGGGTAAGCCAAATCGTGGGAAGACATCTGTGAGTAGACATTTTGCTACCGTGACCGCTGTAGCAGATCGTAAAGCCCATGCTTCTGCCCATCTTGTTGCATAGTCTGTACAGGTTAGTATGTATCTGTTGTTACTGAAAATTGCTGGGGGTGTGATTGGACCGATAAAATCTAATCCCCATTTCTGAAATGGTTCAAGTGGCAAGATAGGTTGCAGAGGAAAAAGATGCCTTTGCAAAGGCTGACCAGTTCTTTGACAAGTATCACATTGTTTAACAAACTGTGCGACATCTCTGTACATTGTTGGCCACCAGAGACCTCCTTGCAGAATTTTCCGTTGAGTTAAGTCTGCTGCAAAATGGCCACCAGAAGGAATTGAGTGCGCCAAAGTGATAACTGAATTAACCTCATGAGGTGGAATACAGCGAAGTAAGATTCTAGTATGATCTGTATAATATAGTTCTCCTGCTACGAGCCGGAATCGACGGCTAAAGACTGCCAATTTCCTTCGAACTGCCTTGGTGGTCTCAGATGGGAAGCATCCTTTGGTGAGAAAAGTTAGAATCTGATCATAGTATGTAGATTGTGTTTGTGGGTGGGCCGTCTCATCGAATAGTAGTTCAGCATTATAAATCGCAGGAGTCGTGTCATCTATACCTAGTGGAGCTTCACCGGAATCCAGGCGAGATAAGAAATCTGCTAAGGCATGTGCATTTCCGGGTCGGTGAATGACGTCATAGTCGAATTCTTGTAAAAGTAGCACCCATCGTGCTAATCGTCCACCTAAATGCTGCTGTCTTACTAGATAATCAAGGGCAGCATGATCCACATGAAAGGTAAATTTTCGGCCTAATAAATAATGTCTGAACTTTTTGATTGAGTAAATCAATCCTAGGCATTCTCTTTCAGTAGTAGAGTAATTCTTTTCTGCTGGTGCAAGCCTTCTACTGGCGTAATAAACAGGGCGAAACCACTTATCTGTTTGCTGCATCAGAATACTGCCAATTGCAATATCTGAAGCGTCGACAAAAACATGGAACGGATTGTCCCAGTCCGGTGGTTGTAAAATTGGAGCTTGCGTCAAGAGATGCTTGAGCCGATCAAATGTAGTTTGGCATTCTTCAGTCCATTCAAACTGTCGGGGAGTTTTTGTGATTAGCCTGTTTAATGGTACTGCTAGGTGGGCAAGCCATCGTAAGTGTCTGCCATGCCACCGTATTTGACCCATAAAACGCATTACTTCTTTTGGAGTTGCTGGTATCGGGGCTTCTAATATTGCCGAAATTTTATCTGGGTCTACTCGGATACCTTGAGCAGATACAATATGCCCAAGTAGTTTGCCACATGAAACCGCAAACACGGATTTGTTTGGGTTAAGACAGAGTCTATATTCTCTACATTTCTGAAAACAACATCGTAAATGATTTAAATGTGCTATCATCTTCCCAAAAATCGAGAAGTCGTCAAGATATACTTGCATGAATGAAGTAAGATAAGGAGAAAATATCTCCTGCATACATCGCTGAAATGTGCTTGGTGCATTTCTTAATCCGAACCACATTACGGTGCAGGCGAAGACACCCCAATTGGTAATGAAAGCAGTTTTAGGTATATCTTCTTCAGCCATTCTAACCTGATTGTACCCACTGTATCCGTCTAAGAATGAATACATTTCGTGGCCTGCTACCCTATCAAGCATGGTATCCAAAAAAGGGATCGGGAAAGGATCTGGTACTGTTGCTGCGTTCAATTTCCTGTAATCTACACAGATTCGTAGTTGCTTATTTTTCTTTGGCACAATCACAATTGGTGAAATCCATTCAGCATGTTCTACTGGTACGATGAATCCTACTTTTAACAATCTGTCAAGTTCGTCTTTTACCTGAGAGGCATAATTGGGATTCATCCGATAACTGGGCTGCCTATTCGGTTTAGCTTCAGGCTTCAGCATGACTCTGTGCTGATATATGCGCGGGTCTAATCCTTTCATATCTTTGTAATCCCATGCAAAGACGTCTGAGAATTCTCAAAGGAGCTGAATCAAATTAGCCTGAAAAATTTCCGGTAAGTTTTGCTTTATTTTTACAGGTCGAGGATTATCCTTATCTCCCAGATTGTACGTGATCAACTGGTCTTCAGGGACATAAAATTGTTGTGGGTTCTCTGTATCCTCTGTTGGCTTGAATAATGGTTGTAATTCATTATCTGCTTGGTCAGACTGTTCGGTGATAGCTACTACTGCACAAACTGAAGTGTTCCAGTTATTAATGACAGACTGTAGATCAACAGTTCCTAGAGACATTAAATCGGCGTTATTTTTCAGAAATTGCTCTTCTTCATCATCTGATAGTCCATCTAACATATGAACTGGTTTAGCGAGATAAGGTCTGGCGTGAAGTTCGCAAGGTTGTATAGCATCTAGTTTTACTACATATTTACGATTGGCATCCTTGAATGTGAGCTCTTGTGCAGACCAGTCCTGTATTACTTTTGCATGCTTCAGCCAAGGTCGGCCGAAAAGAAGATTGTAATCCAAGGTGGATTCGGGTAGATCTAGTATAACAAAAGTCATTTTGAAAGTTGTACCTTGTAGAGTAATGGGTACATTCCGTACAAGTCCTACGGGATGGACTCTAGATTGATCAGCCATTCTGACGAAGAATTGAACTTGTTCGATTTTGGTCCAGCCTAGCTTTTTACATAATGCTGCGGTTGCAATGTTTACGCCGGAACCTCCGTCAATTAATACCTGCGTGATCTTCTGATTCTTATACCATACTGTAATCAAGGGCACTGCATGATCAACTGTAGAATCAGATTCCGGTTGAACTGCAGCGGTTGCTGGAACGCAAGAGGGTGCCGGGGTAAAATGTTGTTGAAACTGTTGCCAGATTCCAGGTACTAGCGTCAAAAGTTGGCCGAGAGGTAGGGTGATAGATGCCTTGGATAAAATTTCCCAGGCCTGTTGAGATTGGTTATCCTGCTCTTTTGAACTTGAAGTTTCTGCTGTTGCTGAAGTATCTGCTGTTATGTCTTCTGCCGATGGTTGTTCTACTGCTGCTTCTTTTTGTTGCATTCCTTCCTTTGCTGCCGAGGTTTGAATCACCGGAATGGGTTCTGGGAACACTGGTGGTTCTGTAGCGGTCCAGTGACTAGCCTTGTTATACATCCTATGTTGTTCTCGTATCCCTGGTTCAAATACTTCTGCTGCTGGCTGCAGTTGTTTACCTGATCGGGTCTGGACTGTAGCAGTTTGTGTTTCCACCGGAGTAATTTGTACCATATTGGACATTGGGTTTTGCCGCTCCTTCTTCCTTTGATCATACTCAGCTGCATCTTTGCAATATCTTCTAATGTGTCCGAATTCACCACAAAAATGACAGCGTGGTGGTGGTAAATTGGGGTTTTCCGGTGGTGGTCCGTTCTGCCATCGGTTGGCATTATAATTGTTGTTCCTTTGTCCTCGGTAGTTCCGATATCCCTGTGGTTGATTGTTTCTCAGTTGCGGAGGTACATAGTGATTTGCTGCCTGCCCATGTTCTTGAATAACAGCATTGACTGTTGCTGTTCCCTGTATTCTAGCATTGTAGATACAATTTCCGGTGGAGTGTCCGGCAGTGTTGCAGATAGCGCAGAATGTTTGATTTAGCGCACAGTTAGCACTTGTATGTCCTGAATTTTTACACGTGGTGCAGTATACTTGCCTGGTTATATCTTCAGTCATATTTTTGTTTGACCTTAACCATTCCAAGTCTTCTGAAAATCCACCAACCTTGGATTCCAGTTGCAAAGCCATGGCGATGACTGCATCTAATGTCATTGCTCCGACACATCTGATAATCATGATCTGCTTCAATTGCGGGTTTAAGCCATTGATAAACCACTGAGTGATGACATCATCAGGTAGATTAGCATGTGCCTGTGGTATCTGCCTTAAATGTGTTCTGAAGAGAGTAGCGTATTCCTAGACAGTCTGATTTTCCTTCTGTCGGTTGCTCTGTAGATACTCAAAGATTTCAGCAGGATTCTTCTTTAGTCTAAATCGTTGGAGGAAGGCATCTCGTACTGCATCATAGGTACCGAAATGATTAATGTCGTATTCCGTAAGCCATCTAGCCGCTTCATTGACCAGCGTAGATTGAAAAACAATGGCTTTGTATGCCTGATCCGGTGGATGGTTGAGGACTGCATAACTTATCTCGAAAGTGCGTATGTGAGCATCTGGGTCATCTCCTGGGAATCCACCAAATTTCGTGTAGGTTACTCCTGTTGGAGGGAGCCTCGGTTGACCTAACTGTTGTTGTTGTTGTTGTCCGTTCATCGTGGGTGTCTTTGGTCCTGTATCTTGAGGTTGATTAGTTGAACTATCAGAATCTGGCTCGCCGGACAGCTTGCCTTCCGGTGTCCTGTTTTTGCGCAGGATACTTCGGATCTCTGCTTCGAATAAGTCTCCTTCCTTTTGGATATCTAATATCCAAAATCTTTCTTCCAGACACGCGGGTCTGGCTGAGGATTCTGCAACAAATGCTAATCCTTGATCGCCAGTTGGTGTTTCTATCACCGGAATATCACCAGAATGAGCTAACAGTCTTCCAGACTGTAGCGGTTTTTCGCTATTACTGATTTCTTTTCCTAGAGTTTGTTTAATCTCCAGTGGTGCCTTGCTAGATTCTAGAACTACTGTACTTTGGTTAGGCTGGGTCGAAGTGACACCAGTATGTACCAAAGGCGTTGATTGTTCCACCGGAATATGACCGGAATTAATTCTAGCGTCCTTAACTTGCTCGACCACTGAGTCTGGTCGCGTTATATCTTCTTCTTCTAGAGTTGTTTTTTGTACTTTTCTTGTTCCCGTTGTCTGGGTCCTAGGATACGTTACACCAGACCGAGTAACCGGCATGTATCATTGCCCAGTGATATTATCTGAACAGTTTGCAACAATCTGGGTCTGTTGCTACTGTCAGTAAATCAAATATTACTGGATATTTGCTTCTTTCAAACCGCTTAGCACTCTAATGCCACTTTCTCACTAGTAACTCGTATTTAAATTCTACTTTACCGCAGAGATTGTTAAACAGTTGCCACTATCCCATCGTGGTCGCCAAATGTTAAATGTAAAATGAGTTATGGGTTAAACTGATACCGATTAAGCGTTCCTTTACGTTCTATTCAAATGCTCCTCTTTCACTTGGTTCCAAATCTTTAACCGCAATCGTTCTCTTAGCCACGTGGGTTCTTGGGAGTGGTAGGGGTCTGTTAGACAGAGGCCCTGTACTATTTTCCCAACTTTTCACACATTCATAAATAATCCATCACGTCTTAGCGCAGTGGTTGATTCTAACTACTGACAACTATTCGGCATGCGGAAACTTATCGTATACCGACTCAAGTCACAAGTTCCTACCACAATTGACAAACTTACCAATGCTTCTGTTCACTTACAGATCTTTACTGATACAAATTCTTCATAAGATCTGAATCCTCAGTGAACGCAGACTATTGTATCGAATCTGGTCACTTAACCAAAAAAAAAAAAATACTAAAAGGCAAATGATTCACTTCGACCTTACACAGTCTCTCGCAGGATGACAAACCACACTATTTCGTGACGGAACAGATCCAGAACCGTATATAACTTTTATCACCAAACAAACTCATAACACAAGACTACCGAATGGAACTCGGCATGATAGGGAGAATGGTAGAATAGTTCGATGCGAATAGAATAGAACAGAACTCAATGCTCTCATCAATACCTCATACATGGTCTCAAATATGATGCTCGCCATTTCCCAAATTGGATCAATATAACAGACAGACAGAACACCTATACACACAATACTAGACTTGCAAATTCCACACACCTCGGTTCGCGACGTGATCAACCCACTCACTACAATACCCAACAGAAGCAAAGGCGCTTCCCAAAAACTGCCGATCTCTACCGCTTTCCTTTGTGCGCTTTAAATAGAAGTCTGCTACAATGTTTCCGCGAATCCACTTTTTACGGCACCTGTCCGGGTTCATCCGTCTTGGTTCGGCGGCCCTCTAACAAAAATAAAAAAGCAAAAATTGTTTTGCAAATACTTTAAAGGAAATGGTCATGTCATAAAGAGCTATCCAAAACTGGCTACTAAAGACGCAAGGAAGAAAGAGGTTGGAATGGTTTTTGCAGAGGTCTCGACACCCAAAATAGAGTTTGCTAGTCTTGTGCAGAATGAAGAATGGGCATTTACCATTGTTTGCAGTTATGACCCATCTTCTCATGAATAATGTACGTCTGCACTAGACTCAGATGTTTGGTACTTTGATACTGAGGCAACCAAACATATTACCTCGCAGCACAGTTTCCTCACTTCACTCGAGCCTGTCCCTACAGAGAATACTATCACATGTGCCAATAACTCATCTTATCCTATCATGGGTGTTGGTAAGATCATTCTAACTACTGCTGATGGTAGTTCTTGGTATCGTTAGTGTTCATGTGAAAGGCCAAATGGCCACTGGACACTTCTTTGTATATGTTCTTTAATAAAACATATAGTGGCCTCGTTTGTCATAGACTGTAAGTCTGACCGCATTTGTAAGACCTAAGAAGTTTGTCTTTGTGCTCCCTCTATACTCTGTTTTCTGCACATTCTGCAGCCTCTATGTTGGGTACTGTGTGCGGACCTAGGAGCTCAGTTTTCTAGTCCCAGGATATTATCGTGAAGCTCTCAAGAAGGAGAGTACATAGTGGTGCATTGCGATTGAATTACTTCACTAGTATCAGAGCATTTCGAGGCAAAAGCTTTGTTCCTTTTGTCTGAGTGAAGCAAGCACCCCTCGGGCTTTCTCTAAGGCTTATGATTAAGGCGGGGACCAAGGCATAGACCTTGGCATACCTTTTCATCCGAGTCACCAAAGTCACCAATTGCGTCGTTGGCTGTGTGCAAGGGAGGACCTCAATGATCAAGGAAGATAGAGGTTCCCGATACTTCTCGAGAGGTCACCCATCCCAATACTTAAGAATTTTGGGGTGTCTTTTGGAGCAATTTTAGAGGACTTTTGCACATAGTTCTCTTTATGTAGGTCCCAGAACATCAAGAAGAGTGTTCTTTGTACTTCTCTGAATACAAATATCAACCTTTGGGGCTGTGCTTTCAGCCACACTCGTAAAACTACAATTTTCTCGAAAGGTTTTCAGTTTCGGTGGGAGCAACCGATGCAAATTTATGTAAGTTTTTGGGCCTAAAACATTAGAATTGACAAACACTTGTAGGTCTTGTTGGATAATTTTTGGGTTGTGCATTCAGCTTTTTAGTGTCATTTTACTGCATATATTGAGCACATACACACCATGTATGCTTCTGTGGATACCGCTTATGCATGTCCGTGTGGTCATTGATATAGCGGTTACGTTTTTGCATAAAGCCTTTTACGTTTGAAAAAGAGGGTCGTGGTGAGGTTTTCCTAACTAGGAGATACCTAGATGTCGGGGTCTCTTCACTGATGCAGATGGAAGACTTACCTAGCCTCGCCATAGGAGATGTATGATAGTTGTTCATAGGTGCTCAATAAGCCTAGTTGGCTTCTATTGGGTAACTGATTATATGCAATAGAGTCAGTGATTCACTATGCAGGTAAACATGTGAGTACTTGGAGTTTTATGATATTTTGACAGTGGCCATATGCTCATTTTGCAGAGGATACTATAGCAAAATTTTTCCAAATTTCTAGTTTAGTCAACTATACACTGCTTGATTTACTCCTTGATACACTTATATGCTGGTGTTTGGACTCTTCTAGCTCCATTACTATTCTATTGAGTTCTCTACCATCATGGCATTAGAGGTCTCAGGCACATCAGGTGGATCATGGTCTAGTGTTAGTGTTCCGAGGAGGACCTATAACTTACAAGGCAAAGACCATTTTGAGATCCGAAAATTTGATGGCACAAACTTTGCTCTATGCAAGAATCAGATTAAAGATGTGTTGATTCAAAGGCGGCAATGGAAGCCAGTAAATGGGATTTCAAAGAATCCTACTGACATGGATGAAGATGATTGGGATGAGTTAGATGAAATGGCTAGGTCTACCATTCACTTGCACCTGGCAGATAATGTTTACTTTATAGTATTAGATTGTGAAAGTGCAGAGGAGCTTTGGAAGAAGTTATGCAATACATATGAAAAAGAAACGACATCAAATAAAGTGTATCTGATGAGAAAATTATATGACCTTTGTATGAAGGACAAAGATAGTGTTGTTGCTCATCTACATGAGTTTGATTCTATATTCTCCCAATTACATGCTCAAAAAATGGATATGGATAATGAAATGAAAGCAATATTGCTGTTATGCACCCTGCCATCATCATGGGATACGTTTTGCACAGCTATTAGCAATAGTGCACCTAGTTGTAAACTCGTCTATGATGACATATGTGGAGCACTCTTGAGTGAGGAGATTTGTAGAAAATCAACAGTTGGCACTCAGAGTGGAGATGCATATAATGTTTGTGATTCTTACCAAGGAAAGAATCAGCAATGTGGCAAGAGCAAGAACAAGGAAAAGAATGGTCAATGGAATAAGAGTAGAAGTAAATCAAGGAAGAGGGATATCGAATGCCATTATTTTCATAAGAAAGGACATATGAAGAAAGAATGTTATGCATTAAAGAATGCTAAAGGTAAAGGACAAAATTTTGAGGGGCATGTTAATTAGTTACCTGCACCATCTACTTCGACTGTGAAGATTGAATAAATTAATGCTATTTTTGATGATGCTCATGTGTTGACACTTGATAGTATTGTGCCAACTCAAGCGCTTATGGCTGATTCTCTTTCCCACACATGGCTGTTAGATTCTGGTGCTTCTTTCCATGTGACACCACACAGAGAATGGTTGTCTAATTATGCAGCAAAGTCTCCTAGTACTGTGAGACTTGGTGGCTCTTACCAGTGTGATGTTGTGGGGATTCAAGATGTGATTGTGAAATTCATTGATGGTTCAAAATTTACTATGCATAATGTATGCCATGTACCTCAGTTATCATGTAGTTTGATGTCAATTGGTCAACTTGATGACCTTGGTTACAAGGTGGTCTTCTATGCTCAATCCTTTAGTATATCAAAGGGCAAATGGTTATTGCAAAAGGAAGCAAAGTTGGCTCACTTTATCCTTTCTTTGTATCACAGAAAGAACACTTGTTAGATGTTACTGAACAGCCTATGGCTTGTATTTGGCATGTTCGTTTGGGCTATATATCTCGTAGTGGAATGGAAAATCTTTCTCGTTCTAGCTACTTACGTGTGTTATCTTTCTCTGATTTTTCACTTTGTGAGCATTGCCAATATGGAAAGCAAACCAGAAATGTGCATAAAATGCACATTGACTCTTCAATTTAGCCTTTAGATCTCATTCATATAGATGTGTGTGGTCCTATGCCCACTAGGTCCTTAGGTGGTTCTCTTTACTTTGTCACTTTCATAGATGATGCTACTAGAAAAGTCTCGGTATATCCTATCAAATCAAAGGATGAGGTATTCCTTACTTTCACAAAATGGCTTGCTTCAGTTGAGACTGAAAAAGGAACTAATCTTAAGGCTTTACATTTAGATAATGGGGGTGAGTATACCTCACATGAATTCAACCTTTTCTGTCAGTCTAGAGGGATTCGTATAGAGTTTATAGCTCCTTATACCCCTGTACAGAATGATGTAGCTAAGAGGATGAATAGAACTATTTAAGATAGATTAGTCTCTATGTTGCATCATGCAAACCTCTCACAAGGTTTTTGGGCAGAAGTAGTATTGACTGCAGTTCATGTGATTAACCTTTCACCTAGTACTGCCAAAGGTCTGAAAGTGGCACGTGTTATGGACAGAGAAGCCACCATATTATGATCATCTTCTAGTTTTTGGGTGTGAAGCATATGTTCATATACCCAAGAATCGTAGACAAAAGTGGGACCATAAGTCAAAGAAATGCATTTTTTCTTGGATATGGTCGATAAGGACAATTTGGATATCACGTATGGGATCCTAAAACACACTCAGTGATTAGAAGTAGTGATGTCATTTTCAATGAGTCTAAGATGCATAAACATGCCATTAAGGAGGTTGAAGTGAGAAGAGTGGTGTTTGAGGATACTAGTCCTCCAGTTAGCATGCATAAAAATGCTTTTACTCAAGGACTCTCTTCATGGATTTGTTGATTCTCTAGACCATACACTTTTAGGTTGCTGCCCAAAATGATACATGCTTACAATTCAAAGGTCCTCATATGGATCATCCACACTTGTAAAACCTTTAGTTTTTTTCCAACTCAAGCAAGTCTGTTTAAGCCTTTTGGTTCCCTTTCTTCACAAAGAGTAACTCAAAAATTCATATATATACCTCAACAAATTCTCTTTGGTCCACTAATTATCACCTGCATCCATCTTTGTCATTTCTATATGGAGAAATAACACTGGATATGCAAATGACTCCAACATCACTAATTATGCATGCTACGTATCCAAAATGCCATAAATTCTACTATGGTCATCTACAAAATATCTCAAATTATCGATGAAGTAAGTTGAAGAACACTTCCCTCTGCTCGTATTTTAAATTTCTTGCACTTTTGAGCTTCATTGAGAGCAACCCTCATGGATGCATAAGGATAAGATTCATCTAGAGCATCTTTACCTTCCATTGTGATGGGGGAAGATTATAAAACCTTAATGCAGCTACGAAAGATGGGCTGCCCACCATTAGGTCCACAAATAGTGATATATGTTCACTATCCTATACTTTTCTACATACTTGTAGACATACTTAACATAAAATTTCGAAAATTGAAAAAAGACCATGAGAGCTATCCCCCATACTCCATGTGGAATGTACAAAGGTAAATTATCCCATAAATATTAGATTAATACATACAATTTGGGGGGGGGGGGAGAGGGGGGGACTCTTAAAAAGGGTAAAAAGTGCCCCAACTGTCCTACGTTTTTTCATACACATCACCACCTAAATAATTCAACAAGTTCCATAATTGTGTTCCTCTTCTTTATTTTTCTAATGTAAGAAATAGGGATACATAATGTTGGTTTTTCCACGATCTCTATTTCTTAATCCAAAAGATTAATTTGCCTTTCAAATTAAAGAACCAAGATACACCCTTGAACCTAAGAGACTTTGGAATTCCCATGAAAGAAAAGAAAAAATAAGAATGATGAAAACCTAGAAACCAAGAGTCAAATGAACATCAAATAATATATTGTGAGAGGCCGAAAGTATTTTAATAGTGACGTTTCTACTAGTAAATACTATAATATAAAAATGTCTTTGAAGATCTAAATGTGATGCACTTTCAACTCTTGATAAGGAGATTGGAACTCCCCAAGTCACATAACTATAGGTGCATTCTCTACTCTAAAGGGAGAGTATGAAATACAAACAATTACCTTGGCAATCCATTAACCTTTGCAAAGAATTCTAAGAGAATGAAAATTATTATGTCACATTTCTTTTAGACATCTTTTTCTCTATCTATGCTCGAAATTTGAATTTTTCTATAACGATAATGCATCAGCATTTTCCCATTCGACTCAACAAAGTGTTCATATGATCATTGCTAGGTGGAATATTGATAACTATGATACTTCTAATAAGCTCCATCTTAACCCTAGAGGAATAACCAATAAACATTATTTCTATTGTTATAATATTGTTAAATGTGGAAACATGGTTAAGGATGGACTTCATCGATATTACTGATAGTACATTGTTTCTCCAATCTTACACAAAATTGACTTGCATATTTCTTAAAGTGTTGTTGTTTTAGGTAACTACCTTATGCAGATATTGTTCTAGGGAATAACAAAAACTTTCTATTTGTGAGCACCACCTATTAGGAAAAGAAGATTTTAGGAGCAAGAGAGGTTATCTAATAGGACAAGTAAACTTGTCTAGAGCCGTAAGTAATACAAGGGACCTGGTTAATAACAAGGAGTTAGACATAAATTCAAAAGTGATAGAATTCTTATCCAAACGTGATAAATTTGTAGTACAAATGACTAAGTAGTAGAACGAACTCAGATGAGAAACACATGAGATTTTTGAGTTACAAATGGTGAATAAACATAAACCAAAAAAATAGTCACTCATGTTGGAGACATAGATGGCAAGCTCAAGTGTATAAGAACCATCTCAAATCACATTTCCTGCCTCATGCAGGATTATTCTTTCTCATGCGATTGATCCACCAAGGTTGGATCCACCACTTGCAAAAAGTTAAAGATTCTTTTACATGCGATTTGATGATCAATTAGGTTGAAATAATCAACTATAAAGTAAAAAATGTAATTCAATTCATATTCAGCCATCCTAAGTCCTTCCACATACATTTTCAAAGCTCAATCAATAGAAATGGTGCTTAAACTATCCTTGTTCCTGCATATATACATATGTATGTATATATATGTAATATGTAGCAATGCATTTATGTATGTATCTATGAAAAGTTTGTAATATGCATATTTCCATGTACATTTATGTATATATGTGTGTCTGTATATATGTATTGTACATCTATGTATGTGTGTGTGTATGTATGTATGCGTGGATCTTTGTATGTCGATAAGAATGTATGCATGTATGTATGCATGTATGTATGCATGCATGTATGCATGCATGTACGTATGTATGTATGCATTTATGTATGTATGCATTTATGCATGTACATATGTATGTATGTGTATACTTGTGTTTTTATGTTTGTATGTATGTAACCAGTATGTATGCATTTATGCATGCACATATGTATGTATGTGTATATAGTTTTGTTTGCATGTATGTAAACATCTTTATATGGATGCATGCATGTATGTATGTATGTATGTATGTTTGTATGTATGTATGTATGTATGTATGTATGCATGCATGTATGTACATATGCATGCATGCATGTATTTACATATGCATGCATGCATGTATGTACCTATGCATGCATGCATGTGTGTACATATGCATGCATGCACGTGTGTACATATGCATGCATGCACGTGTGTACATATGCATGCATGCACGTGTGTACATATGCATGCATGCACGTGTGTACATATGCATGCATGCACGTGTGTACATATGCATGCATGCACGTGTGTACATATGCATGCATGCACGTGTGTACATATGCATGCATGCACGTGTGTACATATGCATGCATGCACGTGTGTACATATGCATGCATGCACGTGTGTACATATGCATGCATGCACGTGTGTACATATGCATGCATGCACGTGTGTACATATGCATGCATGTATTTATGTACTTATTGTATGTATGTATGTATTTCTATATGTGTGCTTGGATGTATCTATGTTTGTGTGTATGTATGTATGTATCCATGTATGTATGTATTTATGTATGTATGTATGTATGTATTTATATATGCATGCATGCATGCATGTATGTATGTATGTATGTATGTATATATATATTTCTATATGTATGCTTGGGTGTATCTATGTTTGTGTGTATGTATGTATGTATCTATGTATGTATGTATGTATATATGCATGCATGTATGTAGGTATGCAGTATGTATGTATGCATTTTATATGTATGTACGTATGTATTTTTGTATATGTGAATGTAAGTGTATTACGTATGTTTGTATATATCCAATATGTTTTGCATATGTATGTATGTGTGCATGCATGTATGTATTGTGTGTATTCATGCATGCATGTATGTATTGTGTTTATATATGTATACATGCATGGATACATACGTGCTTGATACACATACTTTTGTACATATACATGCCCATTTATTTGATGTTGACAGGTACGACCTACATTCATCCATACGTTCATGAGCACACTCTTGCGCTTATGCAAATATGAACACACTCTTATCGAAGATAATCTTTGTATTTCTCTCCTACAGAGACTACTCAAGCTGAATATATATTGTTAGTAACAGATTCGGATGACTTTTAAACGCTTTGTGAGTGTGTATGTGTTTTTGTGTGTGTGTGTATATATATATATATATATATATATATATATATATATATATATATATATATATATATATATATATATATATATATATATATATATATATATATATATATATATAACACAAAGCATGTACGAGAATCACAATTGAGAGAAGAATTTTCTGTAAAATCAAACTTCAGCTATGTCTCATGAGTTTCATAGTTATGGGGAAATTTATGGCCCCTGAAGTTTAACGATCCAGAAGTCGCAAATTCGTCATCACTTCTCTTCATCCAAACTTTATTTGTGTCATACAAGTAAAAATTGCACGTAATTCATTGATCTCCATGCGATTGATAAGCAAATACATACGTACATACAAAGCAAATACATACGTACATACGTACATATGTTTACACCTACATATATACATACATACATGCATGTATAAATACAGCATGCACATTTGCATCCACACACACATACAGATATGCATTTTCAATTCGTATGATAAATACATAAATACAAGCTGACAATTGACATTACGATTGTTAGAAAGACAATTGACATTATGGTTGATCTATTGTCGATTTTCCCTTCACACGCGCCCGCACACACACACACACAGAATTTCAATTGAAAGAAACTGAACAGAGCATGTTATGGTGTAATTAACAGAGCATGTTAATTAACAGAGCATGTTAATTAACAGAGCATGTTATGGTGAATTATTGTGCTCAGATATTCAATTGATAAACTTAATTTAACGCAATTTACATTACTTAATTTACAGATACTTAATTTAACGCAATTTACATTACGATTGACAATTGACAATTACGATTGTTAGAAAGCCAATTGACATTACGATTGTTAGAAAGACAATTGACATTACGATTGCTCTTAGAAAGACAATTGACATTACGGTTGATCTGTTGTCGATTTTCCCTTCACACGCGCGCACGCGCACACACACACGCAGAGAATTTGAACTGAACAGAAGAGTATGCTTTGATTTGACAGACCATGTTATGGTGAATTATTGTGCTCAGATATTCAATTGAAAAACCATGAGGAATGCAGTAGATACTTAATCTAACGCAAGTTACAAACCATGACGAATGACGAAATTTCAGCTATCCTACGGAATGGAATTTTATACGATTCACAAAAGCTGAAACAGTCGTCCTTATTTTCAGATAAATGCTACTGAAAGAAGATGTTAAGTGATGACGAACAGTTATCCTACAAAATGAAACAGTTACATGAGTAGATAAACAGACAAGTAGGTTAAAACATTATTTATTTATTTGATGTTGACAGGTACGTTCATGATAGGACTTCACAAATATATCCGAGAATGTGTGTGTGTGCGCGCGCGCGTGTTTACGAGAATCATAATTGAGAGAAGAATGTTAACATGAATGGTAGCTTTCCATATCTAAGTCATATGAGAAAAATGTTAACATGAATGTTAACCTTTTACTTGGAACGAAACTTCAGCTATGTCTCATGAGTTTTACTTGGAAATTTATGGCCCCTGAATTTTAACGATCATTCTTTTGCATAGTTTATCCGAAAAAGTCGCAAATTCGTCAAGAAAAAGTCTCATCATCCAAACTTTTTACAAATAAGACACTTTATTTGTGTCTTCACAAATCACATCATCACTTCTCCGGTTATTATGATTTTGCAATATTATTGCAGAGCTGGCCATACAAGTAAAAATTGCACGTAATACCTACAGAACCTTCATATTTCGAGCATTTATGCACCTTTGAATATGTAGATTGTGAATCCATTGATCTCCATGCGATTTTCAAGAGGTTGATAAACAAATACATACATACATACAAAGCATAACTTCATATATACATACATTTACGTATGCATATATTCATATGTTTACACCTACATATATACATACATGCATGTATAAATGCAGCATGCACATTTGCATCCACACACACATACAGATATGCATACATAAATACATAAATACAAGCTGACAATTGACATTACGATTGTTAGAAAGACAACTGACATTACGATTGTTGTTATATAGAAAGACAATTGACATACGGTTGATCTGTTTTTGACACACCGAATTTTAATTGAAAGGAACATACAGATATGCATCTACACACACATACAGATATGCATACGTGCGCTAAATACATAAATACAAGCTGACAATTGACATTACGATTGTTATATAAATACATAAATACAAGCTGACAATTGACAAATGTTAATTCCTATGATAAATACATAAATACAAGCTGACAATTGAAATTACGATTGTTAGAAAGACAATTGACATTACGATTGTTGTTAGAAAGACAATTGACATTGCGGTTGATCTGTTTTTGACACACAGAATTTTAATTGAAAGAAACATACAGATATGAATCCACATACACATACAGATATGCATACGTGCGCTAAATACATAAATACAATCTGACAATTGACATTACGATTGTTATATAATACATAAATACAAGCTGACAATTGACAAATGTTAATTCGTATGATAAATACATAAATACAAGCTGACAATTGACATTACGATTGTTAGAAAGACAATTGACATTACGATTGTTGTTAGAAAGACAATTGACATTGCGGTTGATCTGTTTTTGACACAGAATTTTAATTGAAAGAAACATACAGATATGAATCCACATACACATACAGATATGCATACGTGCGCTAAATACATAAATACAATCTGACAATTGACATTACGATTGTTATATAATACATAAATACAAGCTGACAATTGACAAATGTTAATTCGTATGATAAATACATAAATACAAGCTGACAATTGACATTACGATTGTTAGAAAGACAATTGACATTACGATTGTTGTTAGAAAGACAATTGACATTACAATTGATCTGTTGTCGATTTTCCCTTCAAACGCCCGCGCGCGCACACACACACACACACAGAATTTCAATTGAAAGAAACTGAATAGAGGAGTAGGCTTTGATTTAACAGAGCATGTTATGGTGAATTATTGTGCTCAGATATTCAATTGTGCAGCAGACAATTAATTAAATCTAACGCAGTTGACAAACCATGAGGAATGACGAAATTTCAGCTATCCTACGGAATGAGATTTTCCATAAGAGAAAAAGCCTTTATTCGATTCACAAAAAGTACCAAGTAGCTGAAACACTCGTCCTTATTTTCAGATAAATGCTACTGAAAGAAGATGTTTAAGTGATGGCGAACAGTTATCCTATAAAATGAAACTGAAACTGTTTATACAGGATTGAGAAACTGAAAAGAAAAGATCATTTATCTTCAAAAATATTTGTTCTACTCTCAACACGACTCGTCTCTGCACATCTCTGTAGATATCTCTAGCGCCGATGAGATCATCTGAACATTGGCGAAGTTAAGTCTGACCGGCTGTGAAATCTTTATAATCGGAGTGATTGCTTCGAAACCTCCATTCGAGTCATCAACAGGATTTGTAATGTTGACAGTTGCGGTGTCCCTTCTGTCTTGCATAAGCGCAACTGTCATCAACAGGATTTGTAATGTTGACAGTTGCGGCATTCTATCGATAATGCAAGTACGCTACTACGAAGGCCACGACGATGGCTATAATAAGCATTATACTGCAAGCGATAATCGGCCACCAGATAGGGTCCGGGTGCCTTCTGGTCCTACGTTGAGCTAAGGCAAGAGCAACTTCTGTTGAACTTGGTTCTGGCGCAACTTGACTCAATGAAGGTCGAGCCATGGTTATCAGAAATCTAGAGTCCGTTCTCGAACACAACGTGATGCACTTGGCGGGAGCTTGTGCAGTTATGACATAACAGAGGGAGGGATTTATAGAAAGCTGAGAGAGAAAGATATAGAGAGAGAGACGTTGTTACGTAGAAACGATCGCCGAAGGCCGTATCTAGTTCTTATCGGGAGCCTTTGCATATCGTGCAGGTATGTCGTAGAGAGTGTTCGAACGGCATGTTTGTGTGTGTGTGTGTGTGTGTGAGAGAGAGAGAGAGAGAGAGAGAGAGAGAGAGAGAGAGAGAGAGAGAGAGAGAGAGAGAGAGAGAGAGAGAGGATGCGCCATCATCGGTGATGCAACCATAAAAGGCAATCGCAAACGCCATCCAATGCAAAGTTTAAACCGCGATCCAATGCAAAGTTTAAATTACTTGTAAAATCTTTGCGGAAAATATTCTTACTCATAATTTTTGAAACGTTTCCTTCTTCTACGTCTTATTATTTTGTACTAACTTAAGTCTCACACTTTTGAATTAAACTCTGAATATTTTTTGAAACTTTGAATTATTCTTTTCTTTCAAAAGAAGTTTGGCTACAGTTTTAATTCGTTAAAAGAAGAATTGTACAAGTGAACAAGCATGTCCACATCCTGTAGGGCAATTGGTTTGGTTCTAGCCTCTTCAGCCAGAGGTCTAGGGTTCGATCCTCGAGCTAGATGAATGCCCAAGTCACCTTGGTCTTTTTGGCTTGTGCAAGTAGTCCATTTAATTTTGGGTACACCCCTCCTATTATGATCTCAAGACTAGAGAAGGTTTCTACAAATTCTTTCCAATTTATAAATATCTTGGTCCTTCAGCCTCCACTAGAATAAATAGTAAACAATTGAAGAAAGAAGAAACATATAAACCACCATAACTTGCCCTGTTGGGTCCGTGCAAAAAGAATAGAAATTCTATCAATTGGTTTTCAAGTTCCCAAGGGAAAGCACAAGATCATGAAACGATCATGTGAAGGGATCAAAACCTAGAATACCAAATTAGAGGTAATGCTTGAAACTTAAAAATTCTTTTTAAGAGTTGAAGTGAAAAGGTACTCTATCAAGATATGTTTAGACTTTAGGATAAGTATCACCCACACATTAATGTGAATATAAAATATGGTGGTATGGAACACCAGATTTTATACTCAGATTGATGTATGAAAGATGGTATGGGACATCAGACTATGGGGTGATAATTATTGTTTAGTCTAAAAATGGATTTTGAAGTTATATCTTGATCGCTTCCCAATGTTTCTTGCCAAGATTAGAAATATATATGCTCACAACTCCCACTACAAATGCAATGTCTGGTCTCATAGCTACCATAGCATACATGAGACTACCAACAAGAGACTGATAGGGAATTTTGTTCACGAATTCCTTTTCTTCATTTGATTAGGGGCAATCATCCTTGCTCAATTTCACAAATATGGGTAAAGGTGTACTCAATGCCTTTCCACTCTGCATATTAAACCTGTGGAGTACTTTGGATATGTAGTGACTTTGAGACAAGTATATGCATCTTTTGCTCCTATCACGAGTAATGTGCATGCTAAGAATATGTTTGTCGTTCCCCAAATCCTTCATATCAAATGTCTGACTCAACTTCTTTTTGAGAAGTGACAAATCATAATAGGACTTCCCAACAATCAACATATCATCGACATAAAGTATCAAGAATATCAAGCTCCCATTTGAGCATCTCTTTCTGTAGAGACAATGATCCTCATTGCTTCAAGAATAGCCTTGAGACTTCATATAAGCATCAAACTTTTGGTACCATTGTTTAGGGGACGTTTAAGTACATACAAGATCTTCTTAAGCTTACAAACTAGACTTTCCTTGCAAGGAACTACATAACTCTCTAGTTGTTCCATATAGATCTCATCTGTAACCTACATGCAAGAAAGCAGTTTTCATATACATTTGGACTAGCTCTAAGTCCTCCATTCCAAATAATCCAAGCAACATGTGCATGGTAGTCATCTTCACCACTAGAGAGAAGATTTCCTCGAAATCGACACCATGTTGTTGCTTAAAACCCTTTGCAACAAGTTGTGCTTTATACTTTGGAGAAGCACTATCTGATGTGAACTTTAGCTTATATACCCATTTACATGGTAAAGATTTCCCGCCCTTTGGCAAAGGTACTAAATCCCAATTACCATTCTTGTGAATAGAATCCAACTCACTCTTCATGGCACGCTCCCACTTGACATGATCCTCTGTCTACATAGCCTCTTTGTAGCAAGAAGGCTCACCAACATCTGTTAGCATAACAAAATCTAAACCTGGAACATATCTATCAGGTGGATGTGAGACACGTGCAGAAGGTCTCAATGGTTGCTGAACAGGAACATGTGCAGACTGATCTGAATGGACATTCTCTTAAACATCCCTATGTGCAATATTTTTATGCATGCTAACTGGAGGACTAGTATCCTCAAACTCCACTCTTCTCACTTCAACATCCTTAATGGGCTGTTTACGCATCTTAGACTCATTGAAAATGACATCACTACTTCTGATCACTGACCGTGTTTCAGGATCCCATAAGCGATATCCAAACTGTCCTTCTCGACCATATCCAAGAAAAAAGCATTTCTTTGACTTACACACCCAAAAACTCGAAGGTGATCATAATATGGTTGCTTCCCTGTCCATAACTCTTGTGCATCTTTCAAACCTTTGGCAGTACTAGGTGAAAGGTTAATCACACGAACTGCAATCAATACTGCTTTTGCCCAAAAACCTTGTTAGAGGTTTGCATGATGCAACGTAGAAAATAATCTATCTTGAATAGTTCGATTCATCCTCTCAGCTACACCGTTCTGTATTGGGGTATAAGGAGCTTTAAAATCTCTATGCATCCCTCTATACTAATAGAAAAGGCTAAATTCATGTTAGGTATACTCACCCCCATTATCTGAATGTAAAGCCTTAAGCTTAGTTCCTTTTTCAGTCTCAACTGAAGCAACGCATTTTCTGAAAGTAGGCAATACCTCATCCTTTGATTTGATAGGATATACCCAAACTTTTCTAATAGCATCATCTATGAAAGTGACAAAGTGAAGAGAACCATCTAAGGACCTAGTCGGCATAGGACCACACACATCTGTATGAATGAGATCTAAAGGCTGAATTGAAGAGTCAATGTGCGTTCTGTGCACATTTTTGTTTTGCTTTCCATATTGACAATGCTCACAAAATGAAAAATCGGAGAAACATAACACATGTAAGTAGTCAGAACAAGAACGATTTTCCATTTCACTACGAGATTTATGGCCCAAATGACCATGCCAAATACAAGTCATAGGCTGATTAGTAATAGCTAACAAGTGTTCTTTCTATGATACAAATAAAAGATAAAGTTACCCAATTTTGCTTCCTTTTGCAATAACCATATTGCCCTTTGATATGTGAAAGGACTGAGCATAGAAGACCACCTTGTAACCAAGGTCATCAAGTTGACCAACTGACATCAAACTACATGATAAGTGAGGTACATGGTGTAAATTATGCATAATAAATTTTGAACCATCAATGAACTGCACAACCACATCTCCAATCCCCACAACATCACACTAGTAAGAGCCACCAAGTCTAACGGTACCAAGAGACTTTGCTACATAATTAAAGAACCATTCTCTATGTGGTGTCACATGGAAAGAAGCACCAGAATCTAGTAGCCAAGTGTGGGAAAGAGAATCAGCCCTAAGAGCCTCAGGGCATAGTACTATCAAGTGTCAACACATCAGCATCATCAAAAATAGCATTAATTTCTTCAATCTTCACAGTCAAAGTAGATGGTGCAGGTAATTGTTTAACATGCCCGTCAATATTTTTTCCTTTACCTTTAGCATTCTTTAATGCATAAAAATCTTTCTTCATGTGTCCTTTCTTATGACAATAATGGCATTTGATATCCCTCCTCTTGATTTACTTCTACTCTTATTCCGTTGACCGTTCTTTTCCTTCTGCTTGCTCCTGCCACGTTGCTGATTCTTTCCTTGGTAAGAATCATGGACATTATATGCATCTCCACTCTGAGTGCCAACCGTAGATTTTCTACGAATCTCCTCACTCAAGAGTGCTCCACATATGTCATCATAGATGAGTTTACCACCAGGTGCACTGTTGCTAATAGCTATGCAAAACGTATCCCATGATGGTGGCAAGATGCATAACAACAATACTGCTTTCATTTCATTATCCATATCCATTTTTTGAGCCTATAACTGGGAGAATATAGCATCAAACTCATTTAGATGAGCAGCAACACTATCTATGTCCTTCATACGAAGGTCATATAATTTTCTCATCAGATACACTTTATTTGATGTCCTCTCTTTTTCATATGTATTGCATAACTTCTTCCAAAGCTCCTCTACAGTTTCACAATATAATACTGTAAAGTAAACATTATCTGCCAAGTGCAAGCGAATGGTAGACCATTTCATCTAACCCATCCCAATCATCTGCATCCATGTCAACAGGCTTCTTTGAAATTCCATTTATTGGCTTTCATTGCCTCCTTTGAATCAACACATCTTTAATCTGATTCTCCCATAGAGCAAAGTTTGTACCATCAAATTTTCGGATCTGAAGATGGTCTTTGCCCTACAAGTTATAGCTCCTCCTTGGAACACTAGCACTAGATCCTGATCCACCAGATGTGCCTGAGACCTCTGGTGTAGAATGATAATGGAGCTAGAGGAGTTGGAAGACCAATGAATAAGTGTATCAAGGAGTAAATCGACCACTGTGTAGTTGATAAAACCAAAAATCTGGAAAAATTTTGCTAGAGTATCCTCTGCAAAATGAGCATATGACCAGCATCAAAATATCATAAAACTACAAGTACTAACATGTCTACCTGCATAGTGAGTGGCTGACTCCACTACATATAATTAGTTACCCAATAGAAGCAAACTAGGCTTATCGAGCACCTATGAACAACTATCAACATCTCCTATGGCGAGGCTGGGTAAGTCTTCCACCTGCATCACCGAAGAGATCCCAACATCTAGGTGTCTCCTAGTTAAGAAAACCTCACCACAACCCTCTTTATCAGACATAAAAGGCTTTATGAAAAAATGTAACTACTATATCAATGACCACATGGACGTACATAAGAGCTATCCATAGAAGCATACATGGTGTGTATGTGCGCAATATATGCAGTAAAATGACAATAAAAGGTTGAATGTGCAGCCCAAAAACTAGCCAATAACACCTGCAAGTGTCTGTCAACTTTGATGTTTTAGGCTAAAAAACCTGCATAAATTTGCAGTGACTGCTCCCACCTATCTAGAAGGCTGAATGTTTGATCCAACAGATATGAAGCAAAGGCGCCAAATTCCGATCAAAGATGATGTGCACCGTTTGATCTGCAGAAGAATCCAATGGTTCAAAATAAATGCGCTTTTTGGGAGCTCCATCAAATCTCTGTTGTGCATGTCAAAACAATCCAAGGGCCCATATGCTATGGTGCCTTGAATTTTGTCATTAAACCTCAACCTTTGGATCTTTAGCCAATCCAAGGGTTCTAGTTTTGCCAGATTCTCAAAACCATTCAAATGGAGAAAACCACTAGCTCTAAGTGGTTGTTTCCTCTTTGACCACAGGAAAACAAGGGAAGCCTATGCATAGTCTATGTGATTAAGCGACTAGATTGTGGCCACCACCCTCTTCTCATTGGTCCATCACTAATCCCTCCTTAAGCTAAAAGGCCCATGCAGGGTTCATTTTTTCCTCTAATGGTGAGACAACCTAGAAAAAAATACAGTTAAGTGAATGGGATACGAACATGGAAAATAATTCCTTTCTACTCGCAAGTGATATAAGGGGTTAAAAATTAACACTTGAGAATTGTTATGAGTGAGAATTGTCATGGGAATAGGCTTCATTATTCACTTTTTTTAGTAGTATTTAATAAATGCACTTTGTTTCACATTATGAAATAGATCTATTGACAAACCTACTCATACGTCTTGGCAATAAAGTGTGTGATATGAAGAAAAGAAAAAGAAGAATCTAGCATCCTAGCATTCACATTTTCATAAAAGAGGCAAAAAGAAACCAAGGAATGGTGGCCAAATCCAACACAAGGACAGAAGCAAATTCAAAGTAGAGAGCAAGAATGAAGCACTCCAAACAAAGGACTAAGGACTCAAAGGACTTCAAAGCATACTTCTCAAAGAAGATCCACACTTGAAAAGGCTTTGTCGAGGATGAAAAAGTCAAGGAGGGGGGAGTGTTGATGACACAACATATATTTTTTGGATCCACTCTTTTTCATCATCACTTACCTTTTTCTACCTTTCATTTAGTCTAAAAAGCACTCTTGTATAAGTATGTCTGAGTGCCACACTAGAGAATAAGTGAGATTCATTCTCCTTTCAGTTTAGAAATCCCACATAGCATGCATTTTGCCCATTTTGTATATAAAGAGGTCATTACCTCTCATTTTAGGGAGCATTCCTAGCTAATGAGATCATGATAGTTTGTAGAATGCTTGGAGAGCTCTTGTTGTTGTTATGATATGCTTGTGTATTTGTTCCTTTCTTGCCTCATGCTTGTGATGTGTTAGTTTGTTGATTAGTGATGTGATTAAGTGTGTGTATCATTAACAATGCTTTCTTCTTATTTCATGCATAGTTTAGTCATTAATCTCATGCTAACAAAGCACCATTACGCCTGCTAAATGCTTCTACATGACATTTGGGTCTCATAAGATGCTCCTCGGATTGACAAATATGAGTTGTGATGCTACAACATCAATAGTCTACTTTGATGCTTTGTGGAAGTTGAGAGATCATTACCAAATAATAATCAAATAGCACTATATTTCATTCAAAAAGTTTTTGTACAAGATATTCTTCATCGACATGTAGATTAGGATGATCGCCTGAAGAATGCAGGTACAGGTTTTGGTCGTCCTCCGAATTGGGCAGAATTTTGTAATCAAGCAAATGAAGGCCCTCTTCGTCGAAAGCGGCTCTAATTCTACTACTTGAGGAACATAACCCTATCCATGATTTATCATCATAGGGAGCAAAATTATAGAACTAAGGCTTAACAATTCCTCGATTATGAAGAACAATTGATGATCAATGAAAGAGGATTGGTGATTTAGAAAATCAAGTGAAAATTTTACAAATATCTCTCGATGCACATGAGAATAGATATGGAAAACTCTCACAGGCATCATCATCTTTTGATCGGTTCACTACCGATGAATTATTCAATCAACAAAACATTGAATAGACAAGCTTCATTTTGTAATCAATACGTCACTATATCATAAAGCCATCGATTTTGTAATTGAATCTAATCAAAGTATTCAAAGTACATCATTTTCTTAATTTTGAATATTATAATCTATGACAGGTACCATGTCATCTATTTCTTCCATGTTTGAACCATCATTGTGATCTACATCTAAATCATGATCACTCGAGGAATCATTTGTTAAACTTTCATGAGACAAATGTTTGTTATGCTGCTGTAGAAGTTAACTTGGTTGGAGCATGTAACAAATGCATATTACAAAAAACGTATGCCAAATCATTGGCACATGATACACTTAAGAGATTTCTTGGTTTTGAATGAAGAAATCGTATACACACCAATTACATTCACAACTACTGCTTGAAGTTCTTACTAAAAGCACTCACAAAGCTATATGTTGCAACTCCATTTCTTCACCTCTGTACTCTTTCCACCATATAGGAGGTGGATGCTTTTGAATTGCTTCAATGCACCATATCTCCAAAACATCCTTCTCGATTTACATAAGATACTCTCTGGTGGAATGCATCTCGAGTATCTATACCTGGAATTAATAAGTGACATGTGATTTTGAAATTTCCATGACTTCTTTGTTTGACGCTTGACCATTGAGTTAAAATTCTAGATCCAAGAAGAATGTTGTTCCATGTAAATGAACATGCATTTGCATCCATCTTTTCTCTGCTAACGATACAATTTGTCTTTTTTCTTGTATGAAAATTGATTAAAGTCTTCACTTTTTGAATAGCTTCTGACATAATCGAATAAAATTTTCCTATCACAAACTTATGAGTATCAACAATTCGTAAAAGTTCCACAAAAGGTTTAGTGATACAAGTGACTTTTTCAAGACTATGCCAAAAATTTTGTGATTGTATTAGAGATATACACTATGAAGCCACAACTCAATAAGAAAGATACTTCTCTAGCCATGCCTTCCATCTTCAATTAGCAATCATTTCGATAAGAGCTGGCTTGACTTCCAATAATCCACTGAGCACAAACAACAACTTCCAAAAATATGCCTCCCTTTGGACATATAACCATGACATTAATCAATGGCTTCTTCTAACAACTTTTCCATCCATACACTGCTATTGTACATCCATGCATGGGTACACAATCAAGCACTGTTCTCTTTAAAATAGCTTCAACACTTTTTTCACTTTATCTACATACTCTATTTGCATTTTATTGTAATCTAGCATGGTGAATCCTTTTCATGTAGTTGACATCAAAGCATCTTTGAAAATAGGATTGTGAATAACATTGAAAGGAATCCCACATGCTAAAAATGCTCGAGTCCATTTGAGATGAAGCTCAAGACAATCTTGCTTTTCAAAAGCTATAGGTATTGTATTCTATGTAGTATGGACAAGGCATGGTGACACATTATTAGATCGACCATTTTGCTACATTCATCCGGTCCACTCTTTTTTGACATAGCTAGAGAAAATGGAGTACATATATCTTGACTATTCTCAAAAATAGTTTGAGATACTTGAGTAGAAATATCATGAGGGTCCTCTATCATCATTGATGCATCTACTCATTCTTGCTCTACGCCTGAACTACTTCAAACGTGCTATGAACTACTCATGCCTTTAAATCTTTTTGATGTGATACCTTGAGATTTACATTTGTTTGCATAGATTTCAAAGTGTACCCATATATCACTGTCTGGATTATAGCATCCTGCCACATTATTACTTGTACTAAAAAGATGCTATTTTATTTGAGTTGCATTTCCTACATAACGATATCCACAACATTTACATTGTATTGTGGAGACTGTTTTATCCTCTTGATGAATAATCACATGTGATCATTCTTTTCCCTTTACCATATTGCTTGCTTTATGAAGATTTTATATTTACAAAATGACAACATAAATCAGTATCAAATAAGGTATACATTCCACTAAATATATATCTTAAAATATATACAAACTAATCTAAATCTCTTTTAAAGTTTCTAACTCTATTAATTTATGTGCTAACATTTTCTATCTATTAAATTTCTCAATCATACACACACATACTATTGTGAAGTAAGAATCAATTTAGAGTAAAAAAATCACAATAGATTTTAATTCTCAATCACACACAAACATACAATTACAAATACCATTGTGAAATAAGAAGCAATATTGCATAAAAAAATCACAATAGATTTTAATTCTCAATTATACACACACATATTCTTACACATAATATTGTGAAGTAAGAATCAATGTTGAGTCAAACATTTCCAATAGATTTTAATTCTCAATCATACTATATATACACACATACAATTACACATACTATTGTGAAATAAGAATCAATGTTAATTCAAACAATTACAATAGACTTTAATTCTCAATCATACAACCACATACAATTACACATACTATTGTGAAGTAAAGATCGTTGTTGAGTCAAACAGTCACTTTAATTCTCAATCATACACACACAACATTTACACATACTATTGTGAAGTAAGAAGCAATGTTGAATTCTCTTGTTTAGAAGGGATAGCTCTTGGGCTAGGTTCATAATGGATTTTCCCTTTGCCTGATGATAAAGTGGAAGCTCTATTTTCCTTCTCCACTACATCTAGGTGCCCCTCCTTAAACACCATAATTTCTTAGCCTCGAGGTCATAAATGTTAGGACACCAAGCTTACATCATGTTTGGAAGGACTTGCTTCAAGTTTCAAATCAATATTCAAAGATGTGCCTTAGAGAAAAAGAGATCCTTGAGAATCTCTATTAATGCAATGATCATTTATGGTCTCTCATGAGGCTTCATTTTTTCATGTAAACACTCATATTTCTTTAGATTCTTTTCTTGAGAGTAAGAAAGGAGATAAAAAATCACAAGTTTTTTGGTTGGTGATCAACCAAGTGTTAGACTAGATCTCCACTTTTCCTAGACTACAGAAGATTGATTCCATTCATCATACCAAACCAGCCGATTAACATACAAGAAAATTAACACGCCGATAGTGCTTGCTCAAAGAAGCAAGAAATGAATGTCAAAAAGAAGACAAAGAGTTGGTAAAGTATATTACACATGAGTGCAAGCTCAAGCTAGTAATGTGGATCCGTTTCCTAATTCATATGATTGGTACGAGGTGCAAGAAGATTCAATTTTAGAATTTGAAGAAGAGGTAAGAGGATCACGTGTAGCAGAAGCAAGGTTGGTGGGAAAAATTTTAGGAGCATTGATCCTAAGAGAAGCAACTACAGGAGTAAGAAGGGGACTGCAATTCCAGCCACTTGCACGGACTACCAGGCAAAGACCTAGAGGTACACCTTAGCCATTGCCCATGGTGTAGCCACCTCTTAATTCCAAAGTAAAAGCAGCACATTTGCGAGGGGGGGTCAAAAGAAGATGCAGATTGTCACGTTGCTCAGTTTGAAATCAAATGGATCGCGAATGGTTATCTAGCATTGTATGATGATGTAGTTAAACTACAATAATTGTAGCCACATTAGAAGGAAAATCCATGAGCTGGTTCACCCAATATGGTATTGCTCATTTTGCTACTTATGATGCATTAAGAATAGCAATTTTGCAAAGATTTAGGAGAGAAAAGACTCCTAATGTTTTAAGAAAACTCAGAGCAATCAGACAAAAGAATACATTGGTAGAAGATTATGATAAGAAATTTAGAATTTTAATGGAAATATTACAAGGTAATGAGAGAACTATTATCAAGATGTTAGCATGCTATTTTCTAAAAGGATTAAGAAGCAGTATTAGGTATGCCGTGACTAGTATTGATATAGTCAATGGCTTTGATGTGTTGGTAGTAGCAGCTGCTTTGGTCGAAAAGAGGTTTTGTAGAACAAAGAAGAAGTATAACAATTCCAGCTCTGAGAAGAATCTAATATAGAATCGGATTCTCAAAACGCTACGATAGATTCAGATTCAAAAAGTGAAGAAGAAGAAGTTCCTGTACGAAGGCATTGTACATCAAAATGGAGACAGGATAAGGAGGAAGTTTTGATTAGTCATTTAAACAAGCATGGATATTCAATAATTATGCCTAGAAAAAACAATTTTGTGAGATATGTGAGAAAGAAGGTCATACCACAAGTCAATGTTGGTATAATCCAAAGCATAGAAGCCAACAATCTAGGTAGGAGAATAAGAGCAACAATGAGGTTGCAGCAAATCAAAACATTCTGATTCAGGGTCATGGTGGTTTTCAGAGGGAGCAACAAAGGAGACCTCCATGGAGAAATTAATGAAATCAACAAGGGAAACACCAAGGTTCATCAACAAGGACGACGAGTGTCACTTTAGTACAATGGTGAGTACCAACGTGAGGAGCTCCACCTCATAATTGTCAATTCACGGAGAGGGTATGGCGATATGAAGATCAAGAGCAAGTGAACTGCATGAAGGTGAAGGTGAGAAATGCAATTGCATACACACACATGCACACACACACGGAAAGTGGTGATGGAGATCAATGGAAGGCAAGAAAAGAACTCACACTCTTCTCCATCATCAACTAATTATAATAGCTCTTCTAATTACTAGCTCATAAGTTCAACAACAACCAAAAAATGATCTTTCTAGCTCTATTTATAGTTTTTGCCTAGTTTTGACTGGTTTCACATCTAGTTATCATCATAGTTAAAAATTAGGTTCTACATCTAATTTGAGGTACCTAATGGCTTCCAAAAATTATGAAAATTGGTATGAGCTTTCTACTTATACTCCTCAAGCTCGAGGACTCCTCGGCTTGCACAAAATGGAGTCGCACATGCGGTAATCGGATGTATGTACATATATTATATTGATTTAGTGCTAAAAATCAATGTTGGGGTTATGAAGTAATCCTATGTGCTTCCTTTATGTAGGTAGCATGTGATAATGCTCGGAGTAGATTACACATTCGCATGCAAACAAATGAACCAAATGAGTGGGTCTGCTGATACATACTTCTGAGTGCTACTCCTAGAAGCTAGTAGTGAACATGTCTTCAAACATCTGCTTGTAGCAGGCAGGCATATATTTCAGTTTGTAGTGCCACACATAACATACTTTGAGTGACGGTGTCATGCTCATGTCGTACACTAAATCCAAGTTGCCATGTTCAAATCTTGGGGTGTTCACCATTGGCGCCTTGACACGCCAGAATGTCTTGAAGACCATCTACATCATATCAAAATTTTCCTCTATCATTCGCACAACAACATTAGTCATTTGATGCAGACGGGATAACCAATGACAAATAGTAGCCATCATATATCCAATGGTAGGTGTGTTATTCTGAGGAGGTGTGTGGTAGGGGTAGTTGAGCCAGTCTTTACATTGGCGATTGTTCTAGACTTTTATTGTGAAGGCCTTCCAAGTATGTCTTCTAGGCATCGGTCCATAGCATGGGTTGTATTTTCAGTGGGTGGGCACATGCATCCACGTGTGCATCATCTCTGGGTATTGTTGGAGTAATTCACCCACCATGTAGGTTGACAAATATGACCCTTTTGCACTTCTAGGGGAACATCTTCTGGCTCGAACTTAGTCGCATGCGTTGGGTGCTTCTTACTGATGCTTTCAATCTGGAAATTGTATTCCTTGAGCAAGAGGAAGTAAGGTTTATACTATAGCTCACTAGTGATTATGTGTGGACATGGTGCTATAGTGGCAAAATACGGAGACTTCAAAATAACCTCTTCAATATTGGCCATCGCATGTAATTGAGCGTCAATTCCGGCCAAATGCATTTTGCCAAGTTCTTCAACTATTTTTAACCATGCCAAAGGAGGTAGCTCATATGTATTGTGGCCTTCTGTTGAGGAGCAACCTCCAACCATGGACAATGGTACGTACTCTTCTTCAAACGTGTCATCAACTAGTATTGGTATGGTCTCGTGGGGTTCCGGTAAGTCTAGTGGAGATTCTAGTCGAGGAGGCTCCGTCATGTGGGATACTTGGGTCCACATTTCCTATACTTTCATGTGTAGCGCATTCAATTCTTCAAGGAGGGCCGGTGGAGTGACTTCCGGCACAATGGTAGGCCCTAACGAATCCTTTGACTACAATTTCTTATTTGCTTCCTTGGGTGTTTGGCATTCTTCTTGTAATTGGTCGTAATCTTCTAGCACCCGTGCATGGTCTTCCAAGAGAATTTGCAATTACTCAGGAGGAACATCTTGAAAACATGAGGGGTTAAGAGGGGTCTCTTACTTATCCAAGGTAGCCTCAAAGTTCTCACGGTTTCGTTGTTGGAGTTGTTGGTTTTCTTCCTTTGCTACGTTGAGATGCCTCCAAAGGAGCACCATGTTGTAGGATACTTGAGCATTGCGCATTAAATGGACATCTAACTGAGACTCAACTTCTTTGACACGTTGTGGAGGTGATCGCAATCCGGGTGGATCGGGTCCGGTCGTGGCACACACAGGGTGTATGAAGCTAATGAATGTTGGAAGGTTTAAGGACGGGAAAGTGAAATTAATGTTGAGTATGGAGAAGAGAGAGATGTTGAAATGATTATGGGAATGGGAATGTAGGAGTGCAAGTTAGATTGATGAACATGAATGATAAGAATGAAAGAGAACCATACACACAAATCAAATTTGGAAGGAAGAATGGTCCATTGAAGGAGATTCTTAAACACTTCCTAATTCCAATCCATATGCATAGTCTTCTTTGGATGATATGTATGCATGACGAGAATAGATGGAATCCTTACACATAAATTAGTTTCGAAAGGAAGAATGGTCCGATATTGGAGCTTCTTATACACTTTCAGAAACTAATCAATATGTATGGGTATGTATGGATTATATGCATGCAAGTGCATTATAATGATAGAGTTTAATCACAAGCTCATTGAAACATCCTCACTGGTTCAACGCAATCCTGCGGAGCCTTCTCACACATAGAAGAAAATAGAAGACATGTAAAAATACTTAAGAAACTGAGAGACAAGAGAGAAGAGACAAGTGAAAAGTGACATGAATTAAAAGGATTTGAATTAGGTTACATGTATAAGATCGTCGTGGTACGTCAAGCTAAGCAGTCTACTGATCAAAGGCGGTTCCGACCCTCAAACCATGACAGTTCAACCGAATGTCACACGTAAAAAGGCGAGTTCCACTTCATTGACCCTATGTATGTCTAGGCTCGTAACATCTAACTAAAGAAGTCTAAGACTCATTAAAACCAACTCTAACTCACTCACATGCTCCACCGAGGGTGAGTCAAGATAGAGATGCTGGTTTCAAGAGCCTATCCTAGATTGGAGTTCTAACTTAAATTTGAAACTAGGTACTATACTCATACTATCCCACCTTGGATCCTCACTCGCTCAACCGAGGGTGATCCTCTCAAGGAAACCGTAAGCTAGCAAAAGCCCTATGGATGCCTAACAATGATGCGCTAGGAGCTTGGAGGGGGGTTTATATAGTTTTTTGAATGAATTTGGGCCCTTGGATCTAGAGAAATCAACTCTAAACTCTAGGATCACTACTTTCGATTACAACCATTTGATTAATCTAATCAATGGCTTGGAATTGTTCTTTCTATCAAATCTAGTGTAAAGGAGTGAAATTTAGGCGCCTTCATTTTCCACCATTGGATCAGGGGATTATCTAGACCGTCGGATCAGTGCTGACATCAATTCGGATAAGATAAGCCACTATTTTTGGAGAAACTTTGCATTATTGATCTGTAACTATCAAAAAAGTTTTCTTTGATGAAAAAACTCGTGGATCCTCCTTCCTTTATGCTTTAGTGCATCTCCACCCTTGAATATGAGCTCATCTTGATCGTACAACATGGTTCAATCATATTTTGCCATGTGGCAGCCCTTCAAGCCTTCAATTTTCTTATTCTAGAAAATTGCGGTGACCTTGAAAACCGGATTTTGTGCTCTTTGATCCTTAAAATATCCTTTGATGAAGATAAAAGTTTATAGGACTATGTTTTGAAAGGCATCCTTTAGGAATATGCAAAAAAAACTCCCATCTGAATCTTCCTTGTACAAGTTTGACTACATTTGGAAGCTTGCAAGGTGGCATTAAGGTGTCTAGGAAGCTCTGATAGCCTTGAAACTTTGTACAAATATGTAGGCACATATGATCTTTATACATGCCAAACCATATGGCTAACAAAAATTCCTATAGAAAATTTTGTAGGGTCTAAGTGAAGAAATTTCATTTTTTACAAAATGCACATGGCATATCAATGTGCTAGAAAATCCATTTTCATGTGAAATTCGGGCTATAGACTGCCTTTGATGGGCTTTACAAGTATATGAATTTTCATGTGATTTGAAGACATTGAAATTTTTGCCTAATTTCCAAAGTTTGACCAGCTTTGATCGCTACCCTAGAGTTGCTCGATTTCTTCCAAAGTTTGCATGTGAACTCCCTTTGACATCCTTGATGCATCTTGGACTTCTCAAGGAATTCTGGCTACCTTCACTGAATGTGTTTTCTGTAGGCCTTCATGAGTGAGAGAGGAGAGAAAATCTCGACGACATTCGCCCCCACTAAACCTGCGATTCCTCCGGAAGCGCCACTCTAGCATCTGTGAAAAACAAAATATTCGAGGCATCAAATTCTTTTATAGGCAACATAAGAAACATGGAAGGAAAATTGATTATATGCATGAATAAGTAGGTAACGTGACATGAAGCAAAATTTGCATGAAAGAAAGAATTGAAACAGGCAACATGAATATGCATGAACAAATAGGCAACATATATGCAAATGAACAAGCAACATTGACAACAAGAAAGAGAAAAATCAAGCATCAATATGAAGTGGAAGTGGATGTATTGAGTCGTTTTAAGCATCAGTTCCTCTCATCTTGAAGAAAAATTTGTACCTTTTTCATAAAGCAATCTACCTTAAATATGATTATAAACAAAGATTTAGGATTTTTAAGAGACATCTTTCATCTTTAGCTTATTTTAGATCAACTCCTTTCCTACACAAATATGAATATGCTCTTTCTCTAATAACATGCAAGGAAATCTAACTAAACTCCACTAATGCATAAATCTGCCTATATAGCCCGTGATTTATTCTACTATGCCTCTTTATCCTCCTTTGGCTTGCTCGTTTTTTTTTTTGATGATGATGATGATTCGGCAACTTTATGGTTACGATCACTTTTTTGGGGTGGAAGAAAGTGTAAACTTCTTGGTAAAATGTAGCAACGTTTTTTTTTTTATGACGGGGAAAAATTAAACCCCAATACAAGGTACAACCATTTTTGATGACGGAGAACAGTCGTTTAAACTCCGATACAAGTGCTGTGAGGTGGACTAAAGATGTAGAAACATGCAGTAGCAGGAGCTAGGACTTCAACAATTATGCTTTCTATATAGGATACATATGCATGTTTATATATGAAAGTCATGTCACCAAAATAAACCTCGAAATCTACATGTCCTATCTTTCCATAATCCTAGATTATAACCGATTTCTTAGTAGATAAATTACTACTCAAGATACAATTTTACAGAAGTAGAGAAATCATCATTTGTCCTTTTTGACTCAAGTGATGTGGATATGCAATGCAATGCAAAGACTGAAAAAAAACATGCATGAAACGAGCATTGGAAAAAAATAGAATGAACTTGAAAAAAAACAAAGCAACATGAACTTGAAAAATTAATGATATTTTTATATGTTTTTTATTTTTTTTCCTTTTTTTATTTTTTTTATTTTTATTTTTTATAACATGGATAATGCTGTTTATGAATCGGCCTCATTGTTGTCATCTTCTTCAATGTCCTCATCCAAAATGTACTCGTCATTATCATGCTTCTTGAATAACTTTATCCTTTTACCTGCAATCAAAGTTTTTAGTGCAACACCATTTAATTCACAAAGAGCATACGTACCATTGTTGTTGACTTTTGATACTATGTATGGCCCAAACCACCGTTGAGTGAGCTTTTTGCGTGCATCATGTTGAGAGTCAAATGTACTATCATAAATGAGCACCCAATCTCCTACTTCAATTGGATTAGGACGCAGTCCATGAGTTTTATCAAAATAATGCTTATTCTTCATTCTAGATTCTCTTAATTTTTCAACAGCATCATCAAGTCTTACTTTACCTTGTTCTAACTGTTTAATGCGCAAACTCAAAAAGTCATCAGTAGACATGCTTTCAGACCAAGGCAAATTTGACCATGCGAAAATATGAGATTGAATTGGAAACAATGGTTTTTGATAGTAAATAAGTTCAGCAGGCATATACCCAGTAGTACGTGTGCATGTCATTCTATCTGCCCAAAGTGCAAAAGGTAAGAATTTAGGCCATTGTTTGATGTCATCGTTACATGCTTTAGATATGGCTTTCACAATAGGTGGATGCCCTCTCTCTATTTTACCATTGGCCTCTGGATTATATGCAGTAGTGAGAGACAAACGAATACCGTGATGTTCAAAGAACTCTTTAGCTTCTCTCACATTTAACTCTCCGCGATCAGCAACTACTTTCTCTATGTATCCAAAGAGACTTATGACATCTTCAAGCAAGAATTTGCAAACATTGTAAGTGGTCTTAGATCGTAGTGCACGTCCCTCTACATGATTAGTTAAGTCTTCTCTTGCAAGTACAATGTAACACATTTTGTCAATACCTTTAGGCATAGTTACAAGATCTACTACCCACTTGTAGTGAATACAAGGTGGATAAGTAGGATGCAACGGATTTCTATGTTTGACTGATGAATGAAGTTGACAAGTAGAACATGTAGAAACATAGCTACTAATGTCAACATACATCCTAGGCCAATAATAAGTACTTCTAATTTTTTCATATGTTCCAAAATCCTTTATGACCTGCCCATAATGTCTCATGCATTTCCTTCATTACTTGCAAGTGAAGCCCTTGTTTTCCTAGGACTCGTTGTGGATTCTTAACCTTACCCTTAGCATGTCTCCAAAGATAACCGTTACATAGGAAAAAGTTATAAGCTCGTTTCCTAATGTTACGCAATCTATTCATAGTCCAGGTAGGTAATGGTTGTAATGTACTTAGATACTTTCCTATGTCTCTCCATTCATTTTTGTACTCAGACTCATGAAATTTCTCATATTCATATATATGTGGAACATAGTCAACTAAATTCATATTCTTTATTAGATCACTTTCAAGATCATCATCAAATCTAGCTCTCGATAACATATCAACAACTGAGTTTGACTTACCTGAAATATGAACTAACTCAGGATTTATGAACTTAATATATGAGATCCATCTAAGCATGGCTATATCAGGAGATGAACAATTGGCTAACATTCCAATGAGAGGCAAACAATCAGTCTCAACTTTGACATTTGCACCAATGAAGTATTCTTTGTCTGTTTTCAAAGCTGTTACCATACCCCATAGTTCTTGTTTGATCTGTGGATATTTTCATTGTGTTTCATGTAGAATTTTGGCACCAAACCTAATTGCATATCTATTCTCTTCACTATCATCTTGACTTATGACCCAACCTATACCAATAGGACTAGTATCAATAGTCAGAATAATAGGTTTGTTAGCAGAATAGTCTACACGCTTAAGGATGGGAGCTTCAAGCAATAATTTCTTCAATTTACGCATAGCTTGAGTGTGTTTGTCAGTCCAAATAAATTTTCGTTTCTTCCTCAACAAGTCATAGAGACAATCAGCAACATGAGCAAAGTGTGGGATCCAAATAACATAAAATATGCAAGCACCAAGAAATCTACGTACCTCACTCACGTTGTTACATGTTTCAGAAATCTTGCTAATGGCATCAACTTTTTGAGGGTATGGCTTTCGACCATAATGGCCACATAAATGTCCAACAATAAGAACCTCGTTGACACCAAAAACAGATTTTTCTATGGAAAATGTGAGACCTACCTCTTCAAATCGTTCAAATATTCTTTCACAATCAGAGATATGGTCATGAACAAATTTACGACATCCAGATGAATCTAAAGTAATTTCCTTTACATGTTCCTCACTCCCTTTAATTGGAATATCATCAATGAATGGCATAATTATATGAGGGTGTTGGCAGTAGTCAGGGAACCGAAGGAGCCACAAGACGAAGAGAGTCAGAGCGAAGGGACAGCACAAGCAGACATGGCAGTCAAAGAAGATCTAGCAAGTAGGCCATCTAAATTTTTCAGACAACAAGCAGTTGAGCACACAAGAAGACAGAGCAAGTAGGGAGCTCAAAGCTCCATTTTGTGCAAGCCAACATGGCAGTCAAAGAAGATCTGGCAAGTAGGCCATCTAAATTTTTCAGACAACAAGCAGTTGAGCACACAAGAAGACAGAGCAAGTAGGGAGCTCAAAGGTATGTATGACAAATCAGTAGAGGAAATCCCTACACAAATAGTGATTTTCATCACTAAAAACCATTGTAAATATCATTTCGTATTTTTGTAGCTCTAGTTTGTGCAAGCCAAGGAGTCCTTGAGCTTGAGGAGCTTTAGAAGTATCTACCTGCCAATTTTCATATTTTTTAGATCTCGTTTGAGCCCTCTAATAAGCCCTGTAACCTAATTTTTAACTAGGCCGGACACTAGGTCTGGACAGGGCCAAAGCTAGTCAAAAGCTATAAAAGGAGCTAGAGAGCTCATTTTTGAGGGTGGATTGTAATTGAAATGAACTTGTAAGACCTTTTCGAAAGTAATCTAAAGACTCCATTGCTTCTCACTCTTTGTCTTGCCGTGTGTGCGCGTGTGCATGTATGTGTGTGCATGCTTGTGTGCTTCTCACTCACGCACTTGTGACCCCACTTGCTCGAGGTCTTCATACCATCCTCACGTCTTCCCGGATTGACATTAAAGGAGGTGCTACTCATCACTGAGCTACACCAAATTTTGGCGCCGTTGCCGGGGATCGAGCTTTGAGGACGAGCGTGTGATGGTAAGGCGTAGATTGGAGACGTTGGCATTGTAGGTAATTTCTTTACTTTTCCTATTTTTCTCTTTCTTACCTTACCACCATCATCACCATCATCATCATCACCATCTTCCACCTCCATTTTCATCATCGCGAAAATTTCAGTTTTTTGATCATATCACCTTCTCCACCTCATTTCCCTCATTTCACTTGTGAGAGAGAGCGAGAGAGCGAAATTGTGTGTGCAGTTTTTGCATGTTTCTTGAGCTGTCTTGCAAGTACAGGCCACATCATCGTACCCAGCACTCTGCGCAGGTACGGAACTCGCAGTAACTGTCTGTGTGTCGCCGACCTCTGTCAATCGCGACCGACAGAAAAAATGCTCAAATTGCCAAACAAAGTGCAAAACCATGATCTACAGGCCTAGAGCTTCCCAAAAATGTGCTTAGAATTTTGAAACTCCTCAGATTTCTGTCAATCGCGATCGCTCTGTCAATCGCGATCGACAAACCACGACGGACAAACCTGTCAATCGCGATCGACACATCAATCGTGACTGACAGCCCACGACAGCTCTGTCAATCACGACCGACAGAGTCAACGACCGATTGACCACGACGGACAGACCCTCGCGATTGACCTGTCAATTGCGATCGACCCATCAATCGCGACCGACAGAGTCAACGACCGATTGACCACGACGGACAGACCCTCGCGACCGACCTGTCAATCGCGATCGACCCATCAATCGCGACTGACAGAGTCAACGACCCTTTGACCACGACTGATTGACTTTTCGAAACCCCTGTCAATCGCGACTGACCAGTCAATCGCGACTCGCAGCCACGACGGACCTGTCAATCGCGATCGACACGTCGATCGCGACTGACCTGTCAATCGCGACCGACAGACTTTGCGAACACGTTAGAAGGGCAAATTAGGTCAAATTTTTAAGGCAAAAATAATGGTCTAAATTTTGGCCAAGTGTGGGACAAACACTAGGGTGTAGTATTGCATTGCGAGGGTGTTGAAGCTCAAAGTCAAGGACAAAGCATGGAAGCACATCAAAAGGTGGACACACGAGGAAAGGGAGCAAGTAGGGAGCTCCAAGAAGTGTATGTCAAATTTTCAGAAGAATCCCCTACAAAAATAGTGATTTTCATCACTAGAAACCATTGTAAATACCATTATCTATTTTTAGTAACTCCATTTTGTTCAAGCCGAGGAGTCCTCGAGCTTGAGGAGTATTAGAAGTACCATCGTACCAATTTTCATAATTTTTAGACTTCGTTTGAGCCCTCAAATAAGCCTTGGAACCTAATTTTTAACTAGGCCGGACACTAGGTCTGGACAGGGCCAAAACTAGTCAAAAAACTATAAAAAGAGCTAGAGAGCTCATTTTTGGGGTTAGCTGGTTAGAGAATAGAACTTTTGTAAGAGAACTCTTTTGCAATCAAAGCTTTCCATTGTTCCTCTCTTTGATCTTACTTTGTGCGCGTGTGTGTGTATGTGTGTGCATGTTTGTGTGCTTTCACTCACGCACTTGTGCCTTCTCTTGCTCGTGGTCTTCATACCGGTCCTCACGTCTCTGCGGATTGACAAGTAAAGGAGGTGGTGCTTACGCTTGAGCTACACCAAATTTTGGCGCCGTTGCCGGGGAGAGAGCTTCGAGGACGAGCGTTGTGATGGTAAGATCGTAGATTTGCGACGTTGGAAGGTAAAAAAACTGTCATTTCAGTTCATTTTCTGTTTTTTCCTCTTCATCTTCATCATCATCATCATCTCCACCTTCTTCCATCTTCTTCTTCATAGAAAATTCTTGTTTTTTAGTGCATTTTCACCATCTTCATACCATTTTTCATGCATTATTGTGTGGGAAGGAGTTAGGAGAAGCAAGGGAGAGCAAGCGCTGTGTTTTTTTCATGATTTTCTGCTCATACGGAGCTCGCCATAGCCGACGCTCAGAAATTTGAATTTCCCGCCAAAAAACGCGATTCTGTGATGAAAATCGCGATTCTGTGAAAATTCAAAATTTTTTGAAAAATCACGATTTTCAGTTTTCCCGCCTAAAAGTTGGTTGAAAAGAATCGCGATTCTGTGTTAAAAAAAAAAAAAAACACGATTCTCTGCTCAAAATCGCGATTCTAAAAAAAAACACGATTCTCTGCTCAAAATCGCGATTCTCACCAATCACGATTTTCAGCAAAAACACGATTTTGTGAAAAACACGACTTTCTGCTCAAAATCGCGATTCTCACAAATCACGATTTTCAGCGAAAAATACGATTTTGAGAAAAACACGATTCTCTGCTCAAAATCGCGATTCTCACCAATCACGATTTTCAGCAAAAACACGATTTTGTGAAAAACACGACTTTCTGCTCAAAATCGCGATTCTCACAAATCACGATTTTCAGCGAAAAATACGATTTTGAGAAAAACACGATTCTCTATGACAAAATCGCGATTTTCATGCCAAAAACACGATTTTGTGAAAAAGGCGATTCTGTGAAAACACGAATTTTTGCTCAAAATCGCGATTTTCAAAAAACACGATTTTGTGCTCAACATCGCGATTTTCATGTCAAAAACACGATTCTGAGAAAACACGATTTTCAGTCAAAAACACGATTTTGTGAATCACGATTCTCTGAGTCAAAATCGCGATTCTCTAAAACACGATTTTGTGATCAACATCGCGATTTTCAGAAACACGATTTTGTGATCAACATCGCGATTTTCAAATCACGATTTTTTGCTCAAAATCGCGATTTTCAAAAACACGATTTTGTGATCAACATCGCGATTTTCAAATCACGATTTTCTGCTCAAACTTGCGATTTTCAAAAACACGATTTTGTGATCAACATCGCGATTTTCAAATCACGATTTTCTGCTCAAACTCGCAATTTTCAAAAACACGATTTTGTGATCAACATCGCGATTTTCAAATCACGATTTTCTGCTCAAAATCGCGATTTTCAAAAACACGATTTTGTGATCAACATCGCGATTTTCAAATCACGATTTTCTGCTCAAAATCGCGATTTTCAAAAACACGATTTTGTGCTCAACATCGCGATTTTTTTGACTTCACAGCATCGCGATTTTCAGAAAGTTCACAAAATCGCGATTTTCTCCAAAGGTCCTGTTTGCCTGTTTTGACCCCCAGGAGTCTGATTTGACATAACTTTCTCATCCAAAGTCCATTTTTTGAGCTCTATAGCTTGTTTTTTCAAGAATAATGCGTTGATTTTGAGATAGGATAATTTGAAGTTGACCCTCAGGTGAGACTAGGGAACCAAGGGGGCTCTAAAGAATTTTGAACCATACCAAAGGGAAAATTTGGACTCTTGACTAAAGCTTATGAACCTGAGATCTGGTAGACACTTAGGCAAGGATAAACAAAGCATTAGATCTTCTGAGGCTAGTGTCAACCATACATCCAAGTCTTGGGCACAACAACTAAGTGGTCATCTTTTACTAAGATCAGACACAAGTGATTCAGAAATGTCTTTTAGTATGGGAAAACCTGCAGGTGGCTCAGGGACTGCCCATCTACAAACACCGGAAGGTCCCTATAAGACACAGTTGGAATATATTCGGACCAACCAATTAGGTGCTCGCATCTATGAGGATGGTCTGAGGCGATCAGTGGTCCAACTCAAAAATCCAGATCAATCCTTTGGACTGGAACACCCGGTGGTCAAGTTCGAAGAGGGTTCATACATTGATAAGGAAGGAACCATGTATGTGGTTACCAACCAACCAGATAGGACCGATGAGTTTGGAAATATAATTCATGAGAATGAGATAGGAGACCTAGAACAAGGAAATATAGGACAAGGACCCCAGACTCCTAGAGGCAAGTCAGTTTTGACCCGAGTGATCACTCCAGACTGGATCCCTCAAGACAACAAAAGCATAGAACTATTTTTGAATAGAGAAACAGAGGAAGCCTTTTGGAGATTCAAGCCAGAACAACCTAGCCAATTGGGCATAGTCATCATCTACGAGTTCAAGGATCCAGAGATACCAGACAAAGTTGTCTACCTAGATAACACGTCAGAGAAAATTTTCTTGGTAACAGAACATGATAGACATGCATATTCTTGGAAGAATGAATTGATTTTCCCCCCACCAAGATCCAATGTTTCCCATGGCCTCCAAGGAATAGGGTCTTCCCACGCTCATGAAGCCCAGAGAGAAAGAACTAGAGAGAGACCTGAGGTAAGCTTTGCACACACCGTGGGCAGGAATAGATCAGGATGTGAAAATGAAAGACCTGAAAGAGAGAGACATCAAGCACATAGGCAACAAAGAGATGAACAGGATTTTCCAGTGCCTAGACCCCGGGAGTACCCAAGAACCCTTAGACCCATTCACGTGATCAAGGCAATGAAGAACTATTTCGATGGGACAGGAGATCCTTATGATCATGTGGCCGAGTACAAACAAGTGCTGAGAGCCGAACAAATTGAGGACTGGTTCACCCAGTACGAGGCATTTGGTTTGACCCTTAAAGGCACTGCCTTAGCTTGGTTTCAACCATTGAGTAGAAGCAGCTATCGCGATATAGGTCAACTGCTAGACGAATTCATTGTAGAATTTTCCAAGAGTGGTATCAGGCATAACACATCGTCCCTGATCCATAGTTTCAAACAGACACCCCAAGAAACAGTGCGACTAGCAGGTAGAAGGTTCAGACAGTATCTAGAAAGATGCCCTGCTCTAGAGTTACCCACTCCGGCCAAACAAGTGGCTTTGTTTTTAGATGGCTTACTGAGCACAAAGTTAAGATCCTATGTATACTTGAAAGAGCCTAGATCCATAGAAGAGTGCGTGCGGACATGCATTGACATAGAAGATAACCTGGGTGAGGAATTAGGATTATCCAAACTCTATAAGGATTCAGATAGTTCTACTAGTCATGCTTCAAAAATCTCCACGGAAATAGAGGAGATAGCTGAGCAAGTTGCCAAGAAGCTGGGAGTCCAAAATAAACAAACACAGAGAGTCACTCTAGTGAATCGGTGTTATACTTGCGGAGGCGACCACATGGCTAATGTATGCCCATTGCACAACCAGAACGTGAGAGAAAGGAATGCTCCATATTGCACTATTGAGAGAAAATATACGAACCACACGGCTCAAGATTGTCCCTACAATAGGCAGGCTGTTAGACAGAATTATCAGCAACCTTACCCACAAGGTAGATATCAGAACCAATACCAACAGCCATATTATAGACCACAACAGCAATATCAAGCACCATATAGGCCACAACCTGTCTTGGGAAACCAACCACCAGCTCCTGCCAACGTGATTCCAGTCAAATATGCTGTGGGAGAGGAAAATCCAAATAGAGCATTGGTGCCACTAACCCCATTGATACCAGATAATGACTCTCATGCCCATAGTGCAGACTACTCCCATGAAGGTAGTCCACATGCTTATTACACAGAGTCACCTGAACATAGTGAGATTTACTCGTATCAATATGAGGCACCACCTATGGAGCAAAATTGGGAGCCAGAATACTCCAATGTCATGTACACAAATCCTAACCCTAGGCCCCAGTTGAGACAAATGAGACCACAAGCCCCTAGAGGATCTTGTTTTAGATGTCAAGGTGATCATTTCATTCGTGACTGTCCCCACCCACCATCTCCGAGTCAAGGACATGCTATCACAATACAAGCTTTTTGTCCTGATTGTGGCAAAGACCATCTCCCTAGGGCACAAGCATTAAAACAAGATAAACCAGCAGAACAATCGGGGTCGAGTGAATCAGGAGAGCCTAGTAAGAGGAAAACAAGAACATGGAAGGATACCAGAGAAAAGGCCAATCGTAAGTGGAATAAAAAGTTATCGGAACTAGAAGAAAGCTTGAAAGACGCAAAAACAAAAATAGAAGACATTGCATCTCATAACCCCTCGCATGCCGAAACTCCATCCAGTCCACCTCATCCCACCCCACCACCCATTGTGAATAGACCACAACCAGGGTCTGTTCTTGCAGATCCAACCCCAGAAGGTTTGGACATGATGTTCAAGGCCTACCAGGCTCGACTTCAAGAAGGGCCTACAGCTGCAAACCTAGACAAGAGTTACCCTAGAGCAGATTTAGAGATTGAACGGATGAAAATGTGCATGAAAATGGTAGAACAAGCTCAAGCTATACTTGAGACTAGTCAAAAGGTCAATCAGACGAACTCTGTCAAAGCGGATTTGCATTTCCAGGGCTTACTAGAACGATTAGAGCAGTTGGTAAACAAACCACAAGTTTCTTTACCTCCACAGGCTCAACCAGTTATTGAAAGAGGAAGCTCACCACCAAGGGGAGCTTATGTTCCTAATTCCACGGATGCTGGAATACCTCCTTCTATTCAACAGTACTCTCAAGAGTTCTTGCGGGAAATACAAGAGGAGAAATGGGCCAAGGAGAAGGGTAATTCCCCTCCTATTCCTGAGATTGATGATCTTCATGATCAATTTCCCCAAGACATTCCATCTATTTACGAAGATGAAGCAGAACAAGAAGACGAAAGATTAGATTTTGAATCTAATACCTTAGAAGAACCGCCTCAATTTCCAGGCCCATGGGAATCTGAATCACTCCAGATTAGAGCTCCCACAATACTAGTAAGAAATGAAGACTCAGTGGTTCCAAGGAACACGGATGTCGTGAAGAACACTAAGGTTCAGTGTCATCTCACTGTAGAAGAGTTGCTCAAAGCAAAACCTGAGTTATGGAATCATGTGAAGGATCAGGTCCCAGAACTTGAGTCCAATATGCCAAAAGCAGACTCTAAGCAAAGGGTACCAGAGATACCTCTAGACAAAATAGGGGACATGTGTGAGGGTGAAGAAGGTAATACTTATCTTCCAATCACCTACCAAGGTTACACAACCAAAGCAATCATAGATTCAGGTGCTGGTGTTGCTATTGCGACCACCTCCTTGTGGAAGCAATGGGGCAAGCCCACATTAAGACCAACTAGAATGAAGCTTCAAATGGCTGATGGTCATTTTGAAAGACCTCTAGGATTGCTAGAAGGGATCACTCTAACCACTTGTGGTGTAGAGTTTGAGCACACATTTGCTATATGTGACTTTGAGAAAAATAATGTCTATGAGATGATCCTAGGAAGACCCTTCCTACGACAATTGCAAGTAGTACAGGATTGGGGAACTAACTCCTTGTACTTACAGCACTTAGGGGTTACCACCAAGGTCAATTTGAAGGATTACACCTTCAGAGATGTACCACCCCTACAGTGGAATTCTATCCACAAAGTGAAAGAAGATTCCATCTCTGTGCATTCTGAAAGTTCACCTGATCCATCATGGCTGCATGAAGATACTCATTTGTGGATGTGCAAAGTCGCAAAGGAAGAGGAAAAACGTTTAAAGGCAAGGGAAGAAGGAACTTCACTAGGAGATAGACCAGTTAGAGACCCAGCCTACACACCGATGATCTTTCCAGATGAGGAGTTTGAGCCTCATGGCTGGCCAGAAATCTTAGCCACCATGGACATTGCTGTCAATGAGGAACAGTGGACACCTCATTGTGATGAGGAGGGTTATGATATCTCAGTGTTCATGTGTCAACCCTTGCTAGAAGAATGTGACCCTAGTGATGTCATAGAAGAAGAAGAGAATGATGATGATCTGGAGTCTATTGTGATGGATAGTTGCTTTAACTCAGAGCAACACTATCTAGAAGATATAGGAGCGTTCACCCAAAAAGAAGAAGAACCTCTCACAAGTATTAAAACAGTAAACTCAAAGGATGGAAGTGAGAGTAGTCAAAAGAAAAAGAAAAGAAAAGCAGTGAAACAAGAAAAGGAGGAATCATTGTTTGAAGTACCAGAAAACTTCAAGAAATATGAAGTTGACGACCGCAAAATTTTGGTACGAATGCCTAAGAGAGAGGCCATCATAGGAGAATCATATGATAATAAAGAAAAGACCAAGAAGATTGTAGTGACCATTGAAGAGAATGAAGAGAGATGCACATATATAGGAGATGACCTAAGTGCAAGAGAAGAAATGGAGCTTGTAGCTCTATTAAGGGAATATAGGGATGTGTTTGCGTGGCACTATAGAGACTTGAAAGGGGTAGATCCAAGAATTTGCTCTCATACTATCCCCATGACTGCTGATGCCAAGCCCACCAAACAGAAGCCCTACACATATAATGACACCTATGCAGCCAAAATAAAAGAAGAAATTGATAGGTTGATTGAAGCTGGATTCATCTATGAGATTGAGCATACTGAATGGGTGTCCCCCATTGTAGTAGTGCCCAAGAAGAACGGAAAGTTGCGAGTGTGCATTAACCTGAAAAAAGTTAATGCCGCTACAATCAGAGATAGCTATCCGCTTCCAATCACCGAACATTTATTGGAGCGTGTTGCAGGCAAGGAAGTTTATAGCTTTCTTGATGGATTTTCAGGTTACAACCAAGTAGCCATTGCCCCAGAAGATCAACACAAGACGGCTTTTGCCACCGAATGGGGAATCTTTGCATTTCGCGTGATGCCATTTGGGCTCACCAATGCACCTGCAACATTCCAAAGGCTCATGTGTCATGTCTTCAAAGAGTTCTTACGAAAGAGCTTAGAAGTGTATGTGGATGATTTATGTGCCCATTCCCAAGAAAGAAGATTTCACATCCCTGAGCTCAGATAGATCTTCAACAAGTGTAGAGAATATCGAGTGTGTCTGAACCCAGAAAAGTGTGTGTTCATGGTGCGTCAAGGTAAAATCCTCGGTCATATTGTTTCTAAGAATGGAATCTCAATGGATGAAGATAAGGTACGAGCCATAGCGGAGCTGCCAAGGCCAAGGAATGTTAAAGAGGTACAAGCCTTTATGGGCCATTGTGGATATTACCGTAGGTTTATCCACATGTACGCGATCATAGCTAGACCCCTTTATGCCTTGTTGTCTAATTTTGAGTGGAACGATGAATGCGAGAATTCTTTCAATGAACTGAAGAAACGTTTGTGCACAGCACCAATATTGACCACTCCTGATTGGAATAAGCCATTCCATGTCCATGTGGATGCATCCAATCATGCCATAGGATGTGTGCTAGCACAACCCACAGGTGAAGGGAATTTAGATTTGCCCATAGCATATGCTAGTAGACAACTAAACCCAGCCGAAAGAAATTATACCACAACCGAGCGAGAAGGGTTAGGCATGGTATATGCCGTAAAGAAGTTTAGACACTATTTATTGGCCAACAAGTTCAAGTTTTTCACTGATCATCAAGCTTTGTTATATTTGGTCAATAAACCTTGCAATACTGGACGCTTAGTAAGATGGTTCCTCTTACTAATGGAGTATGACTTTGAAGTTGTTGTCAGGAAAGGTAGAACCCACCTTCGGGCAGATCACCTTTCTCGCATTACTTCAGGAGAGTCACCACAAGGAGTGTCTGATGAACTACCTGATGCTTATCTGTTCAATTTGGAAGTTGTTCCTAAATGGGCAAATAAGTTGGTACCAGTCCTAACCTTCGGCCCTGCAAATAAGAATGTGAAAACATCACAAGAAGAAATTGTAAAATCACAAAAATATCACATATTGGCAGGAAGCATGTACAAACAAGATACTGAGGGTGTATTAGCTTGTTGTGTCGAGGATGATGAACATAGTAGTTGGTTGCAGCAAGCTCATGAGGGATTGCTAGGAAATCACTATTCTAAACAACGAACATTGCAGAATTTGAAACGTTTAGGAGTGTATTGGCCTAGCATGGACAAAGAAATACATGAGTGGATCAAGAATTGTCCAATGTGCAGAGAGAGACCACCAGTGGAGCATGCGACCCTTTATCAAGTATCATTAATTCCAGATTGGAGTGCTCCATTGGTAGAGTTTATGAGATCGGGAAGATTACCCAAAGAGGCCAGTCTAGCAAGAAGACGAAATATGGAGCAAGAGGCTCAAGGCTATGCCTTAGTAGGAGAGAACCTATACCGAAGAGGTAAAGATGGTTACTTAAGACTGTGCGTTCATGAATCAGACTATTTAAGGGTCTTAGAGACTGCACACAGTGGTGTTGCAGGTGGACATTTTGGTCCTGACCGAGTGATTAAGACCATTCTATTCTCAGGACTTTGGTGGCCCACTCTTCATATGGATGCACATACCTATGTGAAGAAATGTGACACATGCCAACGTGCACAATATCCAGTTAGAGAAGACGAGATGCCTTTGAGGCCAATGATGGGAGGGCGTGCATTTTCGAAGTGGGGCATAGACTTCATAGGTCCTATTAATCCCCCAGCTAGAAACTCCCATGCAGAGTACATCATTGTAGCCACAGATTACCTTACAAAGTGGGTAGAAGTCAAAGCCACAACAAAGAATGATGCTCAGACTACGGCTAAGTTCTTATTCGAGAATGTGTTCACGAGATATGGACTACCAATAGAGTTGGTGAGCGATAGAGGCACACACTTCTTGAATGAAGTCATTGAAAATCTTCTCCAAGAATTCTTGGTGATACATAAGAAATCCGCCCCCTATCATCCACAAGCCAACGGACAAGCCGAGAGTACCAATAAGATCCTCTGTAACGTATTGACAAAACTGGTGAATAATAAACGCTCTGATTGGGACAAACAACTTCATCATGCTGTTTGGGCTTATCGAGTTGCCTACAAAACGGTACTCAACGCCACCCCATTTCAGATGGTCTTCGGACAGAACGTTGTGCTACCACTAGATTTCTTAATCCCTGCCTTAAAAGTAGCACAAGAGTATGAGTGGAATGGGCATGAATTGTCCTCTAGGATCTTTGATCTCGAACGCTTGGGTGAAACGAGGCTACGAGCGGCAGCAGGCATCTACGCTGCAAAGAAGAGGCAAAAGGCATACTTTGATGCACACATCAAGGATAAGGGATTGAAAGAGGGAGATCTAGTGTTGGTATACACACTAAAACAACATGCCCGTAAGTTGGAAAAAAGAGGATATGGACCCATGATCATTAATAGAATTTCCACTAGTGGTGCAGTTCAGTTGGCCACTCTAGAAGGAGATATCTTGCCAAACTATATTAGTGGCTGCAGAGTCAAGCTATATCAAGAACCTCTTACTGAGGATATGCTAATGAGACTCAACACTGCTAAGAAGCGAAAAGAAGAAGAGTTAAGAGTGAGAGAAGAAGCACAGGTAGAGGCCAGAGAGCGTATTAGGCAAAATAAGTTAAGGCGATTAGGCTTAGATGTCAACTCAAAAGCCCCAAAATATCACATGGATATGTGTCAAAAGTCAGGCATTGCGACTTCTGAGGTCATTGACCGAAGACCCTTTGTGACCATAGAGATAGGACAAGGGAAGGGTGCAAGGACGGTGAAAGCATTGATTGACTCAGGTGCAGCAAGTAGTGCAGTTAGATTTTCCTACTGCCAAGACTTGGGGTTGAACATCAATCCCATAGAAGCTTATCTCATAGGATTGGGAGGTGTGGAAACCCCTTGTGTGGGCGAGGTGGAACTTCCCATCTACCTTCAAGATGTTCCAATGAAAGTCAAAGCGCTAGTATGTCAAGATGAGAACCTTACAGAACCACTTGTCTTGGGTCAAGATTGGATCTATGACCATGCAGTTAACTTAAACCTAAGAAGTCAAATTCTTCAAGTTTGGGTACATGAACAATGCATTACATTAGAATTAGAGAACTGCATGCTCCTAGATCATGGCACCACACACTCTCTTAGTTCTTCCAAGACTAATCATATGAAAGAAGATGTTGTATGTGGCAAAAGCTCTATGATGCGGAAGGAGTCAATCGTGGGAGACCAGGTTCGAAGGCGGGTGGATCTTTCTTCTTCTCCAAAGACTCAAGTAGCCACAGTAGTGAGCCCACCACACAAGCAAACACAACCGTTCACGACAACTGCTACATCAAATAGAAAGACACCATTCGATAAAAAAGCGGTTCCGGGCATGAAGCAGATCTGGGTACGCAAAGGAGAGCAACCACCAGCCTTACCCCCACAAATCCCATCCATGCACACTAACCAGGCCAGAAGACGAAGGAAGCAGCTCAGACGAGCTCCATCACAAGATATCCAACAAGTTTGGGTGCCTAAGAAGTTAGCTGCAGCTCAACAAGGGCAATTACAGATGTGGGTACCTAAGAAGATCCTACACCCACAACAACCTTTGTTCTCCCACATGCAAAAGGTTTCAACAAAGAAGCCAAAAAGAGAAAAGGGTAAGAACCACGTACAGAGACCAGAGGAAGATCAAATCAGCTCTTCAACATTAGTAGGAAGACATGCAAAAAGGATATGGGTTTGGAAGCCAAAAGTGCAAGTAGCCTCCACCGAACCAAAGCATCAACCACACTGGATACCACAGTTCAGAAAGCATCCAAAGAGAAAGACGCCTGAAGTGACCTCTACAGTGCCAAATGATGTTCTAAAATGGACTCCAATAAGGAGGATTACATCAGTTCGAGACTCAATGGATACCTCCACCAAGGTCGGCATCAACCTCCACATATAACATCGAAAGCCTCGAACGAGCAACAACCATGTGCTCCTTGCACAACCCTGTCTTTTGCACCATTTAGGTCATGCATTTCCAAAGTATGCATTAATATAGGGCCACATTACACGGCCGTGCATAGACACACTGGAGAATCCCATGCACAAGAGCACAGTGACATATGTCGAACATTTCTATTGATACTAACTTTTGTGTTCTTGTTTTGTGATATCCTGTTCCAAAAAAAAAAAAAAAAAAAAAAAAAAAAAAAGAGAAGTGGGAGAGAGCTTGTTCCCAGGTTTGGCTTATGAAACATGAATGAGTCATGCTTAGTTGAAGGTGGAACTGTTGATTACTAGGCATTTATCAATTTGGATAAAAGTGTGTCTCGGCCAGCAGTGAGATTATTGCTGCCTTATCTGGTAGATGACAAGCATTTGGCATGAACATGGCATCTACAACTATGATTTTCTCTTACCATGGTAGGAATGAAGAGCTCGAAGGTCCGCAACTTGAGGGATGCTTAACTACTTCATGTACCAGAGCACCCAAGGAGATATCTGCACAAGGTAGTTCTGGAGGAGAAGACTCCTGCATATGGTGAGCTAAAGAGAATATGTGACACTCAGCTTGGTGTAGCTACCCGATGTTGCTTGCCAAGGAATATAAAGCAATTCAATTCTCAGTATTTCTTGAACCAGTATGGAACAGTAGCACTGGTGAATGGTCTATGTCAATCAGCATGGTAATCTCTTAGAAACCGGCACGTGTCCAATATTCCTCTGAGTGTCAATATAGGGAAGTGAACGTGCATGAGCCCAAGCTCAGAAATGCACATTGTTAGTGACAAATGTTGCTTTGAAAAGAGGAGAGGGGATCCACCACTCAAAAGATCTCATCAGTGGACAATCAACATGGACATTCATCAACAAGGTTCCATCCCAAAGGCCGAGTGTACAACACCAAGAGGCAAACATCCATCAACCTTCGCCATGGTAAGTATCTTTACTCTAGAAACACCATAACCATGATAGTTTAGGAAACCTCTTCGTCAGCATACCCTTGAGCACTTAGCTCAAGACCCGCAATTTTTGCACCATACTTCTTCCAATGCATTTTCCAAGTAAGCATGCGTAGGGCTACATTACAAGGCCGTGCACAAGGCACATACTTTTTTCAACCCAGGCACGAACACACTTACCCATCATTCATTATGGGTTATGAGTAGTTGGCATGAATGCTCTCAACATCATCTTTAAAAGAGCTAGCAGACATCTTGGGAACAACATCCATATCTCGGAAGCAAATTGAAGCCAGTAGTTGCTCCAAATCACTCTTGACCACCTCTTCTGAGCAACTTGCAGTTTTGAAAGCTCACAACGACACATTCTTGCTGGAATCCAAGGAACCAGCTCATACAACGGATGGACACCACCTCTCAAAGCACTACACAGAACAGCCCTTCCAACAAGGGTCTGTCAGGGACGACAGACTCGAGAGGGGGGGGAGTGTTGAAGCTCAAAGTCAAGGACAAAGCATGGAAGCACATCAAAAGGTGGACACACGAGGAAAGGGAGCAAGTAGGGAGCTCCAAGAAGTGTATGTCAAATTTTCAGAAGAATCCCCTACAAAAATAGTGATTTTCATCACTAGAAACCATTGTAAATACCATTATCTATTTTTAGTAACTCCATTTTGTTCAAGCAGAGGAGTCCTCAAGCTTGAGGAGTATTAGAAGTACCATCGTACCAATTTTCATAATTTTTAGACTTCGTTTGAGCCCTCAAATAAGCCCTGGAACCTAATTTTTAACTAGGCCGGACACTAGGTCTGGATAGGGCCAAAACTAGTCAAAAAACTATAAAAAGAGCTAGAGAGCTCATTTTTGGGGTTAGCTGGTTAGAGAATAGAACTTTTGTAAGAGAACTCTTTTGCAATCAAAGCTTTCCATTGTTCCTCTCTTTGATCTTACTTTGTGCGCGTGTGTGTGTATGTGTGTGCATGTTTGTGTGCTTTCACTCACGCACTTGTGCCTTCTCTTGCTCGTGGTCTTCATACCGGTCCTCACGTCTCCGCGGATTGACAAGTAAAGGAGGTGGTGCTTACGCTTGAGCTACAGAGGGCATGACCCAAGTAACCCGAGAATTCCTGTTTGCCTGTTAACCTAGTTTAATCCTGTTTTAGCCCCAAAACCCTAAACTGACATAACTTTCTCATACGAAATCCGTTTGCCGTGATTTTTGTTTTGTTGGAAAGCTCGCGGGAATTAAATTACGGTTAAATTAAGATCAGGAATATTAGATAGGGTATTTTGAAGTTGACCATACCCAGGGGGAACAAAATTCAGGAATCTCTAGAGTTGTGTCCAAAAAGTCATAGTGCAAATTGGTGAAGTGTTACATGAATGAAAGTGATTGGTTTTGTCTTTTGAATTTATGTCTTGAGCTAACAGTGGGCCTTTTACAGGTCCTTTGAGAGCATCGAAGGGTACGCAAAGCAAGAGTAAGTGCAGGCTTGGGAACGCGCGTCCTGGGTACACCAGGGCAACAACACAAGGAAAGGAACTCAAGGTTGGAAAACCCGCAACACCCTCTGTCAATTCTTAGTTTAGGCTAAGTGCGGGTAGTGTTAGAAGTAATTCCAGGCAATGATAGGCACGAGATAAATCAAAGACTATCTAAGAAATCAAGTTCAAGTCATGGGATAACCTGTGTGTGTGGACGACAACCTTAAAGGAAAAGAACCTAACGTGAAACGACCAAACTAAAGTGCGAAATTAAACTCAAGTATTCCTAACGACGTGATATCAGACAAGAGTATAAACACGATAATCAACATAAAAAGGGAATTAAGTAATTGATACAAAGGACTCAGAAACGTGGTTGTACCTGGGACAAATTGGGTTAATCAGTTAGGCATATGAACCTTAGATCAGGACGACATCTAGTAAGAGATAGACAAAGCCTTAGGTCTTCAGAGGCTAGTGTCAATCATACTGCGAGGTCTTGGGCCCAGCAGTTGAGTCACCACTCGCATTACCCTAGCTCTGATACCAGTGAATCAGAGATGTCTCAAGGCATGGACAGACCTACGGGAAGTTCAGGAGTGCCATACTTGCACAGGGTAGAAGGCCCATACAAAACACAGTTGGAATACCTTAGGACCAACCGATTAGGTGCCAGCATCTATGAGGACGGCCTAGGAAGATCCGTGGTACAGATTAAGAATCCTGATCAATCCATTGGACTAGAGCACCCAGCTGTCAAGTTTGAAAACGGAGCATACTTGGACAAAGAAGGAACCATATACGTAGTCACCAGTCACCCAGATAGGACGGACGAATTCGGAAATGTGATCTCAGAAGCGGACTTAGGGGACCTAGAGCAAGGAAACATGGGTACAGAACCTAGAACCCCTCGAGGCAAATCGGTTCTCACTAGGATTATAACACCAGAGTGGATTCCCCAGGATAATAAGAGCATAGATTTTCTCTTCAATCGAGAAACTGACGAAGCCTTTTGGAGGTATAAATCTGATCAGCCAACTGATATAGGAACAATCATGATCTATGAGTTTAAGGATCCTGATAGCCCAGGCAGAGTGACCTACTTAGATCACGCTTCAGAGAGGATCTTTGTGGTGACAGAAAATGATAGGCATGCTTACACTTGGAAGGGTGAATTCGTTTTCCCCCAACCAAGATCGAACGTGTCCTTTGGCCACCCAGGAGCTGGAACCTCCCACGCTCACGGAACTCAAAGAGACAAACATAGAGAAAGGCCGGAGGTGAGCTTTGCCAACTCAGGGGGCAGAGAAAGAACGAGGACGGAAACAAATAGAGTAGAGCCTGAGGTACTTAGAGCTCATAGGAATCAAAGAAATGCGGATGAGTTCCCTCTACCACGACCTAGAGAGCACACAAGGACTTTGAGGCCAACTCAGCTAGTTAAGTCCATGAAGAACTACTTCGATGGCACTGGAGATCCATACGATCATGTGGCTGAGTTTAGACAAGTCCTGAGAGCTGAACAAGTGGAGGATCTATTCACGCAGTACAATGCCTTTGGTCTAACCCTTAGGAACACTGCCCTGGCATGGTTTCAGCCACTAAACGAGAGACAGTTCAGGAGCATAGACCAACTCCTAGAGGCTTTCATCATTGAATTTTCTAAGAGTGGCATAAGACATAATACCTCCTCACTGATTCACAGCTTCAAGCAAACCCCTCAAGAGACCGTGAGACTTGCAGGAAGGAGATTTAGGCAATATCTTGAAAGATGCCCTGTCCCTGAGCTACCCACGCCAGCTAAGCAAGTGGCATTATTCTTGGATGGATTGCTAAGTACCAAATTAAGATCATATGTGTACTTGAAGGACCCTAGGACCATAGAAGAGTGTGTACGCATGTGTATTGACATTGAGGACAACCTAGGGGAGGAGTTAGAGCTTTCCAAGATATACAAAGATTCAGATAGTGCCTCTAGCCTCTCTTCCACGCAATCCACATCGATTGAGGAACTTGCAGAGAAAGTTGCTCAGAAACTAGGTGTCTCTAGTAAACAAATCCCAAGGTTCGCCCCTGTAAAAAGATGTTATACTTGTGGAGGCGACCATATGGCGAATGTCTGTCCCATTATGGCTCAACCCCAAGTTAATCCTAGTGGCCAATACTGCACCATAGAACAAAGGTACACCAATCACACCGCGCAAGACTGCCCATACAATAAGCAAGCGGTTAGGCAACCCTACCCTCAGCCATACCCTCAGCAGGGAAGATACCAAAACCCGTACCCTCCACATCCATATGGCATGCCACAACAACCTTATCAGCAACCATACCAAAACCAACAAAGGCCTCAGCCTGTGTTAGCACAACAACCCCCTGCCCCAGCTAATGTGATCCCAGTAAAATATGCAGCAGCAGAAGAAAACCTGAATAGAGCTATAGTCCCTGTAACACCATTGCTTTCTGAAAGTGACCCCAATGACCATAGCTTTGATTCTACACATGTCGATAGTCCCCATGCTTATTACATGCAATCTCCTGAACATGGTGAGTCCTACTACAGTGAGGAACCGAGTGAACCTAGTTGGGAGTCAGATTACACAAACGTCATGTATGCAAACCCCAACCGTAGGCCTCAACCTAGGCAGGTAATACCCCCAATCCCTAGAGGACCATGCTACAGATGTTAGGGAGATCATCTCATTCGTGATTGTCCCTTACCTCCACTTACACAACCCCAGTCAGTGACAATTCAGGGCTTTTGCCAAGAATGTGGAAAGGAGCATCTCTTACGAGACTGCCCTAAGAATCCTAATAATATGCCAAAAATCACTCCTATTAACATTATTGGGTTGGTGGTAGACTCCACAGGAAGTGTGACGTCCACCGCACCAGTACAAGTAGTGACTAGAGCTCAGGCATTGCAGCAGAACCAAGGGGTAAACTAGGATAAGAACCCAGAGGCTAGTGAAACCGAGAGCATGACAAAGAAAAGGACTAGAGCGTGGAAAGATAGTCGGGAAAGAATGAAAAGACAATGGGCTAAAAAGATGAGTGAACTTGAGGAAAGCATAAGAGAAACCAAAGCCAGGATGACTGAACTCACATCTCAAACTCCCTCTCACACTACCCCACCACCACCATTCCCATCGCCATCCGACCCGCCCCCTTCCAACCCACCTCATACGATTCCACCACCCCCTAGAGTAGGATCAGTATTAGCTGATCCCCCTCCTGAAGACATAGACATGATGCTTAAAGCATATCAGGCCAGAATCCAAGAAGGGCCAAATGTCACGGATCATGACAAGTGCTACCCTAGAGCTGACCTAGAGATAGAAAGAACCAAGCTTTGTGCGAAAATGGTCGCATTGGCTCAGACTATGTTTGAAGCCAGTCGCCTTTTCAATTACTCGGGCTCAGCCAAGACGCAATTACACTTGGATGGACTTCTAGAGAAGTTAGAGGGCATAATTGCAAGATCTGCCAAGGAAGAAAAACATCAAGAGAGAGATAAAGCAAGCAAAAACATGACCCATCCCCCATCGAAAGCTTATGTGCCCAATTCCACTGAACCAGACAACCCCCCCTCCCTAGAAAGAATAGAGAAGTTGATTGCACAATCAGAAAAGGAACCAGCCTCTCAACACAAGGACAAGGCAAGTGAAAGAGTAAGCATTCCTGCTCAGGAAGCCTATGTGCTTGAAGCCTACGTGCCTAACTCTACGGAGCCAGACACCTCTTCTTCTATGAATAAATACACACCAGAATCCTTGCGAAAGATTCAAGAAGAGAAGTGGGCTAAAGAGAGTGAAGTTCCTCCTCCCATTGAACTTGTGGATGACACACACGATCAATTCCCACAAGTCCTTCCTTCCATTTATGGAGAGCAGGAGAGTACCCAATCTCAAGAAAGATTAGATTTTGAGTCTAATTCTTTACAAGAACTACCCCATTTCACAGGCCCATGGGAAGCAAAGTCCACCTGTATGAGAGCTCCTACAGTCATGGTAAGAAACAAAGATTCAGTCATACCTAGGAACACAGAGGTAGTGAAGGACACCAAAGTGCAATGCAATCTCACTTTGGAAGAGCTGCTTAAGGTTAGACCAGAAGTGTGGAAACATGTAGCCAATCAAGTGCCCGAGATTGCAAAACCTCATTCCCAGATAGGATCACATAGGACAGTGCCAGAGATACCCTTGGATAAGATAGGAGATATGTGTGAAGGTGAAGAAGGGAACACCTATCTTCCCATTACCTACCAAGAGTACACCACCAAGGCAATTTTGGACTCAGGTGCAGGAGTTGCAATTGCCACCACTTCCCTATGGAAGCATTGGGGCAAGCCAGCACTCAGGCCAACAAGAATGAAATTGCAGATGGCCGATGGTCATATTGAGAGACCCTTAGGATTGCTAGAAGGAATAACTCTCACCACCTGTGATGTCGAGTTTGAGCACACATTTGCCATTTGTGACTTCAGCAAAAATCATGCCTATGAGATGATCTTGGGACGACCTTTTATGCGACAGTTGCAAGTGGTACAGGATTGGGGAACCAATTCTTTGTACCTGCAGCACTTAGGTGTTACGAACAAAGTCAATCTTAAGGATTACTCTCATAGAGATGTACCACCTATTCAATGGAATCCCATCCATAGAGCCAAAGATGAGACTGAGTCTGTGCATTCCATAGAATCCGGATCCTCGTGGATGCATGAAGACACCCACTTATGGATGTGTAAGGTAGCTGTAGAAGAAGAGAAGAGAGAGAAAGCCAGAGAGGTAGGTGCAAAAGAAAACCATAGATCAATTCAAGACCCAGCCTATGCACCTGTAGTCTTTCCTGATGAGGAATTTGAACCCCATGGCTGGGCAGAAATCCTAGCAACAATGGATGTAGCCATCAATGAGGAACAATGGACACCTCACTGTGATAAGGATGGCTATGACATTTCAGTCTTCTCCATAGAGCCAATCATGGGAGAGGCAGTTCTAGAAGAATGCGAACCTAGCCCTGATGCATTTGAGGATGCAAGTGACTCCGATCTAGAGTCAATCATTATGGACTCACCTTTTGCATCAGATGAAGAATACTTCCATGAAGTAGAATTTCAACCCCAGAGGCATGGAGAGCTTACAGACGATGTAAGATTAGCCACACATGTGACCCCGAAGGAAGAAGGAAAGAAACGAAAGAAGAGAGAAGTCTCACCAGAAGAGGAAGAATCTTTGTTTGAGGTCCCAGAAAATTTTAAGAAGTATGAGATAGACCACAGGAGAGTTATGATAAGAATGCCTAAACGAGAGGCACAATCAGGAGAAGCCTATGATAACAAAGAAACCACCAAGAAAATAGTAGTGGCCCTAGAAGAAGGAGAGGAGAGATGCACATACATAGGCCATGACCTAACAGAGGAAGAAGAGCATGCATTAATAGCCCTGCTAAGAGAATACAGAGATGTATTCGCTTGGAGTTACAAGGATTTGAAAGGTGTTGATCCAGACATATGCTCACACACTATCCCCATGACCTCGGATGCCAAACCTTCTAAGCAAAAGCCATACACATATAACGATAATTACGCTGCCAAGATCAAGGAAGAGATCGATAGACTGGTTGAAGCTGGATTTATCTATGAAATTGAGCACACTGAGTGGGTATCCCCCATCGTAGTGGTGCCCAAGAAGAATGGCAAGCTGCATGTATGCATTAACTTGAAGAAGGTCAATGCAGCCACAATTCGAGATAACTATCCGCTTCCCATCACAGAACATCTCTTAGAAAGAGTAGCAGGCAAGGAAGTGTACAGCTTCCTCGATGGATTTTCGGGCTACAATCAAGTAGCCATAGCTCCAGAAGATCAGCATAAGACAGCTTTTGCCACAGAGTGGGGTATATTTGCCTTTCGTGTAATGCCATTTGGGCTTACCAATGCACCAGCTACCTTCGAGAGACTAATGTGCCATGTATTTAAGGAGTTCCTGAGGAAGAATCTAGAAGTCTATGTTGATGACCTTTGTGCTCATTCCAACATCAGACAAACCCATATTCCTGAACTGAGACAAATCTTTGACAAATGTAGAGAATATCAAGTGTGCCTAAACCCAGAAAAGTGCGTTTTCATGGTCAGGCAAGGCAAGATTCTAGGGCACATAGTGTCAAAGAATGGCATATCTACTGACGAAGAGAAAGTGAGAGCCATAGCAGAGCTACCTAGGCCAAGGAATGTCAAGGAAGTACAAGCTTTCATGGGGCATTGTGGTTATTACCGACGATTTATACACATGTATGCTGTCATTGCAAAGCCCATGTACGGACTGCTGACTAACTTTGAGTGGACTGATGAATGTGAGAATTCCTTCCAGGAGCTTAAACGAAGATTATGTTCAGCACCAATCTTAACCACACCGGATTGGAATAAGCCTTTCCATGTTCATGTGGATGCATCCAATTATGCCATTGGATGTGTGCTTGCACAACCTACTGGTGAAGGTAATATGGATCTTCCAATTGCCTATGCTAGTCGACAATTGAATGCAGCTGAACGAAATTACACCACTACTAAGAGAGAAGGCTTAGGCATGGTATATGCAGTCAAGAAATTTAGACACTATTTGCTTGCAAATAAGTTTAAATTTTTTACTGATCACCAAGCACTGTTATATCTCGTGAACAAGCCATGCAATACAGGAAGATTAGTAAGATGGTTTCTCTTACTAATGGAATATGATTTCGAGGTTGTGGTAAGGAAAGGGAAGACTCATTTGAGAGCAGATCACCTTTCTAGGCTCACATCGGGAGAAGCCCCACAAGGAGTATCAGATGATCTTCTTGATGCTTACTTGTTTAATTTGGAAGTTGTACCGCAGTGGGCTAAGCCACTAGTGCCAGTATTGACATACGGACCTAACCATCCAGTAATAAACACGCAGGATAGAGAGGTAGTAAAAGCCCAAAAGTATCACATCATGGCAGGAAGTATGTACAAGCACACAGATCAAGGAATCTTGGCTTGTTGTGTAGAAGAGGACGAGTACACTAAATGGTTGCATTTAGCACATGTAGGTGCATTAAAGCAACACTACTCAAAGCAACGAACCTTACAGACACTAAGGAGACTAGGAGTACATTGGCCAACTATGGAAGCTGATGTCCAAAAGTTGTGCAAGGAATGCCCAATCTGCTGCACTAAACCACCTGTGGAACATGCCACTCTTTATCAAGTGTCCATAGTGCCAGATTGGAGTGAACCACTAGTATCCTTCCTGAGGACGAAAACATTCCCTCCAGACATGACTCTGGCTAGGAAAAGGAGTTTAGAACAAGAAGCCCAGGATTACTCACTTATTGGTGATAATCTATACAAACGTGGTAAAGATGGCTACCTGAGACTGTGTGTCCATGAGAGTGAATATCTTAAGATCTTGGAAATTGCTCACCAAGGTGTAGCAGGAGGACACTTTGGACCAGATCGGGTGATCAAGGCAATACTATTTGCGGGCTTCTGGTGGCCGACCCTTCACATGGATGCACATACCTATGTGAAACGGTGTGATTTCTGTCAGCGAACTCAGTATCCTATACACAAAGATGAGATGCCACTGAAACCTACGATGGGTGGACGTGCATTCTCTAAGTGGGGAATAGACTTCGTAGGTCCTATTAATCCCCCAGCTAAGGGTTCTCATGCAGAATATATCATTGTTGCAACAGACTATCTAACTAAGTGGGTAGAGGTAAAAGCCACAACGAAGAACGATGCTCAAACAACAGCTAAGTTTCTATTTGAGAATGTATTCACTAGATACGGGCTACCCATAGAGCTAGTTAGCGATAGAGGCACTCACTTCCTGAATGAAGTTATTGAAAATCTGCTCCACGAATTTTTGGTAGTACATAAGAAGTCTGCCCCCCTATCACCCACAAGCTAATGGGCAAGCCGAAAGCACAAACAAGATTCTATGTAATGTGTTGACCAAGTTAGTGAATAATAAACGCTCTGATTGGGACAAACAGCTACACCATGCTGTTTGGGCATACCGAGTTGCCTACAAAACGGTACTCCAAGCCACTCCCTTTCAAATGGTGTTTGTTCAAAATGCTGTGCTACCTTTAGAATTTTTGATACCTACATTGAAAGTGGCACAAGAGCATGAATGGACAGGTCATGAACTCTCCTCTAGACTTTTTGACCTTGAACGATTAGGAGAAACAAGACTGAGAGCGGCTGCAGGGATATATGCAGCAAAGAAATGACAGAAGGCATACTTTGATGCCCACGTTAAGGATAAAGGTTTAAAGGCAGGCGACTTAGTTTTAGTCTACACATTGAAGCAACATGCAAGGAAACTGGAGAAGAGAGGATACAGACCCATGATCATTAATAGAATTTCAACAAGTGGAGCAGTGCAGCTAGCCACATTAGAAGGCGATGTTCTTCCAAGTTACATTAGTGGATGCAGAGTCAAGTTGTATGAGGAACCTCTCATAGAGGAAATGCTAAGTCGACTCAATACTGCTAAGAAACGCAAAGAGGAAGAAAAGCGAATTCGAGAAGAAGCTCAAGCAAAAGCCCTAGAGCGCATACGGAGAATGAAATTAAGAAGACAAGGTAGAGAGCACCCTAGGCAAGATGCATATGCAGATCAAGGATATGACGTGGCTATGTGTGAAGTTTCAGGTGTTAGCTCACATAGGATAACTGATCGATGTCCTTTCATAACCTTAGATATAGGACAAGGAAAGAGTGCAAGGACTGTAAGAGCCTTGATTGACTCAGGTGCAGCCACTAGTGCTGTTAAATTGTCTTACTGTCAAGAGTTGCAATTAACTGTCAATCCTGTGGAAGCATATCTCATAGGATTGGGAGGCGTGTAAACCCCTTGCATGGGCGAGGTGGAACTTCCCCTCTATATTCACGATGAGGCAATGACAGTTAAAGTACTAGTATGTCAAGATGAGGACCTCACTAAACCCCTTGTCTTGGGTCAAGACTGGATCTATGACCAAGCAGTCAACTTAAACCTAAGAAGTGGACTTCTTCAGGTATGGGTGAATCAAACTAGAATTACAATTGAGCTAAATAATGGAGCACTCAAGGAACTAGGAAAGGCACAGACTCTTGGTCCCTCCAGGGGTACACATGAAGTTGACCATGCTGTTCTTGTCCAAGGCTATGTGATACAGAAGAACGAAGATCTCAAAGAAGGAGTCAGAACCATAATGGAACTCCCTTCTTTTCTAAAGGCCAGAAGGAGGCAGCAACTAAGGGCAGATCAATCACTCAAGATTCTCCAGGCGAGAGACCAAAAGAACGCGCGAAGCAGAACAACTCAGCCGATGAAACAAATGTGGGTGCGGAAAGACGAGCTGCCGACCGTAACTAAGTCGCAACAACGGTCTCAACTTCCTATTAGTAATCAACGACTTGATGCTAATAAGAGGACTCCTAAAACCTCTGTTGAGAAAGTGAAATCCATTTGGGTACCCAAGAAGTCGATGAAGGCTGACCCACAATCAAGACAAATTTGGGTGCCTAAGGCTTGCTTGCGGGCTCAACTATCCCCACACAATTCACATCATACACGACAGGGTTCACTCGCTCAAGCAGCCGCCACCCACTCTTGTTTGATACACTCGAACACGCTGCCACCTAGAAGCACGCACAGACTCACTCGTAAATGGGTCCCAATGACACAACAACTCCCAGCAGAATTACTCATGCAACCCTCCCGAATCTCCACAAAACCAAGACCAAAAGCCATCCATGGTGTTTGGCAACCTAAGACTTGTAATAAACCCCCTGACCCCAATCTATGAATTCATCTCCACTTACTAACTGCATTAGTCAGACAGTGCATCTTTCCATCTAGCTCCTAGGACTATCCAGATATTAACTACACACACTGTCATCGTGCACTCACTGACCACTGACTCATCATCTACCTCATGGTAATGTTGTAACGAGGCAATGACGGGTTTATTCTGTCCATTACAATGTTAACACATGGTTCTATATTCTCACAGAACCAACAAGCAAGCAGGGCCATGGCAGAAGCCGGAGGTGCCAGTTCTCACGCCGGATCCAGTGCACAGATTGTGGATATAGAAACACTCCTCCTCGAACCACATCTCACCGAAAGACCGCAAGAACTTCAAGCTGTGCATGTACTCCCAGTTCAGGATCCTCCCCAGGGGCACACCTCTCAAGTGGGCAAACACGCTCATTGGTTCAGCGATGTTGCAGGACCATTGGGTGATGGAACCTATTTTTGGGAAGCTGAATTGGAGTTTAATGGTAAATGGGGACGCTACCATTTTTTCACGCGCGAATTTGAGAGCTATCAGAATGCCGAAGTAATGTGTGCAGTATGGACCAAAGCTGGCCTGGACAGTTATTTCAGGGCCCACTTACCGAAGCCAGATTTCTTACGTTGTTCTTATCTTATCAATACCATCACTCCTAGCAGGGCCAAGGGAGGCGACAGCACTTTTGTGTTACCCTCACTATTGCCGGGCCACGAACTTAAAAGATTCAAACTGACCCTCAATCTAGCATTGGGCATGTATGGTATGCACATTCCTACTGAAAAGGAAACAATGGTTCCAGGCAGAATGAAACATAAAGATCTCAATAAGCTGAAGGATATGGTCGCAATGACACCGACCATCGCTCTTCACCTACGGACCGTCATGCAGCATTTTGCTTTCCCCGCCCAGGAAAGATTCACCATGCCCCCAAAGAAGATATGGTTTAGCTTGTATTTGGCAGAGACATAAAAACTCCCTATCAACGTACCACATTGGATCATAGATCAGATTCACCTAGCCCATCAACGGTGGAACAAGAAGCAGAAAAATGTGCTTCACGGATGTTGTGCTCTAACCAAGATAATCTATCGATGTCTAGCCTATGATGTGCCTATTCAGCGGGCACTCGTATGGTCCCGGGCCTAGGAATTCCAGAGAAGGCTATCAGCGGCAGGTCCTCCATCAAAGAAGATGAGAGGGGGAGTCCAATTACCTTGCGCTCAACCAAGGGGAGCCACCACTACACCAGAGATTACCCCTCCCCAGACACAACGCATTAGACCATTCACCATTCGGCTACCAAGACCAAGTACAGAGGGACCCAATCTGGTGTTTCCACCCGTCCCATTGGACTTGGAATTTCCACAGGGCTTTACTCTCAATGATCTCACTGATGAAGAAGTGGCTAGACTAATCTACGACTCTAATCTCGAAACGGAAACAGAGCGAGCTCAGGAACCACAAACCCATACAACAACGTCAGTCCCCACCCGACTGCAAGTTGTAGAAGTCGACGTAGACAAACAAGAGACCGAACAAGAGGAAGAAGCCTACGAAGAACAAGAGTATGATGAACTTTCAGAGTTAGCAAGTGCCCCCGCGTATTCGGCACAAATAAAAAGACTATATCGAACCATGCAGCTAGTCCAAGAACATCATAAAATGTCACTTGAAGCAGGCAAGAAACTCATGAACCAATTGCTGGCGGAGGAAGGCGTGGATGATATGTTCATCGAGTCCATAAACCTACACGCCGATGCAGTAGGATTGGATGAGGCCATTCATGAGGCAATGGCCTACATTCACCGATTTGAGAAAAGAGTTCCCGCCCGTCCCATGAGGTCCGGGAAACAAATTCATATCAACGTATCAGCACCAGGAGATACAACGCAAGCAGACGAACATCAGGAAGCACCACTGTCACCACCCTCCCCACCTCTCACTACACAACTCGCTCCACCACATGACACTATCACCACCACGTCCACTACCACCACAATCGTCATGGGAATTCCACTCTCTCCGGGAATCCAATTCGGGGGAGCCACCATGCCCACTTTCACCACTCTCTTCACTAACGTCACTTCCACCCCACCCATGATCCCCATTTACACGGTCACTCAAACATTTGACACTATGGAAACATCTCCTGCCACTGCACCGCTCCCTCCCCCCATGCAACCTCCGTCTCCCATACCCCCTCCACCCACATCTCCACTTGCATCCACATCATTCACAACTCCCTTTCCCGCCCCCATTCCCCCTGCATCTTCATCTCTCCCTGCATCATTTAATGTAAATAGTATATTTCTAGCATTAAATCAATGTGTATATCAGCTTCAGAATGAGTACAGAGCTCTTGACGACCGGTATCAACAATTGACAACAAATCACCAGAACTTACAAAGGCAACTTACAATTCTTGAAGAGGAAAATGCAGATGTGAATCAACGTTATACAACGCTTGAGCAGGCTCACCAAACACTACTGGAGGCACCCCAACCATCGAAAGAATCAGGCGTCAAACAACTAGAAGCCTTGCTCGAAGTATACCAGGCCGATAACCTACGAGTCAGACGTAACTTGGCGCTACTCAGGAAACATATGGCCACAACACTTGAAGAGAACAAGAGACTGCAGAAACAAAATGAAGAGAATCTAGAAGCGGCAATGGAAGACTCTCCCCACGAAATTGATCCAGAGCAGTTTAAAGCCGTACCTTCAGAGACAATGAAGACCATCTTAGAAAGCTATGCAGATCTATTAGATGCTCATGATGAGTTGGAAAGGGAACGTGATGAGCTGCGTGGCTAGCTCAAGGAACAGGAGGCTCCAACCAAAGTAATAGAGTTGGCCTCGACTTCAGAGGAAGTGAAGGCATTGATAGAGCAGGTGGTTGAGCTCCAGAAAAAGTTACTAGAGTATGAAAGGCAACCCTCTCCAGTTATTGAACCTGAGCCAGAAGACTTGGTTCCCATTGAGGTAGATGATTCGTACGAGGAACCATACGTTCCTATGCCAATGCCAGGAGGGCAACGAACCTCAGAGGGACTAGACACCTTGGAAGTGGAAGCACCCGAGTGGCTTCAGACACTGGAAAAGACAGCGAACACCCATGAAGAACGGGTGGCCATTCAGATCCAATCATTAGCAAACCTAGAAGAAACTGTTATAAAGTCAGAATATTTCAGAAGCATGTCTCATCATAGATGGATCGGCACCAATAATGACCAATATGTGCCATACTGCATACTTTTGGCCGATTACAACGCCGAGATTCAACGACAATGCGGCAAGCCTCCCACATTTGCTACACAATTTGGTCCAGACGATATACCGGAAAGTGCTAAGCGTGGGTCCATCCATCAACCCACCTGGAGGATCAGGCTTTTGGAAACATATCCTGAAATGGTCCGAACCTGGAATAATATGCCGTCGTTTATTAAATATAATCCTTGTTACGTTCCAGTTCTTCGAAGACGCACCTGGCCTGAATTCACTATTGCCGTCAGAGACATCAAAGCCTGCGCAAAATGGTTAAATTACGTTTATCTAGCACCTCCACGAGGACCCCCCACGGTGAACTACATGATTTCTACAATCCATCACTGGAGCATTCGGCTACGCAATAATCCCGATGTGATGGCCCAGATGTGTATGAAAATATTTGAATTAATGCTGATCACTTTCAGGACGTTTAAGAATATTAAGGACCCCCACTTCTCAGGAGCAGGCTTCGTGACAGGAAACCAGGATCTGGTGTACGATATGAGTACCACCCCCTCAATTGAAGTAATATATGCTTGGCACGCCAGAATCAAGTACCTCCCAGCCTGCTTTAAACAGACATTTGAGGAGATGTTCATCACAGGATTCTGGGAATATCACTCCGAAATCTTTATACCTAGACCATCACATCTCCTCCAATTATTTGCTGTGGAGAGAACTATTCACTCAGAACAATTGAGGGTGCCTCATCCAGATGTTCCCGAACCTGTGAATTGGGATGATTTGCTCACAGATCTAGCACGCAGCTTACGACTCGAAGAACACCACCTAGCCTCCAATGTCGTCCAATATTATGTTCAAAAACCCTCTAGACAAGGGTCTGTCAGGGGCGACAGACGCGAGAGTGGCAGCAGTCAGGGAACCGAAGGAGCCACAAGACGAAGAGAGTCAGAGCAAAGGGACAGCACAAGCAGACATGGCAGTCAAAGAAGATCTAGCAAGTAGGCCATCTAAATTTTTCAGACAACAAGCAGTTGAGCACACAAGAAGACAGAGCAAGTAGGGAGCTCAAAGCTCCATTTTGTGCAAGCCAACATGGCAGTCAAAGAAGATCTGGCAAGTAGGCCATCTAAATTTTTCAGACAACAAGCAGTTGAGCACACAAGAAGACAGAGCAAGTAGGGAGCTCAAAGGTATGTATGACAAATCAGTAGAGGAAATCCCTACACAAATAGTGATTTTCATCACTAAAAACCATTGTAAATATCATTTCGTATTTTTGTGCAAGCCAAGGAGTCCTTGAGCTTGAGGAGCTTTAGAAGTATCTACCTGCCAATTTTCATATTTTTTAGATCTCGTTTGAGCCCTCTAATAAGCCCTGTAACCTAATTTTTAACTAGGCCGGACACTAGGTCTGGACAGGGCCAAAGCTAGTCAAAAACTATAAAAGGAGCTAGAGAGCTCATTTTTGAGGGTGGATTGTAATTGAAATGAACTTGTAAGACCTTTTTGAAAGTAATCTAAAGACTCCATTGCTTCTCACTCTTTGTCTTGCCGCGTGTGCGCGTGTGCGTGTATGTGTGTGCATGCTTGTGTGCTTCTCACTCATGCACTTGTGACCCCACTTGCTCGAGGTCTTCATACCATCCTCACGTCTTCCCGGATTGACATTAAAGGAGGTGCTACTCATCACTGAGCTATAGAGGGATAAAATCATGTAAGACCATATTCATAGCACTCAGCATATGAGCCACATAATTAGTCGCTCCTTGAGGTAAAGTACACATTCGCACTAAGCCTAAAGGAGCTCTCATTGTGGTAATGTCACGACTATCAATTGCTAATTGGAATTGGTCATATCCAGAATATAAATCAACCATTGAATAGATAGAATGTCCTGAAAATGATTCAGCAAACTCATCTACAATGGGTCTTGTTCCTACATTCCTTATGGTGACTTTATTGATAGGTTGGAGATCTTGAATAAAACGTAGTTTTCCATTCTTTTTAGGCACAGTGAACCATCTATTTGAGTAAGGTGCAAAAGATGGCTCTAAAATTCTCATGTTTATCTTCTCCTTAAGTAGTTTCATTAGCTCAAGTAAGTGAGCCTTTGGAACTGGTATAGGACAAAGATTCCATGGAATATGTGGAATAGTAAAGATTATCATGGGTGCAAATAGCTTAGGATCTACACAACCAATCTCATCAGGATACATAGTAAAGGCTTTTCCATGGCTACGTATGACTCCCTCAAATTTATCTCTCTCTACTGGCAAAAGAAAGTCATCATCTCTACCAATTTTCACCTGTTTGATTGTCTCATCCGTGAATGTATGTCCTATGTTTTTCTTATCCCAAAGAATTGGATCATTTTTCACATCAATAATTTTTTCATTACTTCCTTGAGGTAATGGTTGAGCTATGGGTTTGATTTTTTTCTCTACAGTTTTGTACTTTGTTTCAACTAAGGCATCATGTGTTTGGTTAAATTTTGAGCACTTGTCAACATTGAGAGCATACTCTTGGATTAGAGCATACTCATCAAGGGAAGAAAGAAGAATAATATGGGAATTAGAATTTTGTTGAAGACATAACTCTAACTCCTCAAGAGTAGAGAAACAATGAGATGTTTCACACATGCTCAATGTTCTCATCATGTTCCATGATTTTGTTGTTTTTATAAAATTTCTGGGTTTTTTGGATAAAAGACTTGGACAATTGACTCTTATGAAGAAAATCTAATCTAGAATGTGGAAAACAAAGTGATAAACTATTGTACATGTTGGTTGGATGCAAGATGCCAAACCAATATCCACTGTTGTCCCGCTCAACAATGGATTCTATCCGAAATTTTGATCATATGTAGCTCCAAACATGAATCGAGGTGCACAATCACTACAAGCATGCTCATGACTCTGAGTAACAATAGGTTTTTTTTAATTGACAATCGATTACTAGGATGATTCACTCCTACTGTCATGACTTGAAGTGATTGCATTCCATCCTTCGACTTAAATCTAGCATAGGTAGACCCATCATCCATGGCTTTAGTTTCCATACGACTCTCACAAATAAAGGGTTGACCTAAGAGAACTTCATAGGAGCAATTATCTTGAATAAAAAAGTGAAAATCTTTTGTGATTCCTCCTATGGATATGGGCACACTAGCACAAGCTCCATACAGGGTACCTACACCATTATCTGCAATTCTCATACGCCATCCACAATCTTTATCTATGGGCCATCGAAACTTATCATAGACTTCTCTTGAAATCACATTGATTTCGGAGCCGGAATCTACTAATGCATTTAAAGTGATAGTGTTCTTATCATTTCCTATTTTAACATGCATCTGTGATGTACCTCTAGACCAAAATGTTCTTTTAAAGTGACTTTCAGGATTGTTTTCATGATTTTCATGGTCAGGCTGAATAGGTCCTAAGAAATTTTTATTAACATTTACTTCATCATCATCAAAGTCCTCTTCATCAGATTCATCAAAGTTTAAGGCTTCATTCATATCTTGATCTTGATCTAGAGAATCTTGCATCTCAATATCTAGGTTAAGCAAAAACCTCTTCCTTTTAATTATGCCGATAAAGTTATCTTTAAAAACAGGCTTTGCAATAGAGAAAACTTGTTCTAAAGACATAGTCACTTGACTCTTAAGCAAAATGTCATCTAAAATCTCGATAGGATCTAGTTTTCTCTCAATTTCTGAAATCAAGATGGCTTTAGGTTTTCTCTTTGGTTTCTTTTGTTTTTGCTGAGGGTCTTGTTTTTGTTCATGTTCTCGTGTTTGGTCTTCAGTTTGTTTTGATTGTTCTTGTTTATCTAAAGGCTTTGGTTCTGTTTTTCTTTGCTTTGTCTTCTTCCCTTTTTGTATCTCCTCTTGTTTTTGTTCATTGGGTTGTGATTCTTGTTTTTTATCTTTGTATTGTGATGTTTCTCCCTGCTCTATGATTGTTTCTATTCCCTCTGAGGTTTGTTTTCGTGTTACTCTTCTTTCACTAGGCTCAGCTTCATCTCTTTTTCGTTTTTCTTCTACATTGGATATGTGAGAAATAAGAGATTGATCTTCTATCGGTGACTCCCAAGCCGTTATTCTTCTAATCTCATCTCGTGCTCTTACTAAAGCCTCTATGGAAAAGTCACCTTCCTTTGTGGGTTTACTTGATTCCACTTGTTGTTCATCAAGAGCTTCTAGTTTCACTCCTCTAGTTCCTACGTATGTTATGGTTATATTTTCATAATGTTTTTTCATTCCTCCCTTACCATAATTTCCTTGCAAAGGTAGCCTACATCAATAGTCACATATTTTCTTGTCTATGTCTATTACTAGTCCTTGCTCCTTAGCAGCCTTCAATAGTTCACAATCTCTCAAAAAGTGCTCTAACGAATCACACCAAGGACACCTACGAGGGCCACACACAAAACCATTTTGATTTTGAGGATTTTGATTAACTTGTGGTGGGAAATTTTGAAATTGAGGATTTTGTTGATAAGGTTTTGCTTGAACAGGATAATTAGGATTTTGATAAGGCAATTGATGTATTTGAGGAGATTGGGGAGCAACATGTGGTACTTGAGGTGCAAGAGGAGCTTCCATATTATACGGTTGATGATTTTGAAAATTTTGATTTTGAGGATTTTGAAAAGCTATTTGTGAAGCTTGAGGATACATGTTTTGATACATTTGAGGATTTTGCACATGAGGATGAAGATTTTGCATTGAAGGATTATGCATTGGAGGAACTTGATATGCTTGAGTAGGAGCTACTTGTGGATTTTGATTGGTAGCTATAACATGTTGATTAGGCTCTTGAAAAGACATTGGGCTCATTTGATTTTGGAAAGTTTTGGTGTAATTAGATTGTAAAGCATCTATAGTCTTGGCCAAATTGGATTGTGTAGCAATATGACTTTCCATTTGCTTAGTGAGAATTTCCACTTGAGATTGTTCAACTACACTTTTATTTGGCTCTACTTTAAAACCTTGAGTAGGCTCCATCATTTGAGGAATAGGAGTAGAGTCAAAAAGCATAGCATGGGATTGTTCTCTAACTTGCTCCTTAGTTTGTGGAAGGCTAGCTTGAGGAAGACTAGTTTGCTCATAAAGCATGGATTGTCTTTGATGTCTATGGGCTACAACCTCTACTACTTTACGCACTTTTTGCCAATTGTCAGTAAGACCATAACGCTTATCTGGTTCTTCTAATCGCCGTTCAACTTCGCTACGAGTTTCAGGATGAAGAAGCTTAAGAAAATTGATCACAAGATCAGGTTCTAAAGTTATCTTATCCTCATCAGGAAGTTGTTCATAGCATCTAATATACTCATTTTGTAAGTGAGTAATAGAGCTACTAGGCTTTGCTGAATTGACCCATCGTAAGAATCCATCCCGATTATGTTGCCTATAATCTTCAAGATAGAATTCTTTGAGCATCTCCTTTCTAAAATCACTCCAAGGAAGACTATCATATTGAGTTACACGGTTTATGATAGAGCTATCAACAATTCATTCAAAGAATGATATCAAAAGATCTTCGGGAAGACCAAAAATCATAGCTTGCTCTTCAAACAGATCTAAGTAGCTTGTGATGTTGATGCCATTGAATTTCCCTTCTCTCTCAACATAGAAGAGACTATTCTTTGGCCTTGTTTCTCAACACTAAGGGATTTGAACCCTTCCTCCATCTTATGTGAATAAGCAAGTGATGCACGATGCTCTAGTTCTCTCACAAATGCGTTTACTTCACGAGGAAGATATGCACGATACTGTGAGAAATCCAGTGCAATACTCAAGACTGATGATGATGAAATGATGAGGATGAAAAATATGAAACAAAGGATATGGATCACAACCTCCCAACAAGATCAGAAGCAAACGCCACGAAGCATTTCACATAGGATTCAAATGTGGAGGTGATCGCAATCCGGGTGGATCGGGTCCAGTCGTGGCACACACAGGGTGTATGAAGCTAATGAATGTTGGAAGGTTTAAGGACGTGAAAGTGAAATTAATGTTGAGTATGGAGAAGAGAGAGATGTTGAAATGATTATGGGAATGGGAATATATGAGTGCAAGTTAGATTGATGAACATGAATGATAAGAATGAAAGAGAACCATACACACGAATCAAATTTGGAAGGAAGAATGGTCCATTGAAGGAGCTTCTTAAACACTTCCTAATTCCAATCCATATGCATAGTCTTCTTTGGATGATATGTATGCATGTCGAGAATAGATGGAATCCTTACACATAAATTAATTTGGAAAGGAAGAATGGTCCAATATTGGAGCTTCTTATACACTTTCAAAAACTAATCAATATGTATGGGTATGTATGGATTATATGCATGCAAGTGAATTATAATGATAGAGTTTAATCACAAGCTCATTGAAACATCCTCGCTGGTTCAACGCAATCCTGCGGAGCCTTCTCACATATAGACGAAAATAGAAGACATGTAAAAATACTTAAGAAACTGAGAGACAAGAGAGAAGAGACAAGTGACAAGTGACATAAATTAAAAGGATTTGAATTAAGTTACATGTATAAGATCGTCATGGTACGTCAAGCTAAGCAGTCTACTGATCAAAGGCGGTTCTGACCCTCAAACCATGACAATTCAACCGAATATCACACGTAAAAAGGTGAGTTCCACTTCATTGACCCTATGTATTTCAAGGCTCGTAACGTCTAACTAAAGAAGTCTAAGACTCATTAAAACCAGTTCTAAATCACTCACACACTCCACCGAGGGTGAGTCAAGATAGAGATGCTGGTTTCAAGAGCCTATCCTAGATTGGCGTTCTAACTTAAATTTGAAACTAGGTACTATACTCATACTAGCCCACCTTGGATCCTCACTCGCTCAACCGAGGGTGATCGTCTCAAGGAAACCGTAAGCTAGCAAGAGTCCTATGAATCCCTAACAATGATGCTCTAGGAGTTTGGAGGGGGGTTTATATAGTTTTTTGAATGAATTTGGGCCCTTGGATCTAGAGAAATCAACTCTCAACTCTAGGATCACTACTTTCGATTACAACCATTTGATTAATCAAATCAGTGGCTTGGAATTGTTCTTTCTATCAAATCTACTATAAAGGAGTGAAATTTAGGCGCCTTCATTCTCCACCATTGGATCTAGGGATGATCTAGACCGTCGGATCAGTGCTGACATCAATTCGGATAAGATAAGCCACTATTTTTGGAGAAACTTTGCATTATTGATCTTTAACAGTCAAAAAAGTCTTCTTTGATGAAAAAACTCGTAGATCCTCCTTCCTTTATGCTTTAGTGCATCTCCACCCTTGAATATGAGCTCATCGTGACTGTACAACATGGTTCAATCATATTTTGCCATGTGGCAATCCTTCAAGCCTTCAATTTTCTTATTCTAGAAAATTGCGGTGACCTTGAATACTGGATTTTGTGCTCTTTGACCCTTCAAATATCCTTTGATGAAGATAAAAGTTTATAGGACTATGTTTTGAAAGGCCTTCTTTAGAATATGCAAAAAAAACTCCCATATGAATCTTCCTTGTACAAGTTTGACTACATTTGGGAGCTTGCAAGGTGGCATCAAGGTGTCTAGGAAGCTCTGATAGCCTTGAAACTTTGTACAAATATGTAGCCACATATGATCTTTATACATGCCAAACCATATGGCTAACAAAAATTCCTATACAAAATTTTGAAGGGTCTAAGTGGAAAAATTACATTTTTTACAAAATGCACATGGCATACCAATGTGCTAGAAAATCCGTTTTCATGTGAAATTCGGGCTATAGACTGCCTTTGATAGGCTTTACAAGTATATGAATTTTCATGTGATTTGGAGACATTGAAATTTTTGCCCTAATTTCCAAAGTTTGACCAGCTTTGACCGCTACCCTAGATTTGCTCGATTTCTTCCAAAGTTTGCATGTGAACTCCCTTTGACATCCTTGATGCATCTTGGACTTCTCAGGGAATTCTGGCTACCTTCACCGAATGTGTTTCCTGTAGGCCTTCATGAGTGAGAGAGGAGAGAAAATCTCGACGACAACGTTCCTGTACTTGTGCTTCGAGAGTTTGCTGGTGCTGTTGGTGCTCTGCTTCCAAGGTTTGATACTTCATATTGAGTTCTTGATTCTGTAAGGTTAGTGCATCTAATTGTTTATACAACCTGGCTAGTCTGTTGGAGTGCCAAATGGTGTTGCCATAAAGAAGAGTACTCTATATTACTCTGTTGAAGGCACTATATCATCTACTGGATGACAGTATCAACAGTGGAGGATGATGACAATGCAAATGTGGGAAATGACACATGTGTGGTGGTTTGTAATGCAATGGGTGTGAGAGTTGGGGTAGGGATTGTGGATGCTGTGGCAAGTGATGCAAGAGATGTGCGGATAGGTGTCGTGTGAAGTGTGCTACGTGATGTGGGTGATACATGCAAATGTGCATCCAGTGAGGCAGTGGGTGAAATCTCCATGTCGTTGGAGGTGCTTTCGGTGATAGCAATGTGAAAGAGTGAAGTGGGTGCAATTGTACAAGGTGGGGGATGCAATTTTCTGGTGAGAGGTGAGTGGGATGGTGTCATTGGTGGCCATAAGAAAGGAGCTTGTGAATGGAATTCCTGAGAGGGTCTTACAAAGGGAAAAGATGAGGTTTGTGGATATAGAACCGATGTGAAAGAGAAGTAGGATGAGGGTGGTGGTGTAGGTAGTTGTTGGGGGATTCTTGGACAAGAAGGGATTTGAGTGTTTGTAGGAGAAAAGGGAAAGACAAGAAGAAACATACACACCCACCTTCTCCAAGCCTGCACTTGTGCACACCTTGCACCACGCTTCCAATAAGGGGGAGGGTGGACACCTTCTATCGGCACACACACACTTCAATGGGACCTTGGGATCCTTGGGGGACTAACTTAGCACTTCTCTACACACTACCTTAGTCACTCTTAATGCACACCTTGCACTTCACTTCTCTGCATCGCACAAACTGTCTCTCTTGCACTTCTCTCTCTTGCCTAGCTTAGACTATGCTCACCTTTCTCAGTCTTGCTTGGTCCCAAGAATAGTCCTTGCCTTGATTTGAGTGTCGATTCACGTACGCTCCTGACTGCAAGAGTATCTTGGTGCTCACTTTGATTGGCTTTGGGAACAATTAATTGTGCACTACCTGAGCACCTTGAACCCTGCACTGCCCCTGTTGACTTTGAACTTTTGACTTTGATTGTGGTTGACTTTGACTACAATTGACTTTGACCAATATGAATTTTATGGGCTCAACAGTTGCCCAGCACCTAATGTGCTCTCTGTCCCGAAGAGCTACAGCCAAAACTCTGAGCAGATATGAAACCATGATTTTTGTGTTGAAAATATACCTGAGCAGCTACCAAGTCCACCAGAAGTAGGAGAGAACAAGCACCAGAGAAGAACCCAAAAAGTGGAATTGTGGCATGGAAAAGCAAAGGAGGGCGATGTGAGAGTAGAAAGGAGGGGGAAGGGAGGGCTGAGGGGGCTGAGATGGATATGGCAGGGAGGGGTAAGGATGGGGCTGGACAGAAGGTTAAAGGGAGGGTAGGGGTAGGAGGTGGGTGCTGGAGAGGGCCAAAATGAGAGAACATGAAAGCTGGAGAGGGCAAAAATGTGAAAATGTGCAACATATGGTGAAATAGGTGAGAATAGACCATGTGGAGCATGTGTTTAAATAAAAACATGTGGATTTTGACCAAAAAATGACCCAACTTTTGAAAAAAATGGCCATCCGAGGCACGATCCAAAGCCAAAAGATTAGAACCACAAAAATTTAAAATAAATATATTTTTAAAATAAAAAAAGATATTTTTTTTGCTTTTTTTTGGAAGGCGCACGGTTCGGAAAGCTGAAAATAAAAAAAATTAAAAATTAAAATAAAATAAAATAAATAAATACATAATAAATAAATAATAATAAAAAATTAAAATAACCAAAATACAAAATAAACAAAGAAAAGGAGGGGGAGGGGGGCGGGGAGGGCGTAGGCGAGGGGGGGCGGGCGAAGGGGGGCAGGGCGGGACGGGGGCGGGGGTGGGAGGAAGAGAGAGAAAGAGAGAGAGAGAGAGAGAGAGAGAGAGAGAGAGAGAGAGAGAGAGAGAGAGAGAGAGAGAGAGAGAGAGAGAGAGAGAGAGAGAGAGAGAGAGAGAGAGAGAGAGAGAGAGAGAGAGAGAGAGAGAGAGAGAGAGAGAGAGAGAGAGAGAGAGAGAGAGAGAGAGAGAGGGAGGGAGGGAGGGAGGGAGGGAGGGAGGGAGGGAGGGAGGGAGGGAGGGAGGGAGGGAGGGAGGGAGGGAGGGAGGGAGGGAGGGAGGGAGGGAGGGAGGGAGGGAGGGAGGGAGGGAGGGAGGGAGGGAGGGAGGGAGGGAGGGAGGGAGGGAGGGAGGGAGGGAGGGAGGGAGGGAGGGAGGGAGGGAGGGAGAGAGAGAGAGAGAGAGAGAGAGAGAGAGAGAGAGAGAGAGAGTTTTTATTTTCTTTTTTTCGAAAAAAATCCCTAGGGGCCCTTCTTTTTTCTTTTTTTGAAAATATCCAAAAAGGGGAAAAAAATCCCAAAAAAATGCAAAAAAATCCAAAAAAATCCAAAAAAATTCTCAAAAATTTTTCTACAAGTCTAAGCCAATTTCCTCACTCAAAACCACAGAGAGCTTTCTTTATTCCTCCAATTTGGCAAGAAAATGACATTTGAAAAGGATGAAAAATACTAGAAAATTTCTAAAAATGCTTGAAAAATTCGCAAAAAGTTTTCAAAAATTGTACTTATGCCAAGGCTTATGAAATGGTTGAAAATTGTCTAAAACGCAAGGAACAAGCATGAAAAAAGGATAAAAGCTACTAAAACTTAAGCAAAAATGACGTGAAAAGACTATGTACAACTTGGACAAATTTTGGAGGTTCCAGGTGATCCATAAATCTGTAGTTGGCTTGACGATAGGCCTTGAGCCTTGATCTTGATATGTTGACTCAAAAAACTCCTCCATAATCTCCAATTGTACTGCACTTCATTTGTTTTGTCTTTATTTTGGGCGTACTGAAAATTTGATAGGGCCACCGTAAATCCTTCAGTAAAATATTATCTCCTCCATACTGCATCTTTTGTATCTTTGTTTCAGCTACTTGATGATGTAATTTGCAAAATTCCATTTTTACTATTCCTGTTTCTTCATCCAATACCTTCTGTTTCCAAAGACTTGTAGGTACTCCTTCCACATCCTTGTAAAGCCCTGCACTTACTATCATAAAACTTGACATAACAGATGATATCCATACCAATATCCATTACAAAATAGCCCTTGATATAGGATTCGAAGTAGCTTCATCACTACTGCACTTAAGGGCTTTTCTTTTCTTCTCTCTGCTATGGCCTTTGACTGAGACTGTTTCACTCGAATCAGTAACCTGAATGATGTCTCTTTTTCTTCATATGCTTCCCCTCTACTTGAGTTTGGAAAAATTCCATAGCAAGAAGATGGGTCTTCTGCATGGAGCCAAGCCAACATGTTTTCATCTTCATATAAATTTGCTCCTTCGATAGATCTGCTTCTAGGTTGTCCAACAATTCTTCTTCCATACAAATACTAATTGTCTACATCATGCAGGTATGTCTTTGATTGTCTGGTCCTTCTTCTAAAATTATTTGCTGTAACTATTTTCCCTCTTGCTTTACCCACATTGTGTCCTTACCCCAATCATGTAGTACATTGGCATGCCTTAACCAAGGTCTCCCAATTAACAGGGGATGGTACCTTGTATCTTGACTGGGACTCTAGGGACCACTCCCATAAGCTTTACTACGCTTTGGTCTGCCAGTGTTACAGTGAAGTTTGCAGGTTTTCAAGGGTGTGGTCCAATCTTTTTCATGGTATATTTAGGCATCAAGTTAATGTCAGAACCACCATCCACAATAACTCCTTGAAACTCATGACCTTTGATAGAGACTGTTAGCTGAGGGCTCTTATAATCTGTTAGGGGTGCTTCCCCTACACCTTTATGTTTATGCATAATAGCAGCCTTTGCCACTAAACTTGTTGTGGACATTTCATCAATTATTTACTTAGTAGTCTGGAAGCTTCTGATTCCTTAAGAGCATGGCCTCCAATTGACTTATCAAACTCCTCATGAGCCTTGTTGAATGCATGTCCAATGGCATCACTGGTAACTATGAAATTTTCTTTTTGCCTTGTATCTACACATGTGGTGGCTTCGTCTTCAGATGCAACTTTGTCTTTGTTCAATCCATTAATCATTGATTCTTGACCTATTTCCACTTGAGCCTTCCCCTGCTTCTTGTCTACACTGTAAAAAATTCAATTTCTTCTAATTGCACCACCCTGGTAGATGGTGATGGCACCCTGGCCTGATCTACCGTTTCTTCTTTGCACACAGAAATCATTTGAATGTGGGGACCCGATGAAGATGCTTGGTTCTTAGGACAACAATTAGTATAGTGGTCTCTAGCCTCTGGATAGTTCCTGCAAGGAGGGGCATTTTTTGGTAGAGTGCAGCTACTTTGATAATGCCCACATTCTCCACATTTGAAACAAATAATTGGCCTCCTTGGCCCATTTCCAAAGTTATCCCTATGTCTAGGGTTGTAATTGTTACCTTGATTCGGTGCAGCCGCCATCACATTTGCTGGTGGTAGGGCTCCTCCTTGTGTCCAATATGTTGTTGCAAGCATTCCTCTTGATTGGCATTCCTGGGCCTCATGACCAACTTTCCTGCATAGTTGGCAAGTCACACTTAAAAAAGGACATTCACTTACTATATGACCTTCCTTGCTGCACATGGTACACCAAAGTCAACTCTTGATACCACCCCCTTTGAGTTCCTGCAACTCCTGTTGCAATTGAGCCAATTCCTCTGCTTGGGCTTCCTCCTCCTTTTGGAGCTTTAATTCCTCAATCTCCCTCCTCAACTTAGTAACAAAATTCTCCTCCTCTTTGTGGGACTTATTCCTTTTTAAGGCCTCCAGCTCTTTTTGTAGCTAGATTATTGGATCCTCCATTTTTGTAGAATAGGGTAGTTAAGAAGAAATTGTTCCATATTGTTGCCTTATCTGCTCCAGTCGTGTAGCTGTATTGATGAACTCCTCTATGGAGGCTGTGGGCAACACCAATTCCTTGATCTTACATTGTGTGCTTACTAGAAGTGGCTTAGCTAACCATTTCTTAATAAAGAAATCATGTGGGGGATCTTGCAACTTAGCCATTAGCACCTTGGCCCTAGTTACAAAGTCTTGAAATTTTTCACTTGGACCCAGTCTCAAGTTTTCTAATTCCTCTATGATGATCTTTGTAGTATTTCCATGTTGGAATTGAGTTTTGAATGCATCTTTCATTAAGTCCCAAGTGGTGAAATGGTTCTTAGCAAACTGGCTGAACCATTTATCTGCTAACCTTTCTAATGTGAAAGGGAAGAGTATCAAAAAGGCATCCTCTCTTCCCATCAAGCCTCTAGTTTTGCATAGTGCTAAAAACCTTCTAATATGCTCGTCCGGATCTTCCTGAGCTAAGCCTTTGAAAGAAGGAAATTTTATATTCAATCTTGATAGTAGGGTTTCCAAGTCTACCTGACCGGCCATGCTCTTTACTGATGAGGTTGACGAAAGTGGACTGGAGGATCTTCTAACAGCCTTCCTTCTTATAGCATTGCAGGTGATCCTCAATGTTTGGGACCCGATCGCCGTCATGAGCTGTTCATAGCCCGCTTAGTGAGATAATTGATAAGAATATTTACTTCTTAGTCTAATGAAGTAGTACTCTCGACACTTGAACTCTTCTACCCTTTGCACTTGGCTTCTCCTATGCTCAAATCTCCTTGGAGTCCCACCAGGCGTGCCAAATTTTGTTGGGGGATTCTTGGACAAGAAGGGATTTGAGTGTTTGTAGGAGAAAAGGAAAAGACAAGAAGAAAGATACACACTGGAAGCCCCTGTAGATTAATTATAAGAAGACAAATACAATGGTGATGCACAATACACTCCAATGCTTCTGTGCAAAATACCACAGAGTGCTCAATCACAAAATACCAAATACCCAAGGGTCTTGTTGCTACCGGCCTTCTCTGCACCAGACCTCCGCCTTCTCCAAGCCTGCACTTGTGCACACCTTGCACCAAGCTTCCAATAAGGGGGAGGGATGGGCACCTTCTGTCCGCATGCGCATAGCTTCAATGGGACCTTGGGATCCTTGGGGGACTAGCTTAGCACTCCTCTGCACACTTCCTTAGTCACTCTTCATGCACACCTTGCACTTCACTTCTCTGCATCGCACACTGTGTGTCCCTTGCACTTCTCTCTCGTGCCTAGCTTAGACTCTACTCCCTTGCTTAGTCTTGCTTAGTCCAAGAATAGTCCTTGCCTTGATTTGAGTGTCGATTCATGTACGCTCCTAACTGCAAGAGTATCTTGGTGCTCACTTTGATGTCCCAAGATGTTCTCCACAAGTGGGCCGCCAACGAATCCCTGTTTTGTCCTGTACTGACTTTAGACTAAAACAAAAAATTTTATTGGGGGACCATACTTTCACTTCTGCGTACACTGCTGTGTCACATACCTTCACATTTTGCCTTTTAATTCTTCATTTGTGCACCTAAGAGAGGGTTCACTTGAACCTTTCAAAACACTTTAAAAACACGTTTGGACCTTAGGGAAATTACAAAAATACCTCTACAACTTGCAAGAAACTTTCTGCAATTTTACCCTTTGTGAACCAATTAATTGTGCACTACCTGTGCACTTTGACACCTGAACTTTAAACACTTTGAAAATACCCATGTTGACTTTGACCTTGAACATGTTGACTTTTCTTGATTTGACTTTGACCTATTGACTTTGACAATACTTGACTTTGATTGCGGTTGACTTTTACCAATATGACTTTTATGGGCTCAATAGTTGCCCACCACCTAATGTGCTCTCCGTCCCACCGCGCATGCCAAATTTTGTTGGGGGATTCTTGGACAAGAAGGGATTTGAGTGTTTGTAGGAAAAATGCAAAAGACAAGAAGAAAGATACACACTAGAAACCTCTGCCGATTGATTATAATAAGACAAATACAATGGTGATGCACAATACAATCCAATGCTTCTGTGCAAAATCCCATAGAGTGCTCAATTACAAAATACCAAATACCCAAGGTCTTGTTGCTGCGAGCCTCCTCTGCACCAGACTTCCACCTTCTCCAAGCCTGCACTTGTGCACACCTTGCACCAAGATTCCAATAAGGGGGAGGGATGGACACCTTCTGTCGGCACGCGCACACTTCAATGGGACCTTGGGATCCTTGAGGGACTAGCTTAGCACTTCTCTACACACTTCCTTAGTCACTCTTCATGCACACCTTGCATTTCACTTCTCTGCATCGCACACTCAGTGTCTCTTGCACTTCTCTCTCTTGCCTAGCTTAGACTATGATCACCTTTCTTAGTCTTGCTTGGTCCCAAGAATAGTCCTTGCCTTGATTTGAGTGTCGATTCATGTACACTCCTAACTGCAAGAGTATCTTGGTGCCCACTTTGATGTCCCAAGATTGTCTTCACAAGTGGGCAGCCAATGAATCCCTGTTTTGTCCTATAGTGACTTTAGACTAAGACAAAAATTTTCCTTGGGGGGGCCATACTTTCACTTCTGCATACGCTGCCGCTTCACATACCTTCACATTTTCCGTTTAAGTCTTCACTTGTGCACCTAAGAGAGGGCTCACCTGAACCTTCCAAAACACTCTAAAAACACTATACCTCTACAACTTGCAACCCACTTTTTGCAATTTTACCCTTTGTAAACAATTAATTATGCACTACTTATGCACCTTGACACCTGCACTTCGAACACTTTGACTTTGCCCTTGTTGACTTTGACCTTGACTTTGTTGACTTTGATTGATTTGACTTTGATTGTTTTGACTTTGACCTTTTGACTTTGACTATAGTTGACTTTGACTATAGTTGACTTTGACTATAGTTGACTTTGACTATAGTTGACTTTGACCAATATGAATTTTATGGGCTCAAGAGTAGTGTAAAGGAGTACAATGGGTTAGTGGTGTATGAGGGGAAATGGGGGGGGTGGAGAAATGACTAGTGGTGTGTGGACAGGTGGAATGGGGATAGAGGTAATGGGAGTAGTCATAATTGGACTCGAGATTGGGGGCCAAGTGGAAACAGGGAATGGAATACGAATGTCGGGGCTCTCTACAACATCAGGGGAGAGTTGGGTTGGTGCTAGGGGAGAAGGGATGGTTTCACCAATGGCATATACACGGGTAGGTCCTCACTTGTTGTTAGATCAATAGTAGAAGAACTCACAGGGGGTGCGGATGTCATAGGATCTATTGGTACGTGAATCTATGTGCTTGGACATTTGATGATTCTAACTCACCGAGGGTCAAACTTGGGAAGGGGTTTTGGTAGCAAGTAACGCAAGGCTTCTGGTACACCTACTGATTGGACCAATTCATGCATAATTGAGATGAAAGTCTCCTCAAATCCACCATTGACCAATTCTTGCTAGAAAATTGCTTGACTTTTTCATCATTTTAATATGTCCGATTTTGATTCATTTGAGCGATGCGTAATCAAGTCACACAATTCTTTTGGGTCAGACCCCTATAACCACTTGCTCTCTCTCTCTCTCTCATCAACCACTTGTTACTTAGTATGCCAGAGCAAATCCTTGCTATTCTAGGAGCCTGAAAACACTCTGTTTATTGCAAAGTTTATTTACTTGAAGAAATCACCAATTTAGAATGGAAAATCCACTTACGGCATTCTCCAAGACTTTTGAAGCAGTGTTCTCAGTTTGCCTAAGATTTCTTGGTACTATCCACTTTTCCCTTTGCCCTATGCCAAGCACACAAGAGTTCAAAATTAATGGCCAAAAGTTCCCCAAAAAATTTTGAAAATATTAAAAAAAACCCCAATTTTAACATTCTGCTTGAGGGTCGTGATGGTCAGACACAATTGCGATGGTGTGTCACCATCGTGATGGTGTGAACACCCATGATGGTTAGAGATCAAGATGCTCAAGCTTGCGATGCTCACTCAGAGTCGCGACGATCAGGAGATGAGGATCAGACTGTGATGATGAGTCACAATCGTGATTATCAAGTGATGATGGTCAAACTATGATGATCAATGACAGTCGTGATTGTCAAGTCATGATGGTCAAACTACGATGATCAATGATAGTCGTGATTGTCAAGTCACGATGATTAATGATAGTCACAATTGTCAAGTCATGACGGTCAGATGACGACAATCAGGACCACGATGGTCACAAGGATCGTGATTTTCAAGCATCGTTTTGATGGTGTGTCATCGTCGTGATGATGTGACACGATCGCGATGGTGTGAGCCAATCGTCATGACGGTCAGTGACCATCGCGATGGTCAGACACAGTTGCCATGATGAGTCATCATCGTGATGGTCAAAAAAACATGGGATCTCAAAAAATTGATTGTAGATCTATGCAAGGAGCCAGATGTAGGTGACAATATTGAAGATACAAAGCTGAGACAATTATTTTCAGCAGAATCTCAAAATTCTGATTCAATAGAAATTGGATAAGGAAGAAAAGGAGGTAAATTTGGCTGATAGAATATATGAAAAAAAGTATGCAAGTGCTGGTAGAGTGAAGGAAGATGAACCTCAAGAAATTAATTTAGGTACTGATGTTGAACCAAAAATGGTGAGGGTAAGAAAGGAACTAGAAGGTCAGATTTTAGAAGATTTGATTTGTTTATTGAAGGAATATATTGATGTATTTTCTTGGGATTATTCACAAGTAATGCATGCTTCTACAGATGTCTAACTCCAACATATTTGTGGTTCTTCTTGAGTCACAGTTGGAAAATCACTTTCCAATTCATAGGGTAGCTTTTTTTTCCTGCAATTATCTTCAAACCAGGAGTCATTTTCATCAAACACCACATCGCTAGTAACTATAAATCCTTTGATAGTCGGATTATATACAACCTATATCATTTATGATTTTGATCATAGCGAATGAATATACATTTTTTAGCTTTTGGATCAAGCTTTCCTCTAATTTTTGAGGGTATATGTGCATAAGCAATGCACCCAAAGATTTTACAATGGTCAGGAAAAGTCTCCTTCCATTCCTTGCCTCATAAGGTGTCATTCCATCCAAGGACTTGGATGGAATCCTGTTAATTAAGTATGCGGCTGTGGAGACAACCTTTGCCCATAAGTAATTTGGAAGTTTCTTTTCATTCAACATTGATCTTGCAGCCTCTACTATTAGTCTATTTCTTCTATCTGCCACTCCATTCTATTCGAGAGTGTATCTTGTTGAAAACTCTCTCTTTATGCCTCTGTCCTATAAGAAAGAGTCAGTTTCATGTGAGAAATACTCACCACCTCCATCAGATCTGAGCCTCTTCAAGCTTGTACCTATTTGATTCTCAACCAATGCCAAATACTTCTTGAAACAAGTGGAGACTTCATCTTTATGCTTCATAAAGTAAAGTATTGTCCATCTACTTTAGCCATCTATGAATAAAAAATAATACCTTGATCTTGAGATTGATGGCTCTTTGCTAGGACCCCACACATCTGTGTGCACAAGCTCTAAGTAGTCTTCATACATGTATCCTTTTTTGTTGAATGGTTGCCTGTGTGATTTGCCAAGTTGGCATGCTCCACATTTGTAAATCATATGTTGCTTGGACATATTTGGAATGCCAAGCACACTATGCTCCCTTCATATTTGCTTTAGTGTCCTTTCACCCATATGACCTAGTCTCTTATGCCACATCTCCAATTCAGATAGGGTTTGATCTTTGTAATTGAAGAAATCTGCACAACACAGATTAGGTTTTCTCTTATGGTTCCCCCATATAATACCTTACTTAAGAGGTTCATGTTACCATTTGATGCTTTAACATTTCCAATCTCCTTAATAGAGTGCCTAGTGTCATCACCTGTATGGACTTCATGCTTCCCTTTATGTTCTTCAAGATCAGATAACAATGCTACATTTCTAGCCACATGATTGGAACAATAGAATCATAGAGAATAGATGTTCATCATCTCTACCTTGCTTGGATGTCATGTTCATCATCAATAGAGAATCCTCTTGATCTTCTGTATAGTTTTTGTATTCTATTCTACCTGTGAAACCTCCTTGATAGTTGTTGTTGTAACCTTGGTTCTAATTATGATGGTAATTGCTTCCTCCATTATTAAACCTGCCTCTAGATTGTCCATAGCCTCCCCTCTAAAAGCATCTTCCTTTCTGATTCTTTGTGTTTTTCAAGCAATCATTTGTAGTATGATTGTTCAAGCCATGGATATTTCAAGGGGAACAGTTATATGCTCTCCCCATCCCTTGCTTTCCTTCTCTCCCCCTTCCTCTAGTACCTCTTCCTCTACTAGTGAAGTTCACTTGAGAGATACTTGCCTCTTCTTCATTCCTTTTACCTTTACCTTTATCTTTACTCTTATTTCTATCTGTGTAAAGGGCAAAATATTGATTACCTCTAGAATTATCTCCACTCTTGTTGAGCTTTTTCTGATGTGTGGAGTTGTCCCATCAATGTATTGAGGTCAGGTATCTGCATGTCCATATATAGGTCCATTGTTGTAGTAAAGAACTCCCACTTGTCATCAACCTTGATGCCATTTATGATTTGCCTTACTATCTGCTCCTCTTCTATTTCTTCTCGAATACTCCCAAGTTGATCAGCTACATCCTTCATCTTGGTCACATAGTGAGCTACACTTTGCTTTGGTTGCTTCTTCAGGGTTATGAACTCCATCCAAAGTTGGTTCTTCCTAGCTCTTGTATTTGATGAGAAGTATGAACAAAGTACTTCCCAAGCCTCTTGGGAGGTATTGCGATTCCTAATATGAGGTTATAAGAAATCAAATACTGAGTTGAGTATGGAAGACCTGGCTAGAGCATCCTTTGCATACCATGTAGCTAGTCGATCTTGCTTTTCTCTTGTAGGTTGATGTTTGCTTCTTAATATTGGCATTTCTTCATCTCCAGAGATGTATACATACAAGCTTCTCCCTTGGAGGTAAGCCTTAATCCTTAGTGACCATGCTAGATAATTTCCCCTGTCCAATTTTTCAATGACTGATGGAAATCCATCTCCCATTTTGCTTTCATGTTCCTCTGATACCACTGTTGGAGGAGATGGTGGATAGATTCCAGAGATGAAGTGGTGCTACAAATCCCTGCTTCACACCAGCCAAGAACAAGTTGAGGAGTGTAAAGTAGACCCCTTGACCTTCCCAGGAGTCACAAATTATCACCTAAGTGCTTTGGAGTATGATCCTCTAATCAATGGATCAAAACAGATGAGCAAGAGATTCAATTATGAGCTAAAACTTACTACACATGCTCAATAAAACGAATAGTGCTCTTAACATACTAGCAATTGATCAAACTCCTTTTGGGAGTATCTAATTGACTTAGATAGCTACCAAACACAAGTTATTTCACTTGAAATGATCAAGTGAACTTTGAGAATGATGCTTAGCAAGCTAAGGGTACATCTTGATAATTTCGGGCTTCAAGACTATGTAGACTAGTGAGTAGAGTTTTGAATATATCTCAAGACTGAGTAAAGCAATGACAATGAAACTTTGTAACAATAAAATAGAGTGAGAGAAGTTCACTTTTCTGAGATGATCATGAGAGAGAAGAGAAAGTGAGATATGATCAATGTATATGTATTGAATCATAAAGAGTTCCAAAAAAATTGGCAATATATAATTTCACAATGTGAGGGTAGTGATGGAGCTATAGGATGAGATCACTAAACACTATAGATCCCTCTCAAATGATCTCCAAATCGGGCTTATAACATGCGAGATTTTGATCCACCTTTTATAGCTAGAGTTGGAGCCATTTTTTGAATTCAAATTCAAGCTCTTACCATAAAGTGAATCCTAAACTTTAGGACTTTCTTTCTCATCAATAGCCTGTTGGGAAACAATGTCCCATTGGTCAAAATTGGTCAAGTTGGTCCATATAGCTCACAGTGTTTAGCATAATTATAAATACCTTTTTTGGGGTGAAAGAAGGTATAACTTCCATTCATGACATGGTGAAATTCATAAATACCTTTTTGCAGTGAAGAAATGTATAACTTCCGTTCATCATATATTCACTTTTTTTTTCTATTTTTTTTTCAATTACGTAATTTTTTGTTTTGAAGGGGAAAGGCTTAACCCCTTATTCTGAGCTAAGGATCTAGATGCATGTAGGAGAAAGACATAGGATCTCACAGACAAGAGTCATGCATCTATATGCTCATACGTATATACAATTACTTTCATCATTTGAAATGAACTATAAAATCATTTTGCTCATATCAAATCCCTACTCAATTCATAAATTTAGAAATTGAAATCAAGTTGCATTCCTACTGTGGCTTAATAGAATCACTTCATAATTTGAGAACCCTCATTCTAGATTATATGATAATATTTTGACATGAATGCAAATGATATCTGTTTTATTTTTTTGCAGTTAATTGTATCTCCATCGTTTTTGGTGCTTGGTGCAATTCTCAAGTTGTACTTCCGCTTTGTTAGCTCTTCATATCCTTGAGTTGTTCTTGGTGAGTATTTTTGTTTCTTCAATTTCAAGTCATCGCATCTTTCTTGATCCCTGGTCTTCATGTCATACCGATCCTTCTTGTGTATTGATGTTTTTCAGTTTGTGGTCATTGTTGGTGCATATGATTATGTCGAAAATAGTGGTTACATGAGAGTGGCTTTGAAAAGCATGTGTGGAAGTAAAAGTTGGTCTCTTTCATAAAGAGCCTTTGCTTTTAATAACTGAAATCATGGTCTACAATGATCTATATTCTAGCCACTAATTTTACTAACTATTTCTGAAAATCAAACCCTCTATGTGGGTTTATTTACAAACTATATAAAATATAAATCGGTTTATTGATGTGCGTCCTTTCACACCTTTCACACTCCTCACAAGCCTTCAGCTTCTATATCAAAAACACCAAAACACATTAATACATTAATAAATTAACACTCCAACAATTCCTTGTTCAACACATTCCATAATTCATAACATGCCCCTGAGTTGAAAAAGCAACTTATCTCAGTTGATCAAATAAAATAAACACGGATGGCCGGTCACATGTTCCATCATTGAACGAAAATAAGCATGTCCCATGTAAAACCACATGCATGGAAATGTTCATGGAGGAGTTACATTAATGTGTTTGTGTATGATATGAAAAAATTAAGTGGTCATAATGAGGTGTTAATTTTGTTTTATGTATCCATTGACATTCTTCATTAGACTGATTTTTGTACTTAACTGAATATTGATGATATTGAGTACCTGTGCGTGTAGTAATGACATCATGATCAAGTATTTTCTCAAGAACCAAGATTTCAGATTGTTCTTCAATTAAAGGAGGTTCATCAAGAAGTGGAGTGAGTGGTAAAGTTCCTTTGAATGGTTTAGGTAAACTAATATGAAAAGAGTTATGTATATTCCAATGAGATGGTATGTCTAATCTAAATGAATTATCATTAATTTTTTGTATAATGCAAAACGGTCCATAGTAGCATGGTGCAAGTTTAATTTTAGGATGCCAAAAAAATATTTTTGAGACACCTTTTAATGATACACAACCATACAAGATCATTTTCCTTGAATTCCTTGGCTAATCATTTTGTATTGATATTACATGTCTATTGCTCCTGACTTTTCCTAATGTGCTCGTGAACATCGTGAAGTATAGAAATGTGATGTTGAGCAATAGAATTAGCCATCGGAATGTCAGTTTGGGTGAGTGACATGGGAGTGGGAAGCTTTTTACCATAAACAATTTCAAAAGGTGCATGACTAGTGTTGTGTGTGGTGTTATTGTAAGAAAATTGAAGCAATGGCAACTGTTCATCCCAATTACTAGGATTATCTAATGAATAACAATGCAATAAATCAATAATAGTACTGTTTGTAACCTTGTTGGAAATCAATGCTACATGAGTCCAAAATCCTATTAGGGCAAAAACCCTAATTTTGGTGCTTAGTCATTTTTGGCACAAATTTGGGTAAAATTTTTATGATCCTATCTTGTAGAGCTTGATGAGGGCTTTCTAATGGCATAGGACATTCAATCATCAGAGATCAAATTTGGGAGAAAACCCTACTCCTAACTTTTTGCTGATTTAGGGTTTTTACCTCATTTAAGAGATCTCTGCTTATAGGTCATAAAAATAGGTTCAAGTCATTCATTAGGTGGTCAAAATATTAAAAAAAATTATCAAAAGTAAGTTTTGGCGATATCTAAAAACCAAAGCAACAATCGTTAAAAATTCTACGATAGCTTTATTTAAAAATAATGATCCAACTTTTCAGAAAAAAAGCAGCTTTATTCGTGGATTTTTGCATGGGAGTTTAATGGCTATATAAGAGAGCTTTGTGGTCATTTTTTGGAGAATCCCAATGCCATTACTTGCTAATTTTGGAGGTGATCTAGGTGATGCACACATGGGGCAACCATGATGCACATATGGACAGTTATGGAGCAGCTTTTGAAGCATATTAGAAGCAGTCATGGAGTTCTTCTTGGAGAAGAGTGTGCTCACACTCTTGCTTATGGAGAAGACTTACTCATCAGTAGATTGGTGGTGTGGATCATCCATCTACATGATGTATTTGAAGATTGTCTTCTACATGAAGATTATGGAGTACTTCAAAGACATTGGATGGAGCTTAACATAACATTGCATCTTATGTCAACTATTCAGGTACATATTCTCTTTATGCACACACGTACTACTTGGAACTTGTGGAGGCGGTGGCATCCATATCTAGAGGAGTCCTATTCGGCATACATGGAGGCAGTGGCATCCATAAAGGAGAATCAATACATGCATGCTACATGCATCAGATGAGATGTTAGAGAAGGTGTTTCCACATGAGTATGAGGATTTATGTCAGCAACATGTTAGCATTCTATGCTAATTCCGTAAGTATGTGATCTATCACACACACATCTGATTTAGGGTCTTCCATAGCCTAAATTCAGATTAGGGTTTGCTGAATATCAATTTCAAAGTGATCTTTCCTCTTTCAGTCACTAATAATTAGTCTTCTACAACCTATCAGGTCATACATCTCATACATATTCAGATTTTTGTGCCTACATCTGAATATTCTTGTAAATTCTGTACATACACTCTTCCATCTATTTTTGTTCACATAGAGTGGTTGAGGTTTTGAATACCACATTGTAATTTGACATTTGTATATATGATAGTGTGAGTAAGCAGTGGCTTATGTAACACTTTGAACATATTGTCTAATCTCTCTCTATCTTTGTCTCATCATTGTATGATTAAGTAGTGTATGTTCATGTTTGTCAATTTTTGAAGAAGCTTGAATCTGTGTTGTAGATCCTGGAAACTTGTGGGACTTGTGGAATTAGTTATGGGCCTACCAACATTTGGTATCAGAGCTCCCAGACTACAACATATGGTTTCAGAGCATCTTCTAACATTTGACATATGACATAAACACTTAATCTAGATGAGTAGAGATTTGAGAATTAGACAATTCAGTCACATGTTTATCTATCAGTGTGGAGTATGAAGTTGATGATTTGTTAGTAGCCAAATACTTTTGGAAGTATGAAAATACTTTTGGAAGTATGAAAATACTTTACAGAAGTATTGTATGAAGACCAAGACTTAAGGAAGAGAAGGCTACTTCAAATTCAAAGAAAAACAATGGTTTGGAGAAGATGAAGGAACCAGATTGACATCAAATCACAGGTATTAGTTTCTATTATCAGATTGTCATTTGTAGGTCATATCTTAGAAGAGCAGTTATGAAGAGATTTGAAGGATTGAAGAAGTGCTTTTAAACACTTTCATTAGTTTGAAAGTTAAAAGCACTAGCTACATTAAAACATGACTCTACATCCAAAGACAAGTCTACGAGAACATCTTGTGTGAAGGAGATAGTTAAAGAAGAAAGTTTCTTGTTATGCATTAGACTTGGTCATGTTTTAGTAGGTTTTGACAAAGAACTGCATTGAGAGAAAGAAAAGCAGCAAATATCTAAGACATCTTATATGTTTTGACTCATATGAGTATGAGTCATATTTTAGTTGAAGCTTTTGAGCAGGCATCTTATATGTTCCCTCAAAAAAATTTTGGAGTGTCAATTCAGAGATACTTGGTATATGACAAGTTGCATAGAAGTATTTTTCTTCTTTACCTAACTCTTGAGGTAAAAGAGTATTTTAGTAGATGTTGGAGACTTGGAATGAGGCTTTTTGTTTGGAAAAGTTACCTCATATTCTGTATATGTAATATACTCAAAAAATTCTAAGATTTTTTATCAGGATGAAAATTCTGAAAATTTCATATTTTTAGAAAAATTTAGAAAATTAAGTATTTTCAAAAAAATTCAAAAAATTCAATATTTTTCAGATAGATTCAAAAAATTCATTATTTTTAAAAACATTAAAAAAAAATTCAGATTTTTTGATGTACCAATCAGATGGAGAATCTACTTTCTATGTTTGACTTGACTTTTGGATACATGCTTGTATTCAAAAAGGTGTTCCATCATATCCTATCACTTGATTAGCCAAAAGAAAGTCAAGCAGATACTATCACATTTCACTCAAGAAGAATATGAAGATATGAAGTATTAACTTGCAGCTTTTGGAGTTCTCAAGGTGAGAGTTTGTCCACTTGTGTTTCAGTCAAAGTTGTAGATTCGTGGGAAGGATTTAGTTGATTCAAAGTCAATTCATGCTACATATGTTTTCAAGTAGTGATTGCTTGATGTATGCTACCACTATTGGATATCTAGTTGCATATTTTCTCAGGTATTATGGTTCATAGCAAATTCAGATTTTTGAAGTTTTGAAGAAGTTCAAAACTTCAGTTTTGAAGAAGACTTTTGAAGATAAAGTTTGAAGGTCAATTCTGAAGGTCAACTTTGAAGCTTATGTCAGTTTGTAAATGAATGAAGTTGCATATCCATCAGTTTGTACCAATATGACATTGCAGGGGGGATTGTTGGAAATCAATGTCACATCAATCCAAAATCCTATTAGGGCAAAAACCCTAATTTTGGTACTTAGCCATTTTTTGCACAAATTTGGGTAAAATTTTTATGATCCTATCTTGTAGAGCTTGATGAGAGCTTCCTAATGCTATAGCACATTGAGTCATCAGAGATCAAATTTGGGAGAAAACCCTAACCCTAATTCTCTACTAATTTAGGGTTTTACCTTATTTAAGAGCTCCACATTTATAGGTCATAGAAATAGGTTCAAGTCATTCATCAAAGACATTGGATGGAGCTTAACATAAGATTGCATCTTATGTTAACTATTTAGGTACATATTCTCTTTATGCACACAGTGTCATGAGGAAGGAGATAAGGAAGAGAGCTCACACACACACTCTCACTCTCAAGGAGAAGCACATACATAGATTGAGGCAAGGAAGAATGATCTTCTTCTTCTTCTTCTATTACATAAAAGGAATGTACAAGAATGACCTAAAAAACAAGAATACAACAAGTGCAATATATAAAGACCAGTACATAAGGAAAAACCTAATGTCCGCGAATGAGTGAGCTGGCAAGAAACAAATGTGCCATCACTCTCGGTAGATAAATCTAATAAAGCTCAATGAAGTATCCCTGACATATACCGGCGTGACCACTATACATGTCAGAGAAACGAAAAACTCGTATGTGTCATCCTGGATCATTACATGTTGAGCTTGATATCTCAACACTCCCCCTCAAGCTCAACGCCATATCTTGTAATCCAAGCATCTTCCGAAACTTCTTCAACTTCTCAGCTCCAAGTGCTTTGGTGAAAATATCAGCAACCTGCTCATCTGTTCTCACATAAACAAGATCAATATCACCTTCTAATACCTTCTCTCTGATGAAGTGATAATGTACCTCGATATGCTTTGTTCTAGCATGGAAAACAGGGTTCCGTGCTAACTGTATGCTGCTAAGATTATCACAATAGATAGTGATAGGCTTTTGCATTTCCACACCTAAATCTGCAAGTAACATCTCTAGCCATGATGCCTCACATGCTGCCATTGCAGCACCTCTATACTCAGCCTCTCTACTCGACAAAGCAACAGTGGGTTGCTTCTTACTGCTCCATGTAATAGCTGCACCTCCAAGTGAGAAAAGAAAGCCACTAGTAGATCTTCTATCTCGAGTACTACCAGCCCAATTTGCATCGGTGTATCCATGAACCTGCAAATCTACACCAACTTCATAAAACAATGCATAATCCAAAGTAGCACTCACATAACGTAGAGTGCGCCTCAGAGCATCCAAATGTGGCTTCCTGGGAACCTGCATAAACTGACTTTCAAGTCCAACAGTATAACTTAGATCACGCCTTGTAATTGTGAGATATATAAGACTTCCCACAATTTTCCTCTACATAGTAGCATTTTCCAATGCTTCACCTGATGTAGTATCCAATTTCAAATTCTGATCTAATGGCATAGAAATTGGCTTACAATCAGCCATACCATACTTTTGCAGCATATTCAAGGCATATTGCCTTTGTGACATCCATATACCTGTTTCTGTATGTATAAACTCAATGCCCAAGAAATAGCGCAGCACACCAAGATCTTTCATGTTGAATTCCTGCATAAGAAGTTTCTTTACCTCTTTGATGCTTTATTCATTATCACCACCTACAATCAGGTCATCAACATAAATAGCCACAATAGTCATGCCATCATCAGCCTTCCTTGCATATAGTGAGTGATCTTCATCACACATAGAGAACCCAATGCTGGTTAAGTAATCAGCAATCCTTGCATGCCATGCACGAGGGGCTTGCTTCAGCCCATACAAAGCCTTTTGCAACCTGCAAACATCTTTGGATGCTTTGAATCTTCATATCCTTGTGGCTGGTCCATGTATACTTCTTCCTGTAACTCACCATGTAGGAAGGCATTCTTCACATCCATCTGATGCAAAGTCCATCCTTTTGCTGTAGCTAATGCAATAAGTGTTCTGACAGTGGACATTTTAGCTACAGGGCTGAATGTTTCCTCATAATCAATGCCATATGTCTGTGCATAACCTTTAGCTACCAATCGTGCTTTATACCTGCTTATGCTACCATCAGCATTATGCTTTACCTTGTAAACCCATTTGCAGCCTATGGATTTCTTTCCTTGCGGCAATGGAACCAGCTTCCATGTATCATTTCCATAAAGTGCAGCCATCTCCTCATCCATAGCTTTTTCCCAATCTGCATTACCAATTGCATCTTCAAAACAAGAAGGTTCAGCATCTTGTATTACCTTTGTCATGTAGGCACAATGGCGAGCCATGTAACTATCATATGTCAATCGTTGCACTGAATTATGCATTCTCCCAGATCTTCTTGGTCTTGGGTCACTTCTTCTTGTATCATCTGCATGTGCCCTTCTTACTCCTGGAGTCTTCACAGAGGGCAATCCAAGTTCCTCATCAAGACTCTTTTCTGAACCGCTTGAATCTCCATCAACGTCTTCAAAACCTGCAACTGTTTTACTACCAGCAGAAAGCTTTTCTTTACCTTTCTTGGATGTATTTGATGAATTTGCTGGATTGAAATTTCCACGCAATCTTCCACTCCATGGATTTGAGTTGGAACTATTGCTTGGTGATGCATCTGGTCCACTCAAAACTTGAGATTCTGCACTAGATTTTTCAGCATTTTCTTTGTCATTTGGTTCAAGATTCAGTCCTTCTTTGGCATCTGCATAGAAGCTTGACATTTCATCAAATACCACATCTCTACTCACTCTCTATATCTGCAATAACTCCTGCACCTTTTGCAAACATGGCTGCATTCATTTCAGGAATCTTCACATTTAAGGTGAACATCCTACCCACTTTGTTTCCTTTGGCAACCAATCGTCCATCCTGCTTGTACTCTTCTACATATAATCCATCAGCATTGAACCTGACTTATAATCCCTGGTCAACCATTTGTCCAACAGAAACCAGATTCTTCGTTATATTTGGAACATGCAACACATCAGCGAGATGTTTTACCTTTCCGTCCTCCATAGATAATGCTATGTTTCCTGTATGCTCAATAGGATGCGATGTATCATCACCTGTTTCAACATATCCAGGAACTCGCATTTTCTGCAAAATACTAAACCATTCTGCATGAGTGGTCATGTGATTTGAAGCACCTGAATCAACATACCAGACATTATCATTTGATTTTGAAACACCAGCAGACATCGTATTCATCATGTGATGTTGAACCATAAACATCTTCTCAGAATCATCTGCACTTGTGGATGCATAGTTGTTTTGCTGCCTTCTGTTATTTTGATTCTTTAACCTGCAATCACGTTCAAAGTGTCCAGGTTTACCACAATTCCAGCATCCTTTACTATCATTACCTGAATCATTTCTTTGGAAATTTCTGCGACCTCTTTGGCTCCCCCTGCCTCGAAACTGTCCTCTTCCTCCTGCATGATTCTGTTGTTGACCTTGGTCTTGGTTATTGTTTCCTCTTCCACTTCTAAAACCTCTACCTCTGCCTCTTCCTTTGCCAGAGTAGAATACCTGCTCAGAACTGGGCTTTCCTTGGGAGTTTGAATCCTCACCAAGATTCTTTTCTTCAATAATCAGCATAGATACCAAATCAGCATAGATACGAAATCAGCAAAATTCGGAATATTTTCCCTGGTCTATATAGAAGTTCTGAACTGCTTATATGAAGCTCCTAAACCACGAAGGCACACTTCCACCTTATCATCATCATCTACATTCACGCCAATAGATGCAAGTGACTCACATATGCTTTTGATTTTTAGAGTGTAGTCACTTACCGACATGCTCTTTTTCTCCAATGTATGCAGCTCGTTCTTGAGTTGCAATTTCCGTGCCTTTGTATTGGTCTCGTACAAAGTGACCAAACTGTTCCAAGCCTCTTTTGGAGTCTTGGCATCCTGTATGTGTCCAATCATGCTATCATGTATGCTAACAGATAGCCAATACATTACCTTTCGTGCTCCTTGATTCCATTCCTCATATGCTCTTAACTGTTCTGCAGTCAGATTCCTTTCTGGTAACTGCGGAGCATTTTCATTCTCTCCTTCGATATACTTCCAGTAGCCTTTTCCCATCAGGAAATTCGTCATTCTGAATCTCCAAGCATGGAAGTTGTTCTTGTCCAGCTTATCGCTCATAAGCTGACTCATTCCATCTGCGTTTGCCATTTCTACAACAATTCACAACACCGCAACACACTACAAGCAGCACTTCTGCTTGAACACTGTCGCACTATGACGTGACAGTTCGATCTCAGAACAAAATAGTTTTCGTGTATCAAAAGTACACGGAATCGCTTGAAATTCTGAATCTGGAATATATGAGTGTCGGCAAACACAACGCAAGTTACAGTTTCTGAAACTGACCTGGTTTTTCTGTGGGCCCCACCTTACGGGCTCGAAACGGAGGTCGAGATAGCTCCAAAACTTCGATCTGACAAAAACGAGTGACCCTAAAGGGATAAATATCGAAAATATTTTGAGTTCTTCTACCTTCATGGCGATTTTCGTAGCAAACGGAGGCTGTTTGTGAAATCGTGTTTTCTCCATGCCTTGCCGCGTAGTCTTCACCGTCGCCTTCTCCACGAGCTCTCTACAGCCACGATGGCTCTGATACCATGTCACGAGGAAGGAGATAAGGAAGAGAGCTCACACACACACTCTCACTCTCAAGGAGAAGCACACACACAGATTGAGGCAAGGAAGAATGATCTTCTTCTTCTTCTATTACATAAAAGGAATGTACAAGAATGACCTAAAAAACAAGAATACAACAAGTGCAATATATAAAGACCAATACATAAGGAAAAACCTAATGTCCGCGAATGAGTGAGCTGGCAAGAAACAAATGTGCCATCACTCTCGGTAGATAAATCTAATAAAGCTCAATGAAGTATCCCTGACATATACCGGCGTGACCACTATACATGTCAGAGAAACGAAAAACTGGTACGTGTCATCCTAGATCATCACATGTTGAGCTTGATATCTCAACACACAGGTACTACTTGGAGCTTATGGAGGCAGTGGCATCCATATCTAGAGGAGTCCTATTCGGCATACATGGAGGCAAAGGCATCCATAAAGGCGAATCAGTAGATGCATGCTACTGTTTCCACATGAGTATGAGGATTTATGTTAGCAGCATGTTAGCATTCTATGCTAACTCCTTAACTATGTGATCTATCACACACACATCTGATTTAGGGTCTTCCATAGCCTAAATTAAGATTAGGGTTTGTTGAGTATCAGTTTCAAACTGATCTTTCCTCTTTTAGCCACTCATATTCACTCTTCTACAACCGATCAGGTCATACATCTCACACATATTTAGATTTCTATCCCTACATCTAAATATTCTTGTAAATTATGTACATACACTCTTCCATCTATTTTTGTTCACATAGAGTGGTTGAGGTTTTGACTCCCACATTGTAATTTGACATTTGTATATATGATACTGTGAGTAAGCAGTGGCTTATGTAACACTTTGAACATGTTTTCTAATCTCTCTCTATCTTTGTCTCATCATTTTATGATTAAGTATTGTATGTTCATATTTGTCGATCTTGGAAGAAGTTGGAATCTGTGTTGTAGATCCTGGAAATCTGTGGGACTTGTGGGACTTGTGGAATTAGTTATGGGCCTACCTAATTTCCAAAAAACCTCACTTTGTCCATTACTTTTAGGATGAAATGGAGAGCTAAAATCTATTTAAGAACCAAAATGTTGAAATAAGGCAACCCAAAAATAATTACAAAATCTAACATCACAATTAGATAACATTACTTTAGGAAATCCATGATGTGGGAAAATCCATTTAATGAATAATTCTTTAGCCTCAGGTGTAGATAAAGATTTTCTACAAGGAATGAAATATGCATATTTACTAAACCTATCAACTATTGTCCAAATCATATCATTATGTGATGAAATGATAGGAAGACCTATGATAAAATCCATAGAGATTTGTTCCCATGGTTCGTTCGGAATGGTAAGTGGCATTAATAATCCAAATGGTTTACCATGATGACATATTACATGCTGACATACAATGCATTGAGAAACATAATGTGCAATATCTTTTTCCATGTGTGGCCAAAAGAAGAAATCTTTGCAAGCATAAATGGTGCTTTGTATGCCTCTATGACCCATGTAAGATGGTTCATGCATTTCTTTGATGACAAAATCTTTAAAATCTTGGGTTATGCATAATCTATGTTCAAAATAAAGTAAACCATGATGAAATGTATATTGTTCATCTGATAAAGATGCACCATTGTTGAAGTCATGCCATGCACATGAAAAATATAAATCAGATGCATAAGTGGGAATCATTTCTTGAAAAGAATGAATTTGGATGGTAGAAATATTATGCAAAACAACAGAATGTGAAGGAAAACGACTAAGAGCATCAGCTACAACATTAGCTTTACTGGGTTGATATTGGATCATGGGTTGGAAATTTTGAATGAATGAAGATAATTTAAGATGTCAATAAAAAATTAAGGACTGATTTAATAAATGCTTAATAGCCTATTGATCGGTTTTGATTAAGACCTCAGAGCCCATAAGATAATGTTTCCAAATTCGCAAAGCATGCACAACCACAAACAATTCTTTATCATATGTACTATAATTCTTTTTTGAGGGCTTATGCTTCCTACTCTTAAACACAATAAGATGATCATTTTACATTAAAACAATAGCTATTCTTGAACCACTAGCATCAGTAACAACATGAAAGGGTTGTGAAAAATTAGGTAACTGTAAAACAGGTGCATGTGAAAGTGCATGTGGCATCAAGATGATAGGTTTCATGATAGAGCATAAACAAGTGCAAATGAGATTTTATTGTTGGGGAGAAGGCCACAGTCATGGAATTATCTCTATGATTTCAAGCATGGATCCCTCTGAGGTTCCCAACATACATTTTTTTGGATCTAGAGAGAGGTACCTAGACTTAGCCTTGGTACCTAGGGACTAGTTATTTTGAATTGGAAAGGAAAATCCACACTCATTTGGTGATGCAAACCAAACTACACTATTTTCTAAAGATAGGACATTCATTTGAATCCAATTAGATACTATATATGTAGTTCCATTATGGATATGGAGTACATATTGGGTTTACTTTAGGTATGGCACAATGGATTGGACAAAGGTTCCATGATGGGAAATTTTGTCTCCATAAATATCACATACTCAATTCACAATTTTAAGGAAGGATGATTCCATTTGTGTGAATGGATCTTTTAGATTCATACATGGAGGATGATCAATAGAGATAGTTTTTTTAGTTTAGATAGACATCCTATTCATTATGATATCCTTCCACATGATCTTTAATCATTTTAGAGGAGGCCTTTGACTCTAGGGCAAAATTTATCTTTTCCACCCTTCACTTGATAATCCTTCATTTTTTATAAGAGATTTGATCTCCATTTTTATAAAAGAATCCGTTGAGAAGTTACACATATGCTCTTATTCATGTGAGAGAGGAAAAAATGAATTCATTAATATCTCTTTCAAGGAGAAGGGAGACTCGAGAGATATCTCACATTAGGTCCTCTTGCTTGAAAGAGATTGACGCCAAGAACCTCTCTTTATGGAAGAAGTAGATTCTTAATGTCTATATTTGGTATTTTTCTATTATTCCATTGGATAAATGAAATGTACCATATGATAGCTTTAGGCATTGTTATCAACATTATTGTTGATATATTTAGGTGGTGATGTGTGTGAACACACTAGCACCGTTGGGGCACTTTTTTCCCTCTTTAGGAGGTTTTTTCCCCCGGCTTGTATATATGCCTATTGCCCTAATGGGCTACTTATCTTTGTACATTCTCTAGTAATACATTCAGTATTGTGTGTTGTGCTCCAAGCTTCTTCTTCTTCCTTGTGTTGTTCGCGTGCTTCCGCAAACGTCTAACTCCAACAATTGGTATCAGAGCAGGTTGTCGCTTCATGTAGGGTACCATCGACACTCCTCCGTTTGCAGTCTCAAAATCGCACAAATTTTGGTGAGCATACTCAGCGTGCTTTCGCGATCTGAGCTCGTTTCGGCCTCTGAATGCACTATCATAGCGCTTGTGTAGGCTATTTTGTCTTTTTGTGCCAAAGATATACGAGTTTCTCTTCTCCAGTATAAGCGTCTCGAAGTCTCCTACAGGTCTAATGGAATTCATCTCGGTAGTTCTGTTCAACTTTTTGAGATACGGTCAATTTTTTGCATCAAGGTATTTTAGTCACCGCCCATGGCTGAAAGCAGTGATGTATTCCGTATGTTGGTTGTTGAGTATAAGTTGGATGGTACCAACTACCCGTTATGGGCTTATATGATGCGACATGTGTTGGTTGCAAAAGGATTGTGGAACATTGTGCAGGGTGTCGAAAAACGTCCTATCACACCTACAACTGTTACAACTGTAGGTATTGAAGCTAATGCAAAAGGTGTCAAAGATGGTGATATTCTACATATTCATGTTTGTGCTGCGGTTTCTGCAGCACCTACTACAGAGCTGATTCATTGGGATGGTAAAGATACCCAGGCACATGCATTGATAGCTTTGTCTGTCAAACGTGCCATTATTCCTTACATTCACTCTTGCAGAATAGCTAAGGATGCTTGGGATACACTTACCACATTGTACCAAGCTAGGAATGGGGTTGGTGTTGCTTACCTCCTAAAACAGCTAGAGAGTGAGAAAATGAATGAAGGTGATTCTATGGACAGTTTCCTAACGAAGATCAAAGACTTGAAGGAACAATTGATTTCTGCTGATGAGGTTATATCAGATAGCTCTCTTGTGTAGACCGTTCTGAATGGTCTTTCTGATTCATATTAGAGTTTTTCTTCTACTCTTCTGTTGATGATGAAAGGCAATCCTAATGCCTTATCTTTTGAGGAGTTAGTCTTTGTTCTGTTGCAGGAAGATCAGTCCAGGTAAAATAAGTCCATTATGAGAGTTGCAGATCAAGCTTTCCTGGCTAGTCAGAAGGGCAAAGGAAAATAGAGCTCTTCAACTAGTAAGCAGAAATCTTCTAATTCTGCACATTCAAAGAAGGAAGATAAAGATGAGAAGAAATCAAAAAAGCAGAAATTGTTTTGTAAGTACAGTAAAGGGAATGATCATATCATAAAGAACTATCCAAAACTAGCTGCTAAAGAGGCAAAGAAGAAAGAGGATGGAATGGTTGTTGCAGAGGCCTCTACACCAAAAACGGAGTCTCCTAATCTTGTGCAGGAAGAAGAATGGGCGTTTACTACTGTCTGTAGTTTTGACCCATCTTCTCATGAGCAGTGCATGTATGCAATAAACTGAGATGTTTGGTATTTTGACAGTGGGGCGACCAAACATATTACCTCACAACGCAGTTTCTTCTCTTCACTCGAGCCTACCCCTACAGGGAATACTGTTACATGTGCCAACAACTCCTCTTATCCTGTTATGGGAGTTGGTAAGATCATTTTGACTATTGCTGATGGTAGTTCTTTCACTTTTTTAGATGCTTCATTTGTGCTAGGGATCAAGAAGAACCAGTTATCAGTTTCTGCATTAGCCAAGATTGGCTTGGTTGTGAAATTTGTTGATGACAAGTGTATAGTTCATGATCTGTCAAATGGCAATGTGATTATTGCTTCTGGCATTTTATGTCGTGGGTTGTATAAGCTGATAGACTATGAAAGATCTGTAAATGATTTGGCATGTGCAGTAAATGATTCTCAGGCTATGTCAGATGCAAAGCTTTGGCATGCACGCTTTGGTCATCTGAATTTTGCTAGTTTGCTACGCCTGTAGAAATTTTGAAATGGTGTCCTCTTTGCCGAAACTTGAGGCACCTAGAAAACATGTTTGTGAAGGCTGTATTTTGGGCAAAATGTAGCGTTCATCCTTTCCAAAAGATGGTTCAGTTCAGGCTACTCAAAAATTGCAGCTTGTACATAGTGATGTATGTGGTCCTATGCAGACACCTTCTTTTGGAAATTATCTTTATTTCGTGACTTTCATTGATGATGTTTCCAGGCATGCATGGGTATATCCATTGAAGGCAAAGTCCGAAGTGTTCATGTGCTTCAAACAGTTTTTGGTTTTGGCTGAAAATCTGTTAGCATGTAAAATGGGCACCCTCCGTTCTAATCGAGGGGGGAATATATTTCTTCTGATTTTAATGCATTTCTGGCTGAACGTGGGATAAAACACCAGTGTACAGTGCCATATACACCTCAACAGAATGAAGTTGCTGAACAAAAGAACAAGTCACTCATGGAGATGGCGAGGTGTATGGTCAAGAGTCAGGCCTTACCACATAGTTTCTTGCTTGAGGCTGTCATGTGTGCAACATATGTACTGAACATGTGTCCCACTAAAGCGCTGCAGTCTATCACTCCATATGAGGCTTGGCATGATCGCAAGCCATCTGTTGCTCATCTGCGTGTTGGTTGTTTGGCATATGCACTAGTGCCTGAACAACATCGTAGAAAATTGCATGATAAAGCAGTAAAATGTATTTTTCTTGGGTAAAGTTCTGAAAGTAAAGGCTATCGTCTGTATCATCCACAGACTAAACACATTTTGGTTAGCCGTGATGTTGTTTTTGTGGAAGATGCTATTCAGCCATTGCTTTCATGTACTAAGGAGACATCTGTTAGCTCCAAAGACATGTATGATACTTTGCTGCCTCTTTTCATAGGTGGACAGTCTAGTGCTGGTCCTAATGAGGCAACTTCTCAGCCTTTGCAGGTTTCATGTGATGATGCAGATCATTCCATTTCTGATGCAAATTTACATGATGCACTTATTGATGAGAGAGTTGATATTGAGCAGGCAAGAACTACACAGAAATGGCTGGTGTAGACCTTGCACGATAGCAAATTAGATGCACCTCTGTCATATCGTACTCGATGAGGCTCTCATAGTGCCTCTTTTGCATCAGATTGCTATGCTATGGCTGCATCTAGTCTCTGTGATGAGAATGAGCCTGTTTTGTTTGATGAAGCACAAAATTCAAAAAATTGGATGGCTGCTATGCAATCTGAATATGATGCTATAATGAAGAATGGTACTTGGTTTTTATGTGACTTGCCTCTAAGCAAGAAGGCCATTGGCACTAAGTGGGTATACAAGCTGAAGCGTAAACCGGATGGTACAGTTGATAGGTATAAGGCTAGGCTTGTTGCAAAGGGTTATGCACAGGAAAGAGGCATTGATTTTGATGAGACCTTTGCACCTACATGCTGTATGACTACTTTTCAGAGCATTTGTGCACTTGCAAGTCATCATGGCTGGAATGTACATCAGTTGGACATTAAAAGAGCATTTCTGAATGGTGACTTGCATGAAGAAGTGTATGTTTTTCAGCCCCGTGGCTTTGTGCAGAAAGGGCATGAGAACCAGGTGTGCAAGTTAAAGAAGGCATTATATGGTTTAAAGCAAGCACCACGTGCTTGGTATGAAAAGATACATGCCTATCTAATTGCACATGGTTTTAAGAACAGTCGAACTGAAAGCACCTTATATGTTAAGCATGCTAATGATGTACTTCTAATCATTATGGTTTATGTTGATGACATGCTGCTCACTGGTCCTCATGAGAGGCATATCACTTATTTTAAGGCTGATTTGCATGCCTCATTTGAGATGTCTGATTTGGGGCTTTTGCATCATTATCTGGGCATTTAGTTTATGCACGTTGATGATGGAATGGCTTTGTGTCAAACGAAATATATTGACACATTATTGCAGCGTTTTGGCCTTGAAGACTGTAACCCTATTGCCACTCCTATGGAGACAGGTTTACAATTGAGTCTTCATGATGCTGGAGATGCATTTGGTGCTGTTCTCTATCAACAAGCTGTTGGATGTTTGATTTACTTATGCATTACTAGGCCAGATATTCAGTTTGCTATCTCACAAATGACTAGGTTTATGCATTGCCCAAGAGTCAAGCATTGGCAGGCAGTTAAGCATATCTTTCGCTACTTGAGTGGTACTCGGCTACTTGGGTTGTTTTATCCCAAGGAGGGATCACTACCGCCAGATTTGCATGCTTTTTCTGACTCTGATTGGGCTGGTTGTTATGACACTCGTGTGTCCACTAGTGGCTTTTGCTTCATACTTTGTAGCTCATGTATATCTTGGTTGAGCAAGAAGCAGCCTACTGTGGCCACTTCCAGTTGTGAGGCTGAGTATAGGGAAACTTTCACAGCGATTGTTGAGTGTGTGTGGCTCAGATGCCTTATGGCTGATTTGGGTGTTGGTCAGACTTCTGCCAACACCATCTTTACTGACAGTCAGAGCGCATTGGCAGTTGCGAGGAACCCTGTGTTCCATGCTCGCACTAAGCACATTGAGGTGCATTATCACTATGTCAGGGAGAGGTTCTCTATTGGGGAGATCTGCTTGGCATATGTGCCCACGCAAGAGAACATTGCAGACCTTTTCATGAAGGCTCTGCCGGGAGAGCTTTCCGCAAAGCTTTGGGCTTACTTCCTTTTGTGGAGTGATTTCCACATAGCTTGGCACTTCCTTATACATGAGTTCCAGCTCCTTGTTCACCGCATCACTCCCAGGGGGGATTTGTTGATATATTTAGGTAGTGATGTGTGTGAACACACTAGGATCGTCGGGGCACTTTTTTCCCTCTTTAGGAGGTTTTTTCCCCCGGCTTGTATATATGCCTATTGCCCTAATGGGCTACTTATCTTTGTACATTCAGTAATACATTCAGTATTGTGTGTTGTGCTCCAAGCTTCTTCTTCTTCCTTGTGCTGTTTGCATGCTTCCGTAGACGTCTAACTCCAACAATTATGAGTGCTAATGAGTGATTACACGTGAATGAACTTCTTAAATATCCCTTGCTTCCCTTTTTTTTCTACACCCTTATCTACTCCCATCCTATGCTTAGAGATCACACTCCTCATCATACTCCAACACAAGAGCTTCATCTATCTCTTCCCATTCCACCCCCTTATGTAGCTCACATGAAGACTCAAAGAGCTCATATAATTGAATATGAACTAATCATCATCTAAACATCTTAGTAGAGTGATGTTTGGTACATATTAAGAGTGATGCAAAAAAGGTATTTCTCATAGTGCATGGAACTGAACAACAGAAATACTTTGTACTACACCTAACACTCCCTACGATAAGTTTTTTCTTCCCATATCTTGTCATGCAGGTAGCTATTCTTTGTCCTCTGTGGGCAGTTGTACGTTCTTGTGCTCCTCGTAGCATGATAGACTACACCTTCTATTTTTTATGGATCAAAAAAATTAGTATTGAACAAAAAAACTTCTTTCATAAATTCTCCTCAATATTCAGAAATGATTCAAGGATAGAGCCATCCTTTGAGACCTATATGCTACTTGGTTTTTTTTTTTCAAATGTTGATATATTTAGGTAGTGATGTGTGTGAACACACTAGGACTGCCACGACTGTAAAGAACTATAGTTTTAGACATAGGTGACTTGTTGAGATCATTTCTCAAGATCTACTGAGTCTTTTGGAATGACTTAACTTGGAGGAGGTCTGCAAACTATAGACAACACCTTGTACAAAGTCTTATAAAAAACTTTACACATTTGATAAGTCAATGAATGAGTTATGTGCAGCAGACTTTCTCTGTAGTCATCTTCTTCACAGTTTGTTGAAGATTTTGATAATTGAGTATTGATCCTCCAAATTGATGAAGGTTTTAAGTTATTCTTGATATAGAGGTGCTCTAACTTCAAGAATAACTTGTTCTTCTGGAGATTAACACTCTCCATCAGTGGTATCAGAGCAGGAAGCATCAAAATTGAAGAAAGGAGGACCCCGACTGCTATAGTTATAAAAGGTGAAAGGTTGAAAGCAAAGCTTGAGAAGGAGGATAGAAGATATCAAGAAAGACAAAAAGAGTATCATTTCAAGATACAAAAGGTGAAAGGTTGAAAGCAAAGCTTGAGAAGGAGGATAGAAGATATCAAGAAAGACAAAAGGAGTATCATTTGAAGCAAAGGTAACCTTATTCCTCATAAAGCATGAAGGATTTAATACACAAGTGAAGAAAGGATGGGACATTCTCTTCAGATAGAGAAATTGGAGAGAGAGAACTATCCAGCATGGCCAATGAGGATGGAAGATCATCTTATGAGCAAAGACTTGATATGTTATATTACAGGTGAAAAGGAAAAGCCTCAGTTCAGAGATCCTAGTGTTCCAACTAGGGATGCGTTGTCAGATTTGAAGACTTGGATGAAGAGGGATGCTCAAGCTAGGAGCATTATCTATATGGGAGTTAATGATTACTTGCCACCTCACATTAGAGGTCTTGAAAGTGCAAGTGATATATGGAATGCTTTGGAGGAGCATTTCCAAAACACCATAAATTCAAGGAAGGCATCCTTGTGGGCAGAGTTTACCACATTCAAGAAAAAGGCCTCTTAATCCATCTGAGATTATGTAACAAGGATGAAGGACATTGCAAATGCATTAGGAGCAGTTGATGAAGATATTGAGGAGGATAAATTGGTAAGGCAAACGCTCACAGGTTTGAGAGGTGATGACAAATGGAAGCCATTCATTTTGTCTACTGAATTATCACTAGATCATTTTAATCTTGACTTAAATCAGCTGCTAGGACACATGCTAACCTTTGAGCAGGATGTCAAAGGTGAAGGTGATAAAAGTGCAGGTTAAGAAATGTATTCGAAGGATAAGAAGAAGAATAGCAAAGGGAAGCAACAAGCAAATGAAGATGAAGGAACAACTAGCCAAGCTAACTTCCTAAGAGGAAGAGGAGGTAGCAAAGGTAGAGGAAGAGGTATAAGTAACAAAGATGGAGCCAAAGATTGTTGGATTTGTGGTAAGACAAATCATTTAGCTCATGATTGTTGCCATAATACTCAGAATAATGGTGGATATAATCATAACTTTAATTCAAGAGGAAGAGGTGGCAGAAATCAAAGAGGTAATTTCAGAGGTAGAGGTAGTAGAGGTTATTTTGGAAGAAATGCAGGTAGAGGATTCCAAAGCCAACAATACAACAGTACCTACTACAATTATGCTTCAGATTAGAAGGAGGATTCAACATTGATAATGAATGCAACTTGTGAAAGGCAAAGTGAAGACCAAAGAGTCTTCTACATTGACTCAGGGTGTAGCAATCACCTGAGTGGAAACATAGCTTTGATGACTGATTTGGAGAATAAGGTAACTAATCATGTAGTTCAAACAGGTGACAATACAAAGCACAATGTGAAGTCAATTGGATCAGTGAAGGCCAAGGATGGAAGTACTCTCTTGAGTAAGGTTTTGTATGTTCCTACAATTCCAAAGAATCTGATAAGTGTAGGACAAATTGTTGAAAAAGGTTATGAAGTTAGGTTCACTAATGAAGGAGTTTTTGTGGAAGACCCTAGCAATGGATATAAACAAATTGTTTCAGGGAAGAAAGAAGGAAGATTGTTCACATTGAAGATTCAAGGTAATGTTGGTCATGCCTTGTTCACTTATGGAGGACATAAGATCTTTGAGTTAGATCTTTGGCACAAAAGGCTTGGACATTTCAATGAAAGAGGCATTAAAGATATGGTTAACAATGGTTCAGTGCTTGGATTGCTTAATGTTGTAGGTCAACATATGACATACAGATTTGAGGCATGTCAATTAGGTAAGGATCATAAGCAATCTTATTCCAAGCATGGTTTTATGTATTCAAAGAAGCTTGAGTTGGTACACACAGATGTGTGGGGATCATCAAAGGATTTCAGTATCAATGGTTCAAGGTATTATGTGATTTATGTTGATGATGCTACCAGATGGATCACTATCTATGTGATCAAAGATAAATCAGATGTATTCAATACATTCAAGCATTATCATGTGTATGCAGAAAGAATTACAGGTCAAAAGTTGAAGAGACTAAGGTTAGATGGAGGGGGAGAGTATTTCTCTAATGATATCAATGATTACTTGTGGAATGCAGGTCTAAAAAGGGAAATTACTTGTAGCTACTCTCCTCAACAAAATGGTGTAGCAGAAAGGAGGAATAGAACTCTTATTGAGTTTGCAAGATCCATGATAAAGGAGAAATATTGTCCCAATTATTTGTGGGCTGAGGCTGTAAATACAGCTACATATTTGGTCAATAGATTACCATGTAAAGCTTTGCAGGGTATGACACCATATGAGGCATGGTGGGGTAAGAGACCTACTTTAGATCATTGCAAAGTATTTGGAGGTTTGCAGATGGAAGTGTGTCTAGGTATAAAGCTAGACTTGTTGTGAAAGGGTTTGCTCAAACATATGGTATAGATTATGATGAGACCTATAGTCCTGTGGCAAAGATGACAACCATCAGGACACTCATAGCTATTGCTGCATGTAAAGGTTGGAAATTATGTCAATTAGATGTGAAGAATGCTTTTCTAAATGGTTATATTTCAGATGATGTTTTCATGGGGCAACCACAAGGATTCAGAGATGAAAGGTATCCAAATCATGTACGTAAGCTCAAGAGAGCTTTGTATGGTTTGAAGCAGGCCCCAAGGGCATGGAATTATAGACTTGTGAAGTTCTTGAAGGAACTTGGTTTTCAAGTATCTAAAGCAGATAGTAGCTTGCTTGTTAAAGCAAGTGATGATGGGTTCATTTACATGTGCATATATGTTGATGACATAATTCTTACAGGTACAAATGAGAAAGGAATTCAAAGCCTAAAGAAGCAAATGGAGAAAGAGTTCAAGATTAGTGACTGAGAGACTTGTCATATTTCTTGGGCATGGAGATCTCATACACTCAACATGGAGTATATGTAACTCAAAGGTATTTGAAAAACTTGTTGATCAAGTTTAAAATGGATGATTGCAGGGTAGCACCTACTCCAATGGAAGTGAATCACAAACTGAGCAGATATGGAGGAGAAGAATTCAAGGACATGAAGCTATATCAAAGTTTGGTAAGTAGCCTGATCTATGCTACATTAACTAGGCCTGACTTGTCATATGTCTCAATTTATGCATTGTCCTAGAAAAGAACATTGGGTTGCAGGACAAAGGGTGTTGAGATACATTAAAGGTACACTCAAAGAAGGTTTGAATTATGGTTTTACATCAGATACATACATCAAGATATATAGTGATACAGATTGGGTAGGTAATCTTGATGATAGGAGATCAACTTATGGATACTTGTGTTATGTGGGAGATAAGTTAATTTCATGGTGTTCAAAGAAGCAACACACATTTGCTTTATCATCCACAGAGGTTGAGTACAAAGGTATGGTTGAAGCTGCAAAGGAAGTGATATGGCTTAAGACTCTTATGAAGAGTTTTGACATCATTCAGAGTACACCCACTATTCATGGAGATAACATGAGTTCATTGTATTTAGCTGTTAGTCCTGTTTTTCATGCTAGGACTAAACACATTGAGATTCAGTATCATTTTCTAAGAGAGAAGGTGATGGATAAGGAGATTGAAGTCATACATACTTCAACAAAAGATCAGATAGCTGATATGCTAACCAAAAGCTTGGATGAACCAAAACTACATAGATTTAAAGACATGGCAGGTATAAAGAAGATAGAGAAAACCTCAATTGATGATTGAGGGGGAGCTGTTGGTGCAAGGCAATCAACAATTGAAGTTTTGAAGTCAAGGATTGAAGAAAAGGTCAAGATATGAAGCATGAAGAAAGTACATGTTCAGAGAATGAAGATGTGTATACATATGTACATTAACTTAGAGTTAGGTCACTTATACTTTTGTATGGTTATGAGCTTGTACATATTTGCCTATATATACAAGGAAAAATGTCACGGAAAATATGAGAGAGTGTGAGAGAATACGTTTTGAATAGAATTGTGAAGTGAGTAAGATAGCTCTCTCATCCAGATGTAAAACTCTTCAGTAATGAAGAAAAGTTGCACCCAATTTTTCTGTGTGTTCTCCTTTTGTACTTGATCATTTCAAGAATCCTTTTGTAGGTATCTAATTCCATAGTTAATGAGTCTATGGTTAAAGTTTGAGAACCTAATTGTAAACAGGCTGTGAGAATTATGAGTAGGAACATTCATATGTGAGGAAGTATAGAGTGTCTTCTGAAACAGGTGCAATCTCGATGGTCAAAGAAATGGTCAGTTCTCAGTGCACAATGTAAAGTTTTGCACAAATGAGGAGTCAAAATCTAAGTTGGAAGGTAATCCATCTATGGCTAAAAGCATTTGCATAAATGGGTTCTAGTTTGGGAGAATCAAGCTTTAGAAGTTGCAAGTGTCAAAGTCGACTGTAAAGAACTACAATTTTAGACATAGGTGACTTGTTGAGATCATTTCTCAAGATCTACTAAGTATTTTGGAATGAATTAACTTGGAAGATGTGCACAAACTATAGACAACACCTTGTACAAATTTTTATAAAAAACTTTACACATTTGATAAGTCAATGAATGAGTTATGTGCAGCAGACTTTCTGTGTAGTCATCTTCTTCATAGTTTGTTCAAGATTTTGGTAATTGAGTATTGATCCTCCAAATTGATGAAGGTTTTAAGTTATTCTTGATATATAGGTGCTCTAACTTCAAGAATAACTTGTTCTTTTGGAGATTAACACTCTCCAACACACCTATAACCCTAACAAGTTACTAATCTTTGTACATTCTAGTGGTAATACAAACAATATTGTGTGTTGTGCTCCAAGCTTCTTCTTCTTCCTTGTGTTGTTTGCATACTTCCGCAGACATCTAACTCCAACAATTGGTATTAGAGCAGGTCGCCGCTTCATCTAGGGCATCATCCAAACCTCTCTGGTCATAGTCTCAGAATTGCATGAAATTTGGTGAGCATACTTAGGATGATATCATGATATGAGCTTGTTTCGCCTCTGAATGTACTATCATAGTGCTTGTGTAGGCTATTTTGTCTTTTTAGATACAATCATTTTTTTGCATCAAGGTATTTTAGTCAGTGGCCATGGCTAAAAGCAATGATGTATTCCATATGTTGGCTATTGAGGATAAGCTCGATAGTACGAATTACCCGTTGTGGGCTTATATGATGCATCATGTATTGGTCACAAAAGGACTGTAGAATATTATGCAAGGTGTTGAAAAACCTCCTATCACAATAGTTACTGAAGTTGATGCAGAAGGCATCAAAGTTGGTGATATTCTTCAGGTTCGTGTTTGTGTTGTAGTTCGTGTTGCACCTACTATAGAGAAAATTCATTGGGATGGTAGAGATGCTCAGGCACATGCATTGATAGCCTTGCCTCTCAAATGTGCCATTATTCTTCACATTTGCTCTTGCAAAATAGCTACGGATGTTTGGGATACACTTACCACATTGTACCAGGCTAGGAATGAGGCTCGTGTTTCTTACCTGCGAAAACAGTTGGAGAGTGAGCATATGAATGAAGGTGATTCTATCTAACAAAGATCAAAGATTTGAAGGAACAATTAATTTCTGTTGATGAAATCTTGCTTGACCATTCACTTGTGCAGATTGTTCTAAATGGTCTTCCTGACTCATACTAGAGTTTTGTTTATATTCTTTGTTTGATGATGAAAGGTAATCCAAATGTCTTAATATTTGAGAAGTTATTCTTTGTTCTATTGCAAGAAGATGAGTCTAGGTAGAACAAATCGATTATGCATGTTGCAGATCAAGATTTCGTGGCTAGTTAGAAGGGCAAAGGAAAATGGAGATCTTCTACTAGTAAGCAAAAATCTGCTAATTCTACACAATCGAAGAAGGAAGAAAAAGATGAGAGGAAATCAGAAATGTAGAAATTGTTTAGCAAATACTGTAAAGCAAATGATCATGTCATCAAGAGCTGTCCAAAATTGGTTGCTAAAGAGGCAAGGAAAAAAGAATCCGGAATGGTTTTTGTAGAGGCCTCTACACCGAAGACTCGAACCATCTTCTCGTGAGCAGTACATGTCTACAGTAGACTTAGATGTTTGGTACTTTGATAGTGGGGTGAACAAACATATTACCTCACAACACAATTTCTTGTCTTCACTTGAGCCTGCCCCTACAGGGAATACTGTTACATGTGCCAACAACTCCTGTTATCCTGTTATGGGAGTCAACAAGATCATTTTGACCACTACTAATGGTACTTCTTTTACATTGTCAGATGCCTTATTTGTGCCAAGAATCAAGAAGAATTTATTATCAGTTTCAAATTTAGCCAAGATTGGCTTGGTTGTGAAATTTGTTGATGATAGATGTACAGTTCATGATCTGTCAAATGGAGACATGATTATTAATTCTGGCATTTTATCTCGTGGGCTGTATAAGCTCATGGATTATGAAAAATCTGTGAATGATTCAGCATGTGCAGTACATGATTCTTAGGCTCTGTCACATGCAAAGCTTTGGCATGCACACTTTGGTCATCTGAATTTTTCTATTTTGGTACATCTATAGAAATTTGAAATGGTGTCCTCTTTACCCAAAATTGAGACACCCGATAAACATGTATGTGAAGGCTGCATTTTTGGCAAAATACAGCATTCCTTATTCCCAAAAGATGGTTCTGTTCGAGCTACACAAAAATTCCAGTTTGTTCAGAATGATGTATGTGGTCCTAAGTAGGCACCCTCTTTTGGAAATTATCTTTACTTCGTGATGATTTTCTAGGCATGCATGGGTATATCCATTGAAAGCAAAGTCCGAAGTATTTATTGTTGGTGCATTTCAAGCCTTAACACATTGGCTTGGAACCTTAGAAGATTAGCTTGGAACCATTGAAGGATATCTTCATTTGAAGCAAGGACCATAAGAACTTATGCTTATAAGTTCTTACTTTTTTACTCATTGTAAAAGTCTATATGACTTGGCATTTACATATAATCACTTTAATCACCTACCTACTTGATTGTATTCGTGGAAAAGTAGATGGCTTAGTGGAGTGAATATCTCCCTACTTTTAGTAGAGATATTCTAGGGAGCCTACATTTGAATTTCAAATTCAAATGATCACTCAACTCATATAAAAGTGGAGAGAAAAAACTCGCGGGTGTGTCACTCACTTTAGCTCACTCCCCGAGGCATTCTACTCTTGTAACTGTGTGTGTGTTAGTGCTACTCCATAGCCTACACCACCACACCTCAATTAGCTATGCTTGTCATGCTAATGAGCTTGTATAATCATATCAATCAATAGATATATACACATTCTTCATATCTGGTTCTCTGTGTTTTCTACTTCAAGTCTGTCAACTTCCAAGGAGCATTTCTCAGTGCTCACTGAACCAAATCAAGAGTTTAATAGCTCGTTGGAACCAGCGCAAGGTCTTCTACAAGAATACAAAATTTCAGAAGATTTCATTCAGCCATTTTCGAGAAATCTGCTTCGAAGTCACCTCTGGTCTATCTCTGCAACTCTCCTAAAAAGTCGGGGGTAATCATAATTTTGCTAAATCAATTTCTCTGGATGTGGTTTATCATTTCTTCTCATTCCACTTGCAAATGGTAGCTTATTAAGGTACTTTAATACTCCCAAAAGGAATTGTTTCAACTGCAAGTGTGCTGGTCACATTGAGCATAACACTGAGCAGGTATCATTACAGAAATAGCAAGTTTTCTACAACTTGTGTAGTGCAAAGTTGTCTGTTTTGATTTGGTCATTACACAAATCATTTGCAAAGCACATATAAGCTTTCTTGGTATCATTTGAAAGCTCAAGGTGTGTACTAAGCATTTTTGGAAGCAAAGGAGGGCTGGTGTGAAGCAGGTATAGCAGCACCAACTCATTTCTTGAGTGCATCCAACCATCACTCCCAACAGTGGTATCAGAGCAAAGAAGGTAAACATGGGTGATGGATTTCCTTCATTCATTGACAAATTGGACAAGAACAACTACCAAGCCTGGTCATTGAGGATGAAGACCTATCTACAAGGCAGAAGTTTATTTGGATACATATCAGGAGATGAGGAATTGCCCTCACTTGATGGCATGACACCATATGAAGCTTGGCATGGTAAGAGACCCTCTCTGGATCATTGTAAAATCTTTGGTTGTGTAGCATATGTGCATATTCCCTCACAGGTAAGGGGAAAGCTAGATCCTAAAGCTGAAAAATGTATCTTCATTGGTTATGATTTGAACCAAAAGGGATACAGATTCTACAACCCAACAAACAAAGGCTTCAAGGTAAGCAGAGATGTCATCTTTGATGAGAATGACTCATGGTATGAGAATGAATGCAGGAAGATCAGTCTACCCTATGACATGGAAGAGGACTTCCCAAAGCTCACCAAGGAGGAATCAATTTAGAAAGAAGATTCAAGCTCAGATGATGATGATACAATAAATCTTGAGGAGTTCAAGGCTTGGAAATCCAAAGGGAAGATGAAGATGAAGCAACTAGAAGATAAACCAGAATCCTCAACTCAAGCAATGAGGAGATCTCAGAGAGAAAAGAAGAAGCCTATCAGATTTGGGTATGACACATCACTTGTAACTAAACATTCTGTATATCTTGCAAAGGACTTGTTGAATGAAGAACCAGGTACCTATGAAGAAGCAATTACCAAACCAGAATGGAAAGAAGCCATGGATGAAGAGATGGAAGCTCTCAAGGAAAGTGATACTTGGGACTTGGTACCCAAGAAAGACTCTATGAAGGTAATAGGATCTAGATGGATTTACAAACCAAAGAAGAATTCAGATGGAACAATAAACAGGTACAAAGCTAGGTTGGTAGCCAAGGGTTTTGCACAAACCCAAGGCATTGATTATGAGGAGACATTTTCTCCTGTGGCCAAGATGCCAACTATCAGAATATTGGTGAGTGTAGCTGCATCCAAGAATTGGAATATGTACCAATTAGATGTCAAGAATGCTTTCTTGAATGGATGGATATCTGAAGAAGTCTACATGTCACAACCACCTGGCTATGAAGATCCAAAAAAGATACATTATGTTTGTAAATTGAAAAAGGATCTGTATGGTTTAAAGCAGGCACCTAGAGCATGGCATTACAGGTTGACAACCTACCTCCAAGACCAAGGATTTGTGATGAGTAAAGCAAACACTTCTCTATTCATAAAGAGAAGTAGTATAGAGGTAATCTACTTATGTGTTTATGTTGATGACATCATCATTACAAGTAATGATGTCAATGGGATTAGCCACATCAAAGGACAGATGATGAAAGAATTCAAGATTAGTGATCTTGGATTATTGAAGTATTTCTTAGGTCTTGAGTTAGTCTACACCAACTCAGGTATATATATCACTCAAAAGAAGTATGTGCAGGATATGGTCAAGAAGTTTGGCTTGCAGGATGCTAAAGTATCTACTACTCCAATGGAGGTCAACCTAAAGCTAAGTGCTCATGAAGGAGAAGAAGTCCAAGACATCACAGGATACCAAAGTATGGTAGGTAGTTTGAACTATGCTACCTTGACAAGAATTGACATAGCATATGGAGTTAGTGTGCTTAGTCAATTCATGCACAAACCAAGGGTACCTCACCTAGAGGCAGCAAAGAAGATCTTGAAGTATCTGAAGGGAACTCAGAGCCATGGTTTGTACTTTCCTTATACATCAGATATTGATATTAAAGTTTATTCAGATGCAGATTGGGCAGGATGCAAGGATGATAGGAGGAGCACATCAGGTTACATTTGTTTTGCAGGAGATAAGCCTATTTCTTGGTCAGCCAAGAAGCAACCTACAGTGGCATTGTCATCCATTGAAGCAGAGTATAGAGGGCTTGCCAATGCCACTCAAGAAGCTATCTGGTTGAAGCTCTTGTATACAGAGTTAGGTCTATACACTAGACCTCCAATCATCTTTGGAGATAACACTAGCTCTCTTCACCTTGCAGCTAACCCAATACATCATGCCAGAACCAAACACATAGAGGTTCATTACCACTATGTGAGGGAGAAGTTACTTAGCAAAGAGATTCAATTGACATATGTGTCTACCAATATGCAATGTGCAGATTTACTCACTAAAGCATTGGATGGAAGCAAGTTATGCAGATTCAAATCTATGATTGGATTGCAGGAAGTAATTGAAGATTGAAGATGAAGACTTAAGCCAAAGTGTTTGGCTTGAGGGGGAGCTGTTGGTGCATTTCCAGCCTTAACACATTGGCTTGGAACCTTAGAAGATTAGCTTGGAACCATTGAAGGATATCTTCATTTGAAGCAAGGACCATAAGAACTTATGCTTATAAGTTCTTACTTTTTTACTCATTGTAAAAGTCTATATGACTTGGCATTTACATATAATCACTTTAATCACCTACCTACTTGATTGTATTTGTGGAAAAGTAGATGGCTTAGTGGAGTGAATATCTCCCTACTTTTAGTAGAGATATTCTAGGGAGCCTACATTTGAATTTCAAATTCAAATGATCACTCAACTCATATAAAAGTGGAGAGAAAAAACTCGTGGGTGTGTCACTCACTTTAGCTCACTCCCCGAGGCATTCTACTCTTGTAACTGTGTGTGTGTTAGTGCTACTCCATAGCCTACACCACCACACCTCAATTAGCTATGCTTGTCATGCTAATGAGCTTGTATAATCATATCAATCAATAGATATATACACATTCTTCATATCTGGTTCTCTGTGTTTTCTACTTCAAGTCTGTCAACTTCCAAGGAGCATTTCTCAGTGCTCACTGAACCAAATCAAGAGTTTAATAGCTCGTTGGAACCAGCGCAAGGTCTTCTACAAGCATACAAAATTTCAGAAGATTTCATTCAGCCATTTTCGAGAAATCTGCTTCGAAGTCACCTCTGGTCTATCTCTGCAACTCTCCTAAAAAGTCGGGGGTAATCATAATTTTGCTAAATCAATTTCTCTGGATGTGGTTTATCATTTCTTCTCATTCCACTTGCAAATGGTAGCTTATTAAGGTACTTTAATACTCCCAAAAGGAATTGTTTCAACTGCAAGTGTGCTGGTCACACTGAGCATAACACTGAGCAGGTATCATTACAGAAATAGCAAGTTTTCTACAACTTGTGTAGTGCAAAGTTGTCTGTTTTGATTTGGTCATTACACAAATCATTTGCAAAGCACATATAAGCTTTCTTGGTATCATTTGAATCAAGGTGTGTACTAAGCATTTTTGGAAGCAAAGGAGGGCTGGTGTGAAGCAGGTATAGCAGCACCAACTCATTTCTTGAGTGCATCCAACCATCACTCCCAACATTTATGTGCTTCAAACAGTTTTTGGTTTTGGCTGAAAATTTTTCAGCATGTAAAACGGGCACCCTCCGTTCTGATCAAGGAGGGGAATATATGTCTTTTGACTTTAATGCATTTTTCGTTGAACATGGGATAAAACATCAGTGTACAATGCTATATAGACGTCAATAGAATGGAGTTGTTGAACGGAAGAATATGTCACTCATGGAGATGCGAGGTGGATGGTCAAGAGTCAGGCTTTACCACATAGGTTTTGGCTTGAGGTTTTTATGTGTGCAACATATGTACTCAACAAGTGTCCCAAAAAAAGCATTGTAGTCTATCCCTCCATATGAGGCTTGGCATGGTTATAAGCCATGTGTTGCTCACTTGCGTGTTTTTGGTTGTTTGGCATATGCATTAGTGTGTGAACAATATGACAGTAAATTGGATGATAAAGCAATGAAATGTATGTTTTTTTGGGTATAATTTTGAAAGCAAAGGCTATCGTCTATATCATCCACGGACAAAATGCATTTTGGTTAGCCATGATGTTGTTTTTGTGGAAGATGATATTCAACCATTACTTTCATGTACTAAGGAGACATTTGCTAGCTCCAAAGACATGTATGATACTTTACTATCTCTTTTTACATGTGAAAAGTCTAGTGTTTGTCCTAATGAGGCGACTTCTCAACCTTTACAGGTTTCATATGATGATGCAAATCATTCCATTTCTGATGTAGATCTACATGATGTACTTGTTGATGAGAGAGTTGATATTGGAGGCAAAAAATATGCCAAAATCGTTTGTGGAAACTTTGCGTGACAGTAAATTAGATGCACCTTTGTCATATCATACTCATTGAGGTTCTCATAGTGCCTCTTCTGCATCAGACTGTGATGTTATGGCTGTGTCTAGGTCTCTATGATGAAAATGGGCA
>CM035433.1:21394726-21397226 GCA_020310875.1 Ceratopteris richardii
AACAATAATTACAATCACAATGGCAATTATCAAGGAGGATACAGGAACAGAAAGGATTACAACATTATGCAGAGGATCAAGATGATTCCTTGTTGATTATGAACATGACATCTAAATCAGGTATCAATGATGATCATTTGTTCTATATTGACTCAGGTTGCTCTAACCATGTAGCTGGGAATGTTGCCTTACTCTCTGATTTGGAAGAACCTAAAGGCAAGCACCAAGTGCAGACAGGTGATGACACTAAACACTCAGTGGTTAAAGTAGGTAATGTCAAAACAAGTGATGGTAATCAAAATTTACTAAGCAGAGTATTGTATGTCCCAACAATCACCAAGAATCTGATGAGTGTAGGTCAGATTGTTGAAAAAGGTCTACAGGTCAGGTTTACTCAACATGGTGCATTTGTGGAGGATCCAAGACATGGATTCAGAAGGATAGCAAGGGAGAGAAGTCAGGTAGATTGTTTACCTTTGAACTTGAGGATACTAAAAGTATTGCCTTGTACAACTATAGGGACCAAACCCTATCAGAATTGGAGATGTGGCACAAGAGATTGGGTCACATTGGAGAGAGAACCATAAAGCAAATGAGCAGAGATCAATGTGTGCTTGGGATACCTAATGTATCCAAGCAACACATGATATACAAGTGTGGGGCTTGTCAATTTGGTAAGTCACACAGGTTGCCATATACCAAGAAAGGATTTATGCATGAAGATTACTTGGAATTGGTGCATACAGATGTTTGGGGACCAAGCAAGGAGCCATCCATATCAGGATCAAGGTACTATGTATCTTTTATAGATGATTATAGCAGATGGACTGTCTTGTACTTCATGAAACATAAAGATGAAGTATTTAATTGCTTCAAAAGGTATCTTGCATTAGTAGAGAATCAAACAGGTAAACATTTGAAGAGGTTAAGGTCTGATGGTGGTGGAGATACTTCTCCAATGACTTTGAAGACTTCTTGCAGGAAAGAGGCATCAAGAGGGAGATTACCACAAGGTACTCACCTGAACAAAATGGGGTAGCTGAAAGAAGAAATAGACTCATTGTGGAGACAGCTAGGTCTATGCTTAATGAGAAGAAACTACCAAATTATCTTTGGGCAGAGAGTGTATCTACTGCCACATACTTAATCAACAGGTTGCCATCAAAGACACTTGATGGAATGACACCCTATGAGGCTTGGCATGGTAAGAGACCATCTCTGGATCATTGCAAGATCTTTGGGTGTGTTGCATATGTGCATATTCCCTCACAGGTAAGGGGAAAGCTAGACCCTAAGGCTGAGAAGTGTATCTTTATTGGTTATGATTTGAATCAGAAAGGATACAGGTTCTATAACCCCCTCAAACAAAGGTTTTCAAGGTAAGTAGAGATGTAATCTTTGATGAAAATGATTCATGGTATGATAATGAGTGCAGGAAAGTAAGTTTACCCTATGATATGGAAGAAGACTTTCCAAAGCTTGTTAGGCAAGAACCAACTCAGAATGAGGACACAAGCTCAGATGATGAAGACACCATCAACATTGAAGAGTTCAAAGCTTGGAAATACAAAGGGAAGATGAAGATGAAGCAACTAGAAGACAATCCAGAATCCTCAACTCAAGCTATGAGGAGATCTTCAAGGGAAAAGAAGAAACCTATTAGGTATGGATATGATACTTCACTTGTAACCAAGCACTCTGTATATCTTGCAAAGGATATCTTAAGTGAAGAACCAGGTACATTTGAGGAAGCTATTACTAAACCAGAATGGAAGGAAGCAATGGATGAAGAATGGAGGCTCTCAAGGAGAGTGATACTTGGGACTTGGTACCCAAGAAGGACTCCATGAAGGTGATAGGATCCAGATGGATCTACAAACTCAAAAGGAACTCAGATGGTTCAATAAGCAGGTACAAAGCTAGGTTGGTGGCCAAGGGTTTTGCACAAACCCAAGGCATTGATTATGAGGAGACATTTTCTCCTGTGGCAAAGATGGCCAACTATCAGAATTATGGTGAGTGTAGCTGCATCCAAAAAATTGGAACATGTACCAATTGGATGTGAAGAATGCATTCTTGAATGGATGGATATCTGAAGAGGTCTACATGTCACAACCACCTGGCTATGAGGATCCCAACAAGGTAAATCATGTTTGCAAATTGAAGAAAGCTCTGTATGGATTGAAGCAGGCACCCAGAGCATGGAACTATAGGTTGACAACCTATCTCTTGGATCAAGGATTTGTGATGAGTAAAGCAGATACTTCATTGTTTATAAAGAAGAACAATTCAGAGGTAATATACTTGTGTGTCTATGTTGATGACATCATTATTACAGGAAATGATGTTCAAGGAATTAGACACATCAAAGGTCAAATGATGAAGGAATTCAAGATCAATGATCTTGGATTATTGAAGTACTTCTTAGGGCTTGAATTGGTCTACACAAATTCAGGTATATTCATTACACAGAAGAAGTACATTCAGGACATGTCAAGAA
>CM035433.1:21417226-21449726 GCA_020310875.1 Ceratopteris richardii
CGATCAAGGATGATAAGTAGACATTTTTTCCTTGCTAAGAAAGCATATAAACCATCCTAGTGCTTTGGAGCTTCAATCTCAAATTGACTCATCAAGACAAACTATTTGATACAAAATAGGTGAAGCAAATCTTGTTATTTTGGAATGGATAGCACTCTGGAATTTAACTCAGAGCTCACGGCCTGCTAAAATTTGAATAGAGATGTTTTGCACACTTCTAAATAGGTATCTAATGAATTTAAAGCACCAAATTTGATGAATTTTAATTAACCATGCTAAGAGAAATTAATCTAGCAATATAGGGGTGTCATAAGGACATTTCAGGAGCTGACTGCCAGATTACCTAGTTGACTTCAAATGAATGTAACTCACAAGGTAATAAACCAATGATGATGAAAGCTGGTATGATGCAAAGAGATGTATCAGATTATCTATACCCATTTAAATCTCCGAAAAAGATTAAGTATACACAGAGAAGCCACTCACTAAAGTTGACTGAAAATGAAAGTATAAATCTATAGCAACATATGAGAAAAGCTTCAAGTTGTAGCTTAAAAATCAATCTGTATTGCACATATTGTACATGATATGAATGGAAATAAAGCTTGGGTAGGAGCAGCACAGTATGTGCTTCACTTGTGGCTTGGTACTTGATCAAAATCTTCTTAGAATGTAGCTCTAAGATCTGTTCTCATCCGCAACTATACATAGGTGTTTATATAGAGATATTTGAATTCAAATCTTGGAGGGACTGTACCTAAAAGTTCCCCTAAAGTTGAGGAATCATGAAGCTATCAATCATTCCTAACTTAGCTCATGATTTGGGCCTAACATGGCCACGAGTTTCTCAAAGACTTTTACTTTTCAAGGTGGTTACTTTTTCAAGTATTACAAGAGTTTGTTTCTATGACTCTCTCATTGAGAGTGTACATAAATAATGCTTACATTAATGAATGATCAAGCACTAGGCTTGGATGAAATACACCAACAAATCCCCCTCAAGCCTAGTATGCATGAGTCTTCAGTCCTTCTTGATTTTTAGAAATACAAAACATGCCTTTGAACCTACTTAGCTTGATACCATATGATGACTTAGTCAACATATCTGCACATTGAAGATTAGTAGAAACATAGGATAATTGAATATCCTTTTTCAGTGAGCTTGTATTATCACAACAAATGTGAGGAGCTAAGGTATGTAAGCCCAAATTTAAGTATAAACATTTTAACCACATAGCTTCTTGTATTGCATTTGCCAATCCTTTGTATTCAGATTTAGTAGATGATAGAGCAATAGTTGGTTGCTTCTTTGAAAACCATGAAATTATTTTCTATCCTCCAAATGAGAAATATCATGAAATATTGTTCCCTTCAAGTATTTGAGCACTCTCTTGGCTTCTTCCATGTGAGGCCTCCCTGGCTTGTGCATAAATTGATTGAGTATGATGCAAACAAGCTTATCAAACTACCTATAAAAATTTAAATCTCAGCAAAAGATTAAGTATACATAGAGAAACCACTCACTGAAGTTCACTGAAAATGAGAGTATGAACATGTAGCAGTAGATGAGAACAACTTCAAAATGTAGCTTGAAAATCAATTTGTATTGCAAATATTGTACATGATATGAATGGACATTAAGCTTGGGAAGGAGGAGGACAATGTGTGCTTCACTTCTAGCTTGATACTTGATGAGAATCTCCTCAGAATGTAGCTCTAACATCTTCTCTCATCCACGACTATACATAGGTGTTTATATAGAGATATATGAATTCAAATCTTGGAGGGATTGTACCTAAAAGTTTCCCTAAAGCTGAGGAACCATGCAGGTATCAATCATTCATAACTGAGGTCGTAATTGGTGGCTAACATGGCCACCAGTTTCTCAAAAACTTTTACTTTTCAAGGTAGTTACTTTTTCAATTATTACAAGAGTTTGTTTCTATGACTCTCTCATTAAGATTGTACATGAATAATGCTTACATTAATGAATGATCAAGCACTAATCTTGGATGAAATACACCTGAAATCTCTTTAATTTGTTGTGAATGAATTTGATTTTAGGTCGGTTTCATGCATATATAGTTAGCCTTATTTTCCATCAAGTCAATGCGAAGCATAACCCTTGAGGGCCAAGTCGATGTCAGGCATCACCTTTGAGGGCCAAGTTGATGCTAGGCATCACCCTTGAGGGCCAAGGTGATGCCAAGCATCAACCTTGTGGCAAAGGTTGATGCAAGACATCAACTTTATGTAAGAGGTTGATGTCTAGCAAAGGTGGATGTGAGGGAAAGGTGGGGGTGGATGTCAGGCAAAGGTGGATGCAATGCATGGACTTGGACCTCAAGGGCAATGTTTGACATCAATGTGATGGAACATAATTGAAGGTCATGCCACTTGATAAGTTTTTGCCTCTTATACTAGGGACTTTGATAAGCACAAGGACAAGGTAGCAAAGAAGTTGAATGTGAAGCTTATCTCGAGTGAGGAAGCTAAAGAAGTGCCTAGTGAATGGGGGTGAATTCGAAAAGGAACATCTTGATTGTGTCCTTTGAATGTGTTAGTAATCCAATGGGTTACTCATCAGGTGGCCATAGCATTTTGAAGCCCATTGAGGAAGATGTAGTGAGGAAGGATAAGTCTACAGATTGAAATTGTGAGAAAAGAGAAGCTCCTGTGTGATATGAAGAACCTTGAATGGTGCCTCTAATACATAAAGGGAAAAAGTACCATTGTGCTTGCATTTGCAAGTGCTTATAGGAGGGAAAACATTAATCACACAGGTGTTTCAATATAGTTTGGTTTTCTAAGTTGATTACGAGGATGAGGATTCAGATAACCTTTTGTTTTTGGTAGAGAAAACAAAAGGATTAAGGAATGCTATATGCAAAATGGAAATGCTCTTCCTAGAGTGTTGTGTGCCAAAGAGTCTTGCAAAAACTTGGAGGCAATCAAAAAATCTTATTCTTGACATATTGCCTTGGATACAAGGAAACATTATGTAGATGCAACAATTGAAGTCTACACCTATGAATTCAAGGGTAAGCAACCAATGCACGCGAAGCCCCACAAGAAGATGAGCAAGCACATAGATGTAGAATTCATAGAAAGCTCAGACTCATAGGACGAGATCATTGCCCTTGGTGGGGAACGCATTTGGAGTATTGCTTATTAAACAAATAAAATTAGAGAGGATATTGTGAAAAGAAAGCTTGTGAAGAAGGGGTAGTTGTTCCACCTTCCAATTACCTTATCATTCACAAAGCACCCAGAGAACCACTCACTGGAAGGAGGCCTCTTGAGATAAGAGAGCCCCATAACCTTCATGTGCAAAATCTAAAAATGAAAATGAAAATCAACCCACATGAAATTATTGTGCCCTCTTTGGTAATGGTTGATCCGAATGAGAGCAGTTCTATTGAGGAATTCATCGAAAGTGTATTTGAGGACTAAAGCTATCATGTTGTTGGAGGATCAGACTTTGTAGAGGCCTGCAGACAGCTGGTTAAAGAGCACCCCACTACATACTTCTTCAGGTATGCAAAGTGTAACATCTATGTTGGTTTAACTTCTAGGAGGCAAAGCTCCTAGCTTGGGACCACAACAATGACAATGACTACAGGCAAAAGATGTTTTCCATTGAGCACATATGTTTCCGCGATATTATTACTCGGATTGTAGAGCAGCAGGCTCCTACAAATGCCAAAGAGATTTCACTAACTATTGATAAAGATTTTTTGTTGATCGAAGACCCCACTACCCTCCTTCAACCCATCCTTCCCATTGTACATTCCGGTCCCATTGAATCCCTGGAGGCTGACCCTATTCATGAAGAAGTAGTTGGAATCACACTGTTGGACTCCCTTACATATTCTCCTCCTCCTATCACTTTGGAGCAACCAGCTACTGATGAATTCACTCTCCACAATCAACAACAAACCCCATTCTCACTGGTCCCTTTCTCTAGTTGGGGATAGGTCCCAATTTTGCATTGGAAGATCTTGCTAAAGCAAGGCAGTTCCTTAGACAGGTTGTCGATCATATTAACACACGCATTGAAGTAGAGAAAATGCACCTGCAAAAGAGCTTTCAAGAAAAATTAGATGTGGCAGAAGCAGATCTTGCACCTTTATAGGATGAAGTGATGCGGTTTTGAGCACAGGAATTTCGATTGTAGTAGTAGTTAACGAAGAAAGACAATGAATTGGAAGCTCTACATCAAGAAAAGTCTGAAAAGATCAAAGCCTTAACCAAAGTAAGCTCAGTCTAGGAAGAGCGAACGAAGAAAGCTGCTGGGTTGGAGCATGCTTGCAAAAAAATATCTGCTAAAGGTACTCAGTGGAAGATTGAATTGGCTAAAACTATGGAAGAGTTAACCATCAAAGGTGGCCTTACCATCAAGTTCAAGAAGGAATGAGATGCTACTCAGAAGGAGCGGTAGTCCTACTTCAAAACTATCGATTTTTAAGCATGGAAAATATAGCGAATGGAAAAATTATAACCTGAATGAGAAGATGAAGAAAGTCTAAGCTAATGTCTAATAGAGTAGGATTCAATGTCAAGCTGCCCTCAAGAATGACTTTTACCTTCAAGAACTATTTTTGGTTGCACATAGTCAGCAACTTATTGATCAAGCAGCTCTGGCAAGTTCTTCGAGTTCGAATGCCCAGTTACTAGATGCAGGCATTGTACATAGGCTCCTTAAAGCATTACAAAAGAAAATCAAAGAAGTTTTGAAGAAGCCCAAAAGATTTACTTACAGGGATTAGTAGATGATGTTTTTTTTGCTTAAGGTTCAAATCGGTGTGATTAATTGTAAAAACACATAATTTTGCTAAACTATTTTGGTGAAGCATTGTCGGGAAGAAAGGGAGCGAAGGTCGAGGAGTGACGCATTGTACGGGGTTGGATTAGGCTGCACGCATCGTCCCTATCTGGCAAGCAACATCTGCACATTGGGTGCCTTGCTCGGTGGTTGGTCTTCAAACGCTATGGGCTCGTGCTTCGAAAGGGAAGGGAAAATCCCTCGGCCACGTGGGATGAAGGATCATAGACATCATGGTGGATGCACATGAATGTGGAAGGAAAATACACTACTCAAAGTAAAATCAGTGAACTCAAGAGTGTCAGATAAAAAAACTAAACTTGATGATCGTGATCAATATACAAATGAATGTCATAGTGTGACAATGGAAAATTCCACCACAATGAAGATCAAGTAATAAAATTCCACCACAATGTCATAGTGTGATAATGAAAAATTCCACCACAATGAAGATCAAGTAATAAAAATTGGATGATCTTCTCGACCATAGTGTGGAAAAGATGCTTCTTCACTTTCTCTTTCTTCAAAATATTCTCTTCACTTTGGGTAATGCTTTCCTTCAAAATATTTTCTTCAATCACGAGATAAATTGAAAAAAATCCACTACAACATATCAGACGTATACCGAGGCTTCTACTGAGGAAAATGAACGGGAGTGATTTTTCCCTGACGTCGAGGTAAGGGTCGATGTAGGCATCGGAACCAAAACACTGGTATAGGCCTCTGTATAAACCTCGGTATAAGCATCGGTATAAGCGTCGGTATAAGCGTTGATATAAGCATCGGTATAAGCACCGGTGTAAGCATCGATATAAGCACCAATATAAGCGCCAGTATAATCCATGGTATGCCCTTGGGCAAAATCGTCAGTATAAGCATCGCTATGAACCTGGGGATACTGACGCTTATACCGTCGCCTATACTGGCAACCATATCTGCCAAACTTTTTTTGGGCAGAGTGTGTTGTCTCTTGCTACAGCAAGGCAACAAAAACATGATTTGATAAAGCAAATCATACTGCCAAATACAAAAGACATGAGCGAAATGAATCATGAACCATGTACAAAGAAATGAGACACATTGACATGATATTTATAAACAACAACTAAAACACATGTATATGTGTGTATGCCTATGTATATACATGTGTATTTGTATATGTATTATGTGTGTATATTTGTATATGTGTAAATATTTGTATGCATGTGTAAAACCCCTAAAACCCTAATCCTAAAGACCTAGACCTAAAACATGTGTATGTATGTATTCTTATCTATGTATATATATGTATGTGAAAATATATATGTGTATGTGAAATATATATATATGTGTATGTGTGTGTATGCATATGTGTATCTATGCAAAAACCCTAAAACCCTAATCTTGAAGACCTCGACCTAAAACATGTATATGTGTGTATGCATGTGTATATATATATGTGTATTTTTATATGTATTAATATGTGTTTATCTGTGTATATGTGTGTATGCATGTGTGTATATATGTAAAAGATAAAAACCCTATCCTTAAACCCTAACCCTAAAACATGGAGATGTGTGTATGTATATGTCACGTGTGTGTATGTGTGTATGTGTGTATGCATGTGTGTGTGTATGTGTGTGTGTACACTCACACACACACACATAAACACATATATATATATATATATATATATATATATATATATATATATATATATATATATATATATATATATATATATATATATATATATATATATATATATATATATATATATATATATATATATATATATATATATATGTGTGTGTGTGTGTGTGTGTGTGTGTGTGTGTGTGTATGTGTGTATGCATGTGTGTATATATGTGTATGTGTATATGTATTATGTGTTTATATGTGTATATGTGTGTATGCATGTGTGTATATATGTAAAAGCCAAAAGCCCTAATCCTAAAACCCTAACCCTAAAACATGCATATGTGTGTATGTATATGTCATGTGTGTGTATGTGTATGTGTATGTGTGTATGCATGTGTGTGTGTGTGTGTGTGTGTGTATATATATATATATATATATATATATGTGTGTGTGTGTGTGTGTGTGTGTGTGTGTATGTATGTGTGTGTATGTGTGTATGCATGTATATATATATATATATGTATATGTGTAAGTATCATATCACTCAGGTCGAAGGTATCGTGTCGCCACCTACAGCAGTATCGTATCGTGCAAACCACAAGTATCGTATCATCTCTCTTTCCAGTGTTGTATCGCGATACCATCTTGGTATCCTATCGTCCCTTCGTTGTAGTATCGTATCGTGTGAGGAGATAGGTATCGTATCGGGGCAAACTCCAGTATCGTATTGTGCCCTTTTTGGTATCGTCTCGTCCAAAAAGTGGTATCGTATCGTCTGGGTTTCCAGTATTGTATCGTCTGACTTTTCAGTATCGTATCGTGGGAGTTCCGGGTATCGTATCGGCCATAGTATAAGTATCATATCGCCCAAGTTTTTGGTATCGTATCATCGAACCCATTGACTAGGCCTGGTATTGTATCGGCTAGTCTTCAAGTATCGTATCGCCAGGATAGCCAGTATCGTATCATGATCAATAGCGGTATCGTATCCGATGTTGTTGCGGTATCATATCGCCTAGTTCTTAGGTATCGTATCGTGAGCTGGTGTGGTATCGTATCGTGGACATTCTGGTATCGTCCAGAGCAGTATTGTCTAGGGTGGTATCGTCCAGAGTATTTGAAGCATTTTGAAGGGAAATCTTGAGGCTTTTTGAGAGCCACTCAGGGAGAGTTTCAGAGACCTAGAGAGCCTCAAGAGGGTGAATGAACTTGAGGTCAGGGAGAGTGCTAACTAGCCAAAGAAGTGTCATATCTTCAATTGGAAGTGTCGCTCAGGTCAGTCACCGCTCTGTCTATTCAGACACCTCTAGTGACTCGGAGGAGGAGATACCCATGGCTTCAGAAGACATGCAGGGCCCTGCTCCAGGTAGAAACTTCATGACCGTTGTGGAGGGAGAGTACCGTACCTTGTTACAATACGTTTCTACTAATGCCCAAGAGATTCCCATCTACTTGGATGGCTCAAACAGATCTGTGGCTAGAATGGTAACTTCCAGGGATGCCACAATTGTGCCCAGACCCGCTGTTAAATATGAAGGAGGAGCATACATGGACAAGATAGGTCACATCTACATAAAAACCGAATTTCCCGATTTGATCAATGAAAGGGGAGAGTTAGAGGGACAAGAAAACTTAGGGAGACCAAACCCTGAGGAGTTAGTGACGACTCCTAGAGGCAGGTCCAAAGTGACATGAGTCTTGAGAGGAGACTTGATACCTCAAGACGACTACCTATTGGAAGTCTATTTGATCCATGGAATGGACTTATTGTTTCAAACAGACTCACCGGCCCAAGGAAGAGAAGAAAGCCCGATGACATTTTATGAGCTAAAGGATCCAAAAGAGGAGACTAGGATAACATACCTAGATAAGAATCGAAGAAGATATTGGTTGGTTGATGCCATAGACAGTGCTCAACTAAAATACATGGGTTTGCCTGTATTCCCTCAGAGAGAGTAGGCAACCACCTCTCAGAACCCCTTTGGAACCCAACAAGAGGCAGAGCACACCATGTCAGGACAAACTAGTCAACGGAGTGTTCCAAACCGTTGTCGGGATGAAATCCCGCAGGGAGTGTGCATTGTTTTTTTTCAAAAGTTCATTGTTTCATGAGTTTTGTGTCATGTTTTGATTGAAGAGGGTATATTTTGTGCATGATTTCTCCGATTTGATTGACTATGGGATGCAAAACTATGTTAGAAATGTATGTTAGACCCGTGTGTGTAAATAATTGACATTAGACCCATGTAAACCTTATGTTTGACCCTTGAAACTGACTGAAAATGTGGTTTTACCCCCCTGAAAATCGGACTTGAACCCTTGGAAACCCTTGGAGTTAAGGCCGAAATTGTAAATAAACCTTTGAATTGATGAGCTTGAGTTAATTGTGAGCAAAACCCTGATTTTCCCGATCATAAATCCTAGGCCGGACCCTTGAAATTGGCGGTTATCCTAGGTCAAACCCTAAAAACCAATTAAATTGTGAATAAATAGTGTGAAACCAAAACATTAATTTAGGAAAAATAAAAAGGACAAAAATCAAAAATAGAATCAAGAGATGGGATTTTCCAAGAATACTAAGTGAACATGCATGGTCGTCTGAAATTGGAAAGTTAAGTAGGGAGGTTGGAAACTTCTAGATAAACGTCCCAAGGAGAGAAGGATGGGGGAGCCTATAAATAGAGGGCCAAGCCTCATTTGTTTTTCCTCGTTAATCTTCTTGGTGCGTCTACTTTGCAGGTATGCTTTCTTATCCTCCTCTTATTCATTTTTGCTTATTCATGTTTATTAGCTTGCACGAGAGAGAGAGAAAGTGAGGCACACAGTAGAAGCATGGGCAACAATCCGAAAGAGAGAGAGAAAGTCGGTGTAGAGAGAGATAAGGAGAATGTGTTAATTGTTCTGCAACCCGGAGAAAGAGAGAAGCTACAGACAGTATGTCGGCTGCTGTACACAGATTCTCTCAGAGATGCGGTGCTATTGGCCTGAGAGAGATTTGACGGAGGTGCCACTCACGCGTGGAGGAGAGAGGGTATGCGTCTCTGGCAGATGAGAGAGAAAGAGAACATCAGAGATTGAGTTGCTGACGTCCAAAGATAGGTTGACCTGATGGGCGGCGCTAGAATCTGGAGATGTACACGGAGATATGAGTGGACAGAGACCAGCGATTGCACGCTGTGCACTACCAGAGCATGGAAGAGAGAGATGGGCCTTCTGGCTGCGCACTGAGAGAGAGCTAGAGAGATATGCGCATCGCGTATACAAACGCATGTTGATTCGCTGATTGAATGATATAGAGAGAGAGCTCCGGTGGCTAGACTAAGAGAGAGAAGACAACTTGCGTGTAGAATCGGCGCCAGGCAAAGAAAACGAGAGACAGATGTGGCTAGCATGGCTCTAGATCCCGGATAAGAGAGAGGCTGGGAAGTCGGCTGGTGCTTGCGCATCAGATGGGAGGTTAAAAGAGAGAGAAAGATTCTCACGGTGGCTGGCGGAGAATTCGCAGAGAGAGAGACGGATCTAGCGACGCTGCGCGACATTCAGAGACAGGAAGACGCTATGTGAGAGTGGTGAATTGCTGGCGGCACAATTGCAGAGAAGCTGAAAGAGAGGATGAAGTGGCAAATGCACGTCAGAATTATCGGTGGAGGAGAGAGAGAGCCCCGAGCGGCAGAGAGACTGATGGTTGGCGTTGCGTGTACATAGACGTGCATAGAGATTTGAGAGAGAGAGGGAGGAACAATCGGAGGAGGTTTGCTGCTCGCGCGCGATGTACGTGGAAGAGAGAATCTCATAGAGAAAGAGAGAGTTGGCCCTGTACACAATTGGATAATGGCGGCTGATGGCAGCAGCTGTTGTCGCTGAGAGAGAGAGAGGGTTAACGTAAGAGAGAGAAAGTGGTTATGCTGACTGAAACACACGATCCTCATTAGGGAGAGAGAGAGAAATTTTCGCACTGTAGAAATTTCAAGAAACTTACTAATGTTGATGATGGACCAATGAGAGAGAGAGAAAGAGAGAGCGAGAAAGAGAGATCACATCGCTTTGAGAGAGTTATAAACTATGAGATCATCAATAAAAGCAATCATTTGAAGAAGAGAGAGAGCGAGAGGGGGAAAGAACGAGAGAGAATTCCGATTCAATATTGATGGCTTCTGAAACGTGCCTGCGTATTATGATCTAAATCCTTACGAGAGCGATTGAGAGTTTTAAATTAAAGCTAATTTTTTATTATGTATGGAAATGGCAAAGTTATGATGATAAGCTCATAAAAATAAAAATAAGAACAAAGGTTTAGACTTCTAATTAGAATCGTAACAATTGCAAGAAACATATGAATTTGCAACAAAGATTCTTGTATTCAATTTGAGCTACCTCGAGATTCCGATTTTTCCATCTGTTTTTTCAAACTTATACATCTGTTTTAAATGAAATGCTTTATTTGCGTTTGTCATAAATAAAGGAAGAAGAATTGAGATAAAGTAAAGTCAAGATGTAATGAGTGTGTTTAATTCATTTTCAAGAAGTACTAACATGATTTTTCCCCCCCTCCTCGTTGATCTTCTTGGTGCGTCTACTCTGCAGGTTTATGCCGTTTCTGATTATCTGAAGTAAAGAGAAGGGAGGCTACTGTTGAGGATACCTGAAGTAAAGAGCGGCCCGAAGTGAAGACCTGGAAGAAAAGCTTGGACCGCGAAGCCCGAAGCGGAATCTCGTAGGCGATTTCTCGCACTGTAGCGAGGGATCTAGAGTATACACTAGCCGGCCCGCACTGTAGCGGCGGCGTTTATCTTGTATCATCGCACCGCACTAGCGGTTTTATTGTACCCTCGGTCTGCACTGTAGCGGCCTGTTTTGTATCATTCATTTTATTGGAGGCTTCAGTTCCGTTTTCGATTGTATCTTCGAGCTTGATCTACATCACGTGTTTCACTGCGGTATCCGATCGTCTCTTTCCGACGCCCACGCGTACGTCCCACGTCTCGATACTTCTGAGGGGCAAGGGTCCCACGCGTACGAGGATCGCGCACGCTCCGGAGAGCACAGGCGAGGCGCCCAGCGCGCAGACGCCGCTCGTAGGACAGCGGGAACGGCGCACCTTCCCGGGGCCTGATCCAACCCCAGGCGCCGGCTTCCCGCCACGACCTCCTTCTTCCCGACACCTGAACCCGACGTGAAGCGAGGCGGTTGCCCGGTGATCCTCATCGCGTCACCTACTCCTTGAGGAAAGAGACAAGAACCTCGACATCAGACAGAGACTCCAGGTACTAGCACTTCAAGTTATTTGAATTTTGCATTGTTTCGCACACACATTGAACAGAAAGGTTGCCTTGTTGTCTGATCTTGAGCATTCACTATCTGCACTAGTTTAGTCCATATATCTGTGCACAAGAAACTAAAATGAACAAAATGATTGAGGAACAATTTACGAAATATGAGGAACGAATTAAGGAAATAGAAATTAACACAAATGAATCCATAAGATCAAAATTTGGTATCGTGATGACTTTAATGCAAACTATAAATGCAATATCAGATACTATTCAGTTAATGGGCATAAGCATTAAAGATCTAAAAAATGAAATGGATTTTGAGATTTCTGAATTAAAACATAAAGTTGATATGTTGACAAACCAAGTTAATGACCTACAAGTATGGAAACGTGATAATGAGCATGAGGTAAAAGTCCAAAGCATATCTGCACAGAAAGAGTCAGTAGGTCTTAGAAGACCCACGCCTAGAGTGATACCTAGGAAATCAAGTCGGGTTGAGAAGAGACCTATATGTTGCTTTTGGTGCGACCAGTATGGACATATGTTTTGGGATTGTCTGGCATATGAAAGTGCATGCAAACATAAACTAGTCAGGGAACATAAAGGTAAAATTTGTAAGTTTCAAGATGAATCCCCTTTGCATTTGAATGTAGGAAAAGGTGGGATGAAAGAGTATTTCGAGAAGACCAAATCTAGACCAAAACCATTTCAGAAGATGTGGAGACCAAAAACTCATGAAGATAATAGACTTGATGAGCAAAAGAGTATGCTATCTATTGAGGGTCAAGAGAAATCTAGTGAAGAAACCAAAGGTAGACAAATAAAGGTCGAGAAGAAAAAAATTGAACAGATATTAAAAGAGCAAATAGAAATAGATCATAAAGGAGAGTATGATAGAGAAATGCAAGAGAAATCAAAGAAAGAACATGATGTATATGTTTCGTTTGATCCAAAAATTTTAACTAATGAGAATCTATTTGATCAAGACAAAGTTGCAAAATTACAATCCCAAATGAACTTTGACAAACAAATTGAACATGAAAAGAGTGAAGAAGAGATTGAAGAAGATAAAAAATGTGATAAACGAGTTAACAAAGCAGAAAAACAGTTGCTTGATGATATTATTGCGCAAATCGAGGGGAATGTAAAAGCCACTGCAAAGTCTTCTAAGTCTTTGAAAAAGAACAAGAAAAGTAGAAATCTAACATTCCAAGATATATTTGCCAATCTTGAATGATGATAGAAGAAGAATCATAATGAAAACGCATGAGAATGATAAAGAGCTATTGAATGTTGATTAATGATGATGATGATGATGATTGACCATGATTGATAAGTGATTCATAACAATTGATGTTGATGATGATTGATGATTAATGAATGAGGATGATTGATCATTCATGATGATAAATGATTGATGAATTATTGGTGATTGATGATTGATGATGGATGATGATGAAAGATAATGATTGATGTTAAAGATGATTGATGATGATGGTTTATGATGATGATGATGATGATGATTATGATGATTATGATGATGATGATAATACTGATGGCACTGGAGGATACTGATGACACTGGAGGATACTGATGACACTGGAGGATACTGATGATGCTGGAGGATATTGATGACACTGGAGGAATGATGTTGGAGGATACTGATGACACTGGAGGATACTGATGACACTGGAGGATACTGATGATAGTGGAGGATACTGATGACACTGGAGGATACTGATGACACTGGAGGATATTGATGACACTGGAGGATACTGATGACACTGGAGGATACTGATGACACTAGAGGATACTGATGATGCTGGAGGATACTGATGGCACTAAGGCTGATGCTGATGAAGATTGATGGATCATGGAATTAAAGAAAAGCTGGATCAAAATGAAGAAAAATGACCAGGTGAAACGTTTCTGATTTGAGATGTGTTTTCTTTCTGATAGAGCATATGCATTGCATTGATGTGTGTGATAAAGATATGCATGAATTTATGAAAATCATGTGGAATGAAGATAGCAAATATTTATTATGGGTTTGTACGAAGCATGAGCGACTAGGAATTATATGAATAAGATCAGTTAGTGAACTAGAGACTTTTGAGAGTGAAAGCTTGGGAATGTGATTGCATGCTTAGACCGAGTGCATGTATATGCTGATTGATTTGAACACTTAGTGAGTGGGAAACTTTGGATCCTAGTATTTATTTCTTGCAAGATCCTACCTCCATATGGATCGTGATATAAAGAAACATTCATACTCATGCCAGCTGTATATGTACGTGCATGTCGTTGGTGCGCTACGATGCGCTAGTAGGCGGGTGGAACCACCTTGGTCGGGTGATCAAGGCCACGAGCCGTAGCTAGTTTCGTCGTAGGCCTGACCTATCTGTTGCCATGCGCCTGTATGGGTTGGTAGGCGGGTGGAGTCACTCTGATCGGGTGGTCAGAGCCACGAGCTGATGTCGATTTCATGCAGGGCTGACGTTGTGTATATCGTGCGCTATGTTGGGTCGGCAGACAGGTGGAACAAACTTGGCCGGGCGGACAAGTCCATGAGTCGCACCCGATTTCGACATAGGCCGATTTGTGAAAAATAAAAGATAAAAAGAAATGTTGAGCTGAGATGAAGAGGAAAAGAAATAGAAAAAGAAAAATAAAAAAGAAAAAGAAAAAGAAAGAAAGATCTAATGGAGAGCTGGACAAGTAGGAGATAAATAGTAGGAATCGAGGTATATTCTACGAACTGAGTTAGTAGAAACATATGTATATGCTAGTACTTAGAATGAGCAGTTGGATCTGAACCGGTTGAACGAACAAAAGATCTAGAAAGCCGACGATTTATTCATGTGATTACTTGTCAGATTGCAGACGCAGAAACATAATATGATGTTTGTGAAGCTTGAATCTACCTAATTTTCTAAAATTCATACTAATCTTTATAAAAATTGCATGACTGCATGAGATCATGATTCGAGTTTTGAGAAGAAAAAGATAAAAAGTGTAAAGAAATTTTAAAAGAACCCTGATACTCTTCTGTTGGATCTTGCAGGTTGGCCCATCGGGACGATGTGCAGGTTTAGCGGGGGCGAATGTCGGGATGAAATCCCGCAGGGAGTGTGCATTGTTTTTTTTCAAAAGTTCATTGTTTCATGAGTTTTGTGTCATGTTTTGATTGAAGAGGGTATATTTTGTGCATGATTTCTCCGATTTGATTGACTATGGGATGCAAAACTATGTTAGAAATGTATTTGAGACCCGTGTGTGTAAATAATTGACATTAAACCCATGTAAACCTTATGTTTGACCCTTGAAACTGACTGAAAATGTGGTTTTACCCCCCTGAAAATCGGACTTGAACCCTTGGAAACCCTTGGAGTTAAGGCCGAAATTGTAAATAAACCTTTGAATTGATGAGCTTGAGTTAATTGTGAGCAAAACCCTGATTTTCCCGATCATAAATCCTAGGCCGGACCCTTGAAATTGGCGGTTATCCTAGGTCAAACCCTAAAAACCAATTAAATTGTGAATATATAGTGTGAAACCAAAACATTAATTTAGGAAAAATAAAAAGGACAAAAATCAAAAATAGAATCAAGAGATGGGATTTTCCAAGAATACTAAGTGAACATGCATGGTCGTCTGAAATTGGAAAGTTAAGTAGGGAGGTTGGAAACTTCTAGATAAACGTCCCAAGGAGAGAAGGATGGGGGAGCCTATAAATAGAGGGCCAAGCCTCATTTGTTTTTCCTCGTTAATCTTCTTGGTGCGTCTACTTTGCAGGTATGCTTTCTTATCCTCCTCTTATTCATTTTTGCTTATTCATGTTTATTAGCTTGCACGAGAGAGAGAAAGTGAGGCACACAGTAGAAGCATGGGCAACAATCCGAAAGAGAGAGAGAAAGTCGGTGTAGAGAGAGATAAGGAGAATGTGTTAATTGTTCTGCAACCCGGAGAAAGAGAGAAGCTACAGACAGTATGTCGGCTGCTGTACACAGATTCTCTCAGAGATGCGGTGCTATTGGCCTGAGAGAGATTTGACGGAGGTGCCACTCACGCGTGGAGGAGAGAGGGTATGCGTCTCTGGCAGATGAGAGAGAAAGAGAACATCAGAGATTGAGTTGCTGACGTCCAAAGATAGGTTGACCTGATGGGCGGCGCTAGAATCTGGAGATGTACACGGAGATATGAGTGGACAGAGACCAGCGATTGCACGCTGTGCACTACCAGAGCATGGAAGAGAGAGATGGGCCTTCTGGCTACGCACTGAGAGAGAGCTAGAGAGATATGCGCATCGCGTATACAAACGCATGTTGATTCGCTGATTGAATGATATAGAGAGAGAGCTCCGGTGGCTAGACTAAGAGAGAGAAGACAACTTGCGTGTAGAATCGGCGCCAGGCAAAGAAAACGAGAGACAGATGTGGCTAGCATGGCTCTAGATCCCGGATAAGAGAGAGGCTGGGAAGTCGGCTGGTGCTTGCGCATCAGATGGGAGGTTAAAAGAGAGAGAAAGATTCTCACGGTGGCTGGCGGAGAATCCGCAGAGAGAGAGACGGATCTAGCGACGCTGCGCGACATTCAGAGACAGGAAGACGCTATGTGAGAGTGGTGAATTGCTGGCGGCACAATTGCAGAGAAGCTGAAAGAGAGGATGAAGTGGCAAATGCACGTCAGAATTATCGGTGGAGGAGAGAGAGAGCCCCGAGCGGCAGAGAGACTGATGGTTGGCGTTGCGTGCACATAGACGTGCATAGAGATTTGAGAGAGAGAGGGAGGAACAATCGGAGGAGGTTTGCTGCTCGCGCGCGATGTACGTGGAAGAGAGAATCTCATAGAGAAAGAGAGAGTTGGCCCTGTACACAATTGGATAATGGCGGCTGATGGCAGCAGCTGTTGTCGCTGAGAGAGAGAGAGGGTTAACGTAAGAGAGAGAAAGTGGTTATGCTGACTGAAACACACGATCCTCATTAGGGAGAGAGAGAGAAATTTTCGCACTGTAGAAATTTCAAGAAACTTACTAATGTTGATGATGGACCAATGAGAGAGAGAGAAAGAGAGAGCGAGAAAGAGAGATCACATCGCTTTGAGAGAGTTATAAACTATGAGATCATCAATAAAAGCAATCATTTGAAGAAGAGAGAGAGCGAGAGGGGGAAAGAACGAGAGAGAATTCCGATTCAATATTGATGGCTTCTGAAACGTGCCTGCGTATTATGATCTAAATCCTTACGAGAGCGATTGAGAGTTTTAAATTAAAGCTAATTTTTTATTATGTATGGAAATGGCAAAGTTATGATGATAAGCTCATAAAAATAAAAATAAGAACAAAGGTTTAGACTTCTAATTAGAATCGTAACAATTGCAAGAAACATATGAATTTGCAACAAAGATTCTTGTATTCAATTTGAGCTACCTCGAGATTCCGATTTTTCCATCTGTTTTTTCAAACTTATACATCTGTTTTAAATGAAATGCTTTATTTGCGTTTGTCATAAATAAAGGAAGAAGAATTGAGATAAAGTAAAGTCAAGACGTAATGAGTGTGTTTAATTCATTTTCAAGAAGTACTAACATGATTTTTCCCCCCCTCCTCGTTGATCTTCTTGGTGCGTCTACTCTGCAGGTTTATGCCGTTTCTGATTATCTGAAGTAAAGAGAAGGGAGGCTACTGTTGAGGATACCTGAAGTAAAGAGCGGCCCGAAGTGAAGACCTGGAAGAAAAGCTTGGACCGCGAAGCCCGAAGCGGAATCTCGTAGGCGATTTCTCGCACTGTAGCGAGGGATCTAGAGTATACACTAGCTGGCCCGCACTGTAGCGGCGGCGTTTATCTTGTATCATCGCACCGCACTGTAGCGGTTTTATTGTACCCTCGGTCTGCACTGTAGCGGCCTGTTTTGTATCATTCATTTTATTGGAGGCTTCAGTTCCGTTTTCGATTGTATCTTCGAGCTTGATCTACATCACGTGTTTCACTGCGGTATCCGATCGTCTCTTTCCGACGCCCACGCGTACGTCCCACGTCTCGATACTTCTGAGGGGCAAGGGTCCCACGCGTACGAGGATCGCGCACGCTCCGGAGAGCACAGGCGAGGCGCCCAGCGCGCAGACGCCGCTCGCAGGACAGCGGGAACGGCGCACCTTCCCGGGGCCTGATCCAACCCCAGGCGCCGGCTTCCCGCCACGACCTCCTTCTTCCCGACACCGTACTCATGTGCAATTTGTGACTCCAGGTGTGAAACCACAAAATCAGACCCACCCAGGAGTAGGCAGTCAATACCGACCACCGATAAGACCACGATCACCAATTCGACTGCAGCCAGGAATACCCCCGGTTAGACCACCGGTTCCTACCTTCCCTGTAATGCCTAGACCGTCGGAACCAATGAGAAGATTGAGACCGATTCAGGTGGCCAAATGTGTGAGAAATCATTATGAAGGATTGGGAGAACCCTACGATCACATTGCTGAATTTAAACAAGTTCTAAGGGAAGAACAAGTAGATGACTTCTTTGTGCAGTATGAGTCTTTCGGACTCACCCTCACAGGAATGGCTCTTACTTGGTTCCAGCCATTAGATCCCACCCAATTTGGAAGTATGGAGCAATTTTTTCAAGAATTCATTGTGGAATTTACTAAGAGAGGGATTAAAGACAACTTTGCATCTTTAATCCATAGCTTTAAACAGAACCCTAATGAACTGTGAAAACGGCTGCCCGTAGATTCAACCAGTATGTTGATAGATGTCCAGCTGCGGAGAGACCCACTCAACAAAAAATGATTTCATTATTTTTGGATGGAGTCACGAATGGAACCCTAAGAACTTTAGTTTATGTGAAATGGTTACAAACCTTGAGTGAGTGCCTTCAAGAGTGCATTGACCTAGAAGACAATCTAGTTGAGGATCTCAAGAGCACACCCAGCCCCACTAAGTCAAAAGATTCTAGAAGTACTGTCACATCCAACTCCAGTAATGTGGAGGAATTAGCGGAGCTAGTAGCAAAGAAATTGTGAGTCCAAGGACAGAGAAATTACCAACACCCTGCCTTCAGAGTAGCCATGTTACGAAGATGTAGTCTATGTGGAGGAGATCACCCCACACACATGTGTGTACGAGGAGGAATTGGTGTACTTCAGACCTATCCTTACAACAGACATCCCCAACAAGGAACTGCCTTGTATTGCCACATAGAACAAAAATACACCAACCACACCACGGAAAACTGTCCATTCAATAGGCAGATACGACCTTTCCAACCACCTCAGTATCGACCATATGGATATCCACCTAGAGATCCAGGCAGAGAGATGCCCAGGTACAATCCCTATCCAACACCAACAGGAGCACCGAGGCCATATGAGCAAGTACCATATCCACCACCCCAACCATTGTTAGGACCACAACTATCACAACCCCAACAAGTGGTACCAGTTAAGTATGCTCAACCAGAGGAAAACCTAGAAAGAGCCATAGTACCAGCATCCCCTATGACCAATGTGGAATCGGAAAACTCAGGCTGTGAGCAATCTCAGGGAGAGTACTATACCTATGACACTAACATGGCTGAGTACGAACAATCCTATGATCCACACTACTATGGATACGAAGGATATGAACATGCCTATGGGCCAGAAGTGGCAACATTAATGTACACTGCACCTAAAGCGCAATCACCTGTGAGACCACCCATTAGACCGCCTGGGCCAAGAGGACCATGTTATAGATGCGGAGGAGACCATTTTATTAGAGAATGTACTCCACCTTACAATCCACCACCTCCTAGGGCTTGGGAAGGATATTGTAGTGATTGCGGAAAGGAACATCTTTTTAGAGATTGTCCGAAAAATCCTAATAAGACCCAGGAAACAACACCTGTTAATGTAATCGAGGTGATAGAAGCACCAAGAAGTGATAAGGAGTACACCGTGCCTTTAAAGGCTATTACATGAGCTTAAATGAAAGAACAAAAAGAAAAACAACCAGATCAGGAACAAGAAAACAATAGGAAGGAAAACCTCAAAAGTCAAATAATGGAAGATTCAGAGGAATCATGTGAGGGTATGCGGAACACAAAAACACAGAAATGGAAGGAAAGAAGAGAAAAACTCAAAGATAAATGGATGAAACACAAGAGTCAAGAAAATAGGAAATAAACCAGAAACAAACAAGAGCATAAAGAACCAGAGATTCGGGAGGAAGTTCCCAATCCACAACTTACTCGAGAAGCAGAGAAACTAGGATCAATTCTAGCTGACCCAAAACCGGATGATTTGGACATGTGGTTGAAAGCTTACCAAGCTAGAATTAAAACTGGACCGAATGTGGAGCAACATGAAAAGCTTTACCCACAAGGAGAATTAGAAAGAGGCTTGCGATATGTCGAAAACTTATAGAGGTGGCACAAGCAACCCTAGAAAAGACTATCCCAGCCCTTCCAGAAATGAGGATAGCAGATGATCAATACAAAGAGTGCGTCAAAGCCAAGGATAAAGAACCTAGAGAGAAGGATGACAAGTGTGAACGAACAAGAACCCAGGACGAACCTATGTCAACAATACCTAACTTAGAGGTTGAATGGCCAAAGGAGTTATGGAATAGAATTCGAGAAGAACAATGGAAGAAGAATGGAGCGACTAAGCCTCCCTTTGAGGAATTAGATGTGGAGGTTTATCAACCCAATCCCATTATGGAAGAAGTATACGAGGAAGTGTCAAGGATAGAAATAGAGAAGAAGCTCAGAGCATTTCAACTTTACCTAATTACATGGGCGAATACGAAAAGGAGTCTATGACAATCCGAGCACCCACGGTACATTGAGAAGGAAAGGGAAACTCAGAAAAGAATTCACACAATCTAACGGAACTTAAGAAGACAAAAGTACAATGCAAATTGACCATGGAAGAATTACTTTAGGTTAAACCGTATTTATGGAAGCAATTAGCAAGTCAACTAGAATTAGGGCAAGAAAAGGAAGAAAAGGAAGTCAAGGGAAAAGAAAACTCATCTACAATACAAATTCTAGTTGATAAGGTGGGAGAATTTAGTGAAGGAGATGAAGGTGACACATGTCTACCTGTCACTTACAATGGGTACATGACCAAGGCCATACTAGACACTACAGAAGGAGTAGGAATCGCCACCAAGGAGATTTGGGAGAAATGGGGAAAGCCTGCCTTGCAGCCCACATGCATGAAGCTCCAATTAGCAGACGGTCATGTGGAGAAACCCTTAAGAATACTGGAAAGAATCAAATTAACCACCTGTGGAGTTGAATTTGAACACACATTAGCCATCTGTAAATTTGAAAAGGCTAACAACTACGAAATGATATTAGGACGACCTTTCATGAGACAAATGCGGGTAGTGCAAGACTGGGGAAGAGATTCATTATACCTGCAACATCAAGGAAATACCACCAAGATAAACTTGCACACATATTCATATCGAGATGTCCCTCCACTACAATGGAATCCCATACACAAAGAGGAAGATGACCTATCTATTCATATTGCGGGATCAAGCGATCAATCATGGATGCACGAGGATGCACAGTTATGGATGTGTAAAGAAGCCAAGAAAGAGAACAACAAAAGATAGTTATGGCCAATAGAACATCCTAACTACAGACCTGTAGAGGACCCAAGGTATATGCCTCAAATCTTTCCTGATGAAACCTTTGAACCGCATGGATGGATGGAAATCTTAGCCACCTTAGATGTGTGTGAATGAGGAAGTACTAACTATGAATGAGTGCATAGATGAAGAAGGCTATGATGTGAATTTATACATGGTTGTCCTTCAAGAAGTGGAAGAAGGAGAAAGCTTGGAAAAAGAATGGAAAGAGGAATATGAGAGTATAGAAATGGAACCAGAATTCGATTCAGAAGAGAGCTATCTATACACCATTCGAACCAAAGAGAAGTAGGAACCAACTAAAATCTTGGCAATAGAGGTCGCTCCCATAGTACAAAAGCGAGAGGAAAACATGAGTAAAATCGAACCAAATCCAGATCTTTTCGAGGTTCCTGAACATTTTAAAAGATATGAAGTAGAAGAGCCTAAACAAGAGGCTCGAGACGGAGAAGCATACGACAACAAAGAACAAACAAAAAAGATCATAGTAACAAGAAAGATGCACATACATAGGTAAAGATGTGTCAATTGAAGAGGAAGAAGAACTAATACAATTAATCCAAGAATATTGAGACGTATTTGCATGGACATATAAGGATCTCAAGGGTGTGGAACCCTCGATTTGTTCCCATAGAATACCGATGACAGCAGATGCGAAACCATCGAAGCAACGCCCATATACATACAATGAGGTCTACGCTGCTAAAATCAAGGAAGAAATAGACAAGCTATTAGCGGCAGGATTCATATATGAAATAGAACACACCGAGTGGGTCTCACCATTAGTAGTTGTGCCTAAGAAGAACGGAAAATTGAGGGTGTGCATTAACTTGAAAAAAGTCAATGCAGCCACCATACGTGACAGCTACCCATTGCCCATTACGGATCATCTATTGGAGAGAGTAGCAGGAAAAGAAGTCTATAGCTTCTTAGATGGATTCTCCGGATACAATCAAGTAGCTATTGCTACTGAGGATCAACATAAGACCGCATTCGCGATCGAATGGGGAGTCTATGCTTTTTGAGTGATGCCTTTTGGACTCACTAATGCACCTGCTACTTTCCAACGATTGATGTGTCATGTTTTCAAGGAATTCCTGAAGAAAAGCATGGAAGTGTATGTAGACGACCTATGTACATATTCAAATCAAAGGTTGGACCACATTCCTGAGTTGTGAAAGATATTTAATAAATGCCGACAATATAGAGTCTGCCTAAACCCAGAGAAATGTGTCTTCATGGTAAGACAAGCGAAGATTTTAGGACACATAGTCTCTAGAAATGGAATTTCCACGGATGAAGAAAAGATTAAGGTCATCTTAGAGCTTCCTAGACCTAAGAATGCGAAAGAGGTACAACCATTTATGGGACATTGTGGATACTATCGTCGATTTATCCACATGTATGCCATAATCGCCAAACCCTTGTATGGACTCTTAACTCAATTCATTTGGAGAGAGGAATGTGAGAAGGCATTCAATGAGTTAAAGAAGCGGCTCAGCACGGCTCCAATTCTGAAAACACTGAATTGGAACAAGCCCTTTCATATTCATGTAGATGCTTCTAATTACGCAATAGGATGTATCTTAGCCCAACTAGCAGAAAAGGGAAGTTAGATCACCCAATTGCCTATGCTAGTAGACAACTGAATCAAGCGGAAAGAAATTATACCACTATCGAACGAGAAGGATTAGGAATGGTCTATGCAGTGAAGAAATTTAGACACTATCTCTTAGCCAACAAATTCAAGTTTTTCATAGACGATCAGGCTCTATTGTACCTAGTCAATAAGCCTTGTAACACGGGAAGATTGGTAAGATGGTTCCTACTATTGATGGAGTTCGACTTTGAAGTGATAGTGAAAAAGGGAAACATGCATGTAAGAGTAGATCATCTTTCTAGGTTAACCCACGGAGAACCACCAAGTGGAGTGCCCGATGATCTGCCAGACACTTATTTATTTAACTTGGAAGTGTGTCCCAAGTGGGGAGAGAAACTAATTCCCATACTCACTCATGGCCCACAACACCCAATCAATAAGGAAAGTAAAAAGGAAATTATCCAATCAAGGAATTTACATATTGTTGCTGGAAGTGTGTAATACAAGGAACCCAATGGTGTATTACTAAGATGTGTTGAGGAAGACGAACAATCGAAGTTAATTGAACAAGCACATGTGAACAAATGGAGGACACACAAAGGAACTCATGGAACTATTAGGGAATTAAAACGATTAGGAGTATACTGGTCTGACATGCCTAAGGATGTCCATGACTACGTAAGTAACTGTGTAGAATGCCAGGAGACAATTCCCGAGGATCATACATCCATACCTTTCTCAACGATAGCACCCAATTGGAGCAAAATATTGGTAAAATTCCTAACGACAAGAGAGCATGAGGAAGGAGTTAGCTTGGCAAGAAAACGATCCCTAGAGGAGATGAGCAAGGATTATGTACTCATAGGAAAAAACTTGTTTAGAAGAGGAAAAGACAACCAATTGCGATTATGTGTGCATGAAGGAGAATATTTGCCCATATTAGAGATGGCACACGCAGGTGCGGTAGGAGGTCATTTTTCAGCCGAGAGAACCGTAAAAATGATCCTCTTCGCAGGCTTGTGGTGGCCAACTTTACATATGGATGCTGAAACATATGTGCGAAGCTGCGAAACATGCCAAAGGGCTAAATACCCAATTCGGAGAGATGACATGCCCTTGAGACCCATGGTTTGTGCTAGAGCATTCTCTAAATGGGGTATTGACTTCATAGGACCCATTAACCCACCGGCCAAAGGATCACATGCCGAATACATCATAGTAGCCACAGATTACTTGACAAAATGGGTAGAGGCAAAGGCTACTAGAAAGAATGATGCTCGAACCATGGCTAAGTTTCTTTTTGAGCATATCTTCACTCGTTTTGGATTACCAATTGAGATTGTGAGTGACCGACGAACTCACTTCATTAATGAAGAGTCTCTAATGAATGATTTTTTAGTGATCCGTAAAAAATTGGCCCCATATCATCCCCAAGCCAATGGTCAAGCGGAAAGTTCCAACAAGGTATTATGCACAGTATTGACAAAGATTGTCAATAATGGGAGGTCTGACTGGGACAAGCAATTGCATCATGCAATTTGGGCATTTCGAGTTGCATACAAGACTGCCATTGGAACTACCCCATTCAACTTGGTGTACGGGCAGAATGCAATTTTGCCAATTGATTTTTTAATCCCCACTTTGAGAGTAGCCCAACAGTATGAATGGACCGGACATGAATTATCTCAGCAACTATACCAAATAGAGAAGCTGCATGAAACTAGGTTACAAGCAGTAGCAAGAATCTATGCGGCTAAGAGAAGACAAAAGGCATATCATGATGCACATATAAAAGACAAAGGACTGAAAGAAGGAGACCTAATCCTGGTTTACACCTTAAAGCAACATGCCAAGAAGTTACAAAAATGCGGATATGGACCTCTAATCATAAATAATATTTCTAAAAGTGGAGCAGCTAATCTAGCCACTTTAGATGGAGACATTCTTCCTAACTACATAAGTGGATGTAGAGTGAAACGATTCATGGAGCCATTGACGGATCAAATGTTAGCACGTCTTGTAGGTGCACAAAATAGGAAGAAAGAGGAAGAACGGATTAGAGAGGGGGCACGGCAAGAGGCACTAGAACACATCAAGAAACGGAAAGAATGGATTAGGCAAAGAGACGAACGGTATCTCCAAAGAGAAGAGCCTATCCCTATGGCTAATTATCAAGTCCATAAATCTGACACGACTAGTACTTACATGTCACAGCCTTACCTAAACCTAGGGATTGGCAAGATAGAGTACAAATTGATAGATGCCTTGATAGACTCAGGAGCAGGACTTAGTTGCATACGTAATACGGTCATAAAAGATCTCCAAATGAATATGACCCCCACAAAAGCTCATATGATAGGAATTGGAGGTCAAATCATAGAATGCATTGGAGCAACGATAGTATCCTCCACCTAGGAAATTCTTCCATGGAACAACGAGTCTTAGTGTGCAGAGATGAAGATTTAATAGAAGATTTGATCCTAGGATAGGATTGGATCATTGAAAATGAAGTAAGCATCAACCTAGCTCAAGGCTATATTTTTGCCAAGATAAGGCACAAGGAAATTTTTAGTCTATTACGGGAGAAGCCTGCACAACAACCAAAAGCCATCGAGAGTGCAAAAGAATGCAAAGAAGAGCTAGTGGAACATGATTCCAGCCCCAATATCTCATAAACCAATCTAGAAGAAGCAGAAAGCTCAAACCCTAATGTGTCCGAGGAAGAGGTGAAATCATCCCATTTAGTTGGTGAACGGCTAGACAATAAGGGGACCAACTCTCATGGATTTTCTCACACGATAGAAGGATCACTAATATGGAAAACAATACTCAGATACATGCATCAAGGAACGGTCAAATGCAAATGGGTACACAAGGATCAGGTGCAGGAAATCAGAGACATCAACATCAACTCATAAGGAGAAAAAGGAGAACAAGAAGTCAGCTTCACCAAAATCCAAAACAACAAGACTCTTGCAAGTATGGCTTCTGAAGACTCTGATTGAAGCTCAGAAGGCACGACAATAGATATGGATTCCCAAAAAGGTCAGACAAGCAGCCAAGCAAGAGATACGCAAACAGACGGATACATTACATCGAGACATTTGGACAACAAAGCCAAGACAGACTCCTCATAGAAACATGAAGAGAAAAAACTCAATTACTAAAACATCAAAAGAAATACATGAAGTTCGAAGGACCATAGAGAAGACACGGACTATCAACATGACAACGAAGTGGATTTGGAAGCCAAAGCAATTGCAAGGAATGGACCACCACAACAACAAAGATTCCAATTGCACTCATGAAGTATCAAATGCACCTCAAAGTATGCATAGTAGGGCCACATCACAAGGCCAAGCATTCGGTACTTGATGTGCATAAAAAAGTTAGTGGTGCACATTCCCCAATGGGAATTAGGACATAGCTTCAACTTCCTGAGGAATGGACATACTATGTAAATAAATAACTGCTTCGGCTACACTAATACTTGTTTTCTTTCAGGAAAAAGAAATAAAAAGATGTGGTAAGAGATCTCACTTATAGAACTAAGGGAGACAGAGTGACGAAATGACAACATATCACTGCAATACACTACGCAGTTGATATGCTTTCCATTGAAGCTAATGCACTTTTCATTACAAGTGCAGATGGCTTTTGAAGATTCTGAAGCAACAATTCAAGAGGAAGTATTGGAATTTCCTCTCCAGAGTATCACCAAAGCAAAGGGGCATTGGTGTAGAAAAGATCAACCGCCTGGGGAGTATCTCTTCCTGGCGACTATCAAAATCATGGATACAGATCATCAATTTCCGATCATGTCCCAAGATTTTAGAGTGGTGCATGAACTCCCATCTACGATCAACATCATGAAAAAAGCGGGCATACACAAATACTTCAAACTGCCAATCTACAAGCCCGACTTTCAAAGATGCACATAAGTCAAGAACACATTACAGCCAGCACTGCATGACCCATTGGTGCCAGAGGCTAGAGTGATGGACGGCGTAGGTGAATGGGTAGTTATTCAATTCACACATGACTTGATAAAGGAGGCTTTTGGATGGGAAAAAGATGGCAACACGATAGTGAAAGAAGAGAGTCGAGGGGCAAAGACCAAAACCTTTACAGATATCAATAGGGTGGACATAGAAGAGGAAGTCCGACTCATCCACCGACACTTCTGCTTCCCCAATATGCATCGATACACGGCTCCGCAGAAGATAATTGTTCAACTACTCTCACATGCCATCAAGCAAATTGGTAATCAAATTAATCTGACTCCTTACATACAAGAAAGGCTATTTGAGGCAAAGAAGCAATGGAACACCAAGAAGTTCCTCAATGACAGTGTAGCTCTGACAATATTGATTTACCATGCTTTAGGCATCAGAGAGCATCTGCAAGAAATGCCATCATCGACTGCCATCGCTAAGTATGCCAAAGTCGCCACAGTTCCTAAAAAGAAAAGAGGAGTCAAGATTGTGGAAGAGGCAGAAACTAGCTCTCAACCCAGAATGAGAGGCACAAAGAGACTCAAGGAGGTAAAGCAAGTAGAAGAGGAAGTTCCCGCCACAAAAAGGGCACACATACTTCCCAAGACAAAGATTATAGAGCAAAGGCCTACTACGGAGGAAGATTTAATTAAATCCCTGGAAGATACACACAAATACACGGAAGGGCAAATTAATCTACCTGTGCAAGGGCACCATTACCAGCAGACCCACCAAGAGATGGAGGCAAAAAAGAAACTCACCAAAGTACACCGCTACATAGAATTAGGGTTGGATAACTCAAGCTCGTCTTCGGATGCACAAGAAGAACACGACACTTCATTATTGAATGTAGATATTCAAAGTGAATCAAAGGATGATGGACAATGGGATGAGTTGAATGCAGTCAACTACGAGGAAGAAGACGAAAGCATGAAGGTAAATGACAACTCCGTCCACCCCACTCAAGACAATGCAAGCAAGGCGATAGACCAAGAAGGGACACATGTAATCAAAATCAATGAGACTTCCACCATTCAAATCAAGGAGACAACACTTACAGGGGAAGTGTCAATCAAGACACCAACGAAAGAGCCTAAAGAAGTTACAGTCGAAGAAACAGAACCCTTCACTCCGATTAGGGTAGTGGCAGAACCCTCCCCCATGGATGTCACATTTCAAGGGAGTTCCACAAAAGTTATTGATTTGGATGAAGAAAGCAAAGAAACAAAGGTACAACTACAAATCAGACAACCCCACAATGAAACTATCCATGTAGCAAGGAAAAGATGTACAAACCGGAGAAGCTCCTAGCATACCAAGAACATGGTTGAATGTTGACATCGCTCAGCTCAAGCCCGTAGTGCAATACATGATTAGAACTGCAATGGATACACAACAATTAATGCTTGAGGCCGATGAAGACTATGATCAAGCGATGCAAGACAAGCATGAACTTCAAGAAATTGGTAAGAATCTTTCTGCTGAGTTAAAGATAGCAAAGGAGTAGATATCACAGAAAGAAAATGAAGTTCACGAAGTCAAAAATTAGTACAAAACTTTAGAGACGGAAAATGCAAAATTGAAAGAACAACTCCAGGAATTAAAGAAGAAATATGAAGCTAGCGAGGCTGAGAAGACGCGGATGAACGCCAGAAGTAAAGTCTTAGAATCTCAAATGAAGGTATGTATGGAAGAAGCAGAAAACCTAAGGAACAGGAATAAAGAACTAATGACAACTCTTCTAAGCGATCAGCCCATAGATGTTCAGGAAAAGCCAGAAACAAACATCAAGGAACTCGAGCAAAAGCTGGCTAAGTATGAAGACCAACTCAAGCAGGAGCAGGCCACCATTGCCAAATGGGAAAAGAGGTACATGGAGGACACCGTAGCTCTAAGAACAAAGTGGAAACAGGCTGAAAATAAATATCTCAAGCAATGTAAAGAAGACATTGATCAACTCATGGTAGTGGCCGAAGAAATCAAGAAGAATAAGGAAACAATTTTACAGGCACAGGAAGAAATTAAGCAAAATAAGGAAATGATAAAGCAACTACAGGAGCAACTAGCACAAATGGAAACTGAGGGGACACCAGTAGTTCCAAAATCCGCAGAGGCTACTGAGGAGATTGAGGTACATCCTCTCTCTCCCCCCTTATATCATTCGCCAATAAGGGAGGAACATGCGATCCAAATTGAACATAATGATCGGGACATTGCAGAACTAAGCCGACTGGAAAGGGCACTACTGTTGTCCCAGCTTACTGCTGAATTTGAAGATCAAATAATCCAAGTCATGAAGGAAGCTAAAATTGGGAGCAAAAACTTGGATCAAATTTTGAAGCCATTCCATGTACCTTATGGATTACTTTAAGAACAAACGCGGATATATATAAAGACCACGACAAATAAGGATCCGGACAACAACCTCCAATTCAGCCAAGATACATTCAGGTATACTCAAGAAGAATTCGAAAAAGCTGATCCCATCTGGAGGCGCAAAGTTTTGGAAAAGAATCCTATATTGCGGGTACAGTGGGAAGCATCACCATATGTGCTTCAGGTAAACCCATCTTTTTGCCCAGTACCCCGAAGACGCTCTTGGTCGCAATTTTGGGAAGGACAGCGCCAGGGAAGCATTAATAATCAATGGCTGAATTATCCGCTGTTACCTAGATCCCCACATAACTACCTACCGACAGAAGAGTACATGGTAAAAACAATGGAATTTTGGATTCCAAGATATGCGACGGTACCTGATTTGGCAGTTAAAATGACCAATAAGATTTTTGGCATGCTTCTTACAGTTATTAAAGTCTCAAGCATGCAAAATATACCTTTTTTAATTTCATCGACATTACGTAAGGATCCGAAGCGCTCATTTTTTATATTTCAACAATTCCGAGCCGCTTAACACTTATGGCCTATTATTCACGACTTATGTTTTTGCCCTCAACATACATGCAGACTTTTGAAGAAGCATTTTTCACCAAATTCTTCGAAATAGATTCAAAAATTTTTGACAAGATGACTTCGAACCTGAATGCATGTCCGGTGGCTTATGAAACCAGCTTTTTTGCAGATCATCGGCAAGCACCAGAGGATGGAGTGAAGTCCATCTAGAGGAAGGAATTTATGATATGTCATGCCAATTTGTTGAATCAAAGAGAGAAAGTAGCCATACAAACATACTCACGTCGCCACAAAAAGCTTGTCGAGGACGACAGAGTTCAGGAGGAGGGATGTCTGGAAGGGGAATCAAGCAAGAGGAGAAGAAGAAGATCAAATCTCAAAAACTGCTCAATAAAGAATGAAGATCATAAAACAAAAGAACCACCCTCTGCCCAAAGCCCCGCAGGGGCACGCATCAGGCAACAACGTGAAACATCCAGGTCCTGAGGAATGGAATTAAAGAACAATCAGAACCAGGACATTTTGTGGGAAGGACGGACCAGGGCCAGGAAGTATCCATGAAGAAGTGCAAGAAGATGCAGGTAATAATCCTCCTGCTGATAGCGTGCGTTGTCAACAAAGTAAATAGGCTCAAAGCAATACAGCAGGTCAGATATGTGAAGACAAAGACAAATCAAAAGACCAAAAGCTAGAAAGAGGCAGAGGCTGAAAAGTTGAAGAGGGTGACTAAGAACAACACATTCTTAGCCACTGGTGGCGTGCGTGGCAGCCCGACTGAATGCAGCAACCCAAATTTGTGATGTACGGAATACCAAGGGGAAAATAGAAGCAAAGGACCTACATCGGACAAAATAACAAATTCTCTGATAGTCCTTACCGCTTCACTGGGTGTGTGTATTCAGAAGCCTTAAATGAGAAGCAAAAGCCTCTCAAGGGACGACAGAGACAAAGAGGGGGAGAGTGTTGCAGAGCAAAGAAGCACAAAAGAGGAGCCCCAAAATTTTCAAGTTAATGGGCATAATTTTTCATCTTCAAAGTCTTGGAAAATTCCCTCAAGCCATGTAAATGCACTAGAGGAGTACTCTAGATGCATATTCCCAACTCATTGTAAAATATTCTTTGTAAATTAGTAGGAAATTCACTTTTTAGTAATAAAGTGTTGGTCTCTTGTGTGAAAAGACCAAATTTAGGGCACATGTATATAAGTCACTTTGTGACTCTTTGTAGGCACTTTTTGCCATTGTGAAGAAGGAGAGCTCTTGATTTTCGAATTTGCTTCTTTCTTGCAGATTTCCCTCTTCTCTTTGATCTTTTATGTGTGTATAATGCTTGGAATGTGTGTGTAGGATTGTTCTCTACCCCTCCCCACTGTTTTTGAGCTACTGTAGTGTGTGTGTGTGAGCTTGTAGGAGTTGTGGCGTGAATGTGGGTATTTCCCGTCATTCACTATTTTGGCCATAACTTGAAGCACGGTTGTCAAAATCGAGTGAAACCACTTCCAGTAGATCTGTGTCATCGAGAGCTTCGAAACGAGTCCACTATTGACTATATTCAAAGTTCAGAACTGGGAGAAATCCTCGATGGTATGAGAAGATACATGCCTTTCTGATCGCACATGGTTTTGAGAATAGTCCAACTGAAAGCACCTTATATGTTAAGCATGCTAATGATGTGCTTCTGATCATTGTTTTCTATGTTGACGACATGCTGCTCACTGGTCCTATTGAGAAGCATATTGCTGATTTTTCACTACTTGAGTGGTACTCGGCTACTTGGGTTGTTTTATCCCAAGGGGGGATCACTACCGCCAGATTTGCATGCTTTTTCTGACTCTGATTGGGCTGGTTGCTATGACACTCGTGTGTCCACCAGTTGCTTTTGCTTCATGCTTGGTAGCTCATGTATATCTTGGTTGAGCAAGAAGCAGCCTACTGTGGCCACTTCCAGTTGTGAGGCTGAGTATAGGGCAGCTTTCACAGCTACTGTTGAGTGTGTGTGGCTCAGACGCCTTATGGCTGATTTGGGTGTTGGTCAGTCCTCTACCATCACCATCTTCATTGACAGTCAGAGCGCATTGGCAGTTGCGAGGAACCCTGTGTTCCATGCTCGCACTAAGCACATTGAGGTGCATTATCATTATGTCAGGGAGAGGTTCTCTGCTGGGGAGATCAGCTTGGCATATGTGCCCACGCAGGAGAACATTGCAGACCTTTTCACGAAGGCTCTGCCTAGGGAGAAGTTTGAAGCTTTCCGCAAAGCTTTGGGCTTACTTCCTTTCGTGGAGTGATTTCCACATAGCTTCGCACTTCCTTATACATGAGTGCCAGCTCCTTGTTCACCGCATCACTCCCAGGGGGGATTTGTTGATATATTTAGGTAGTGATGTGTGTGAACACTCTAGGACTGTCGGGGCACTTTTTTCCCTCTTTATGAGGTTTTTTCCCTCAGCTTGTATATATGCCTATTGCCCTAATGGGCTACTTATCTTTGTACATTCTCTAGTAATGCATTCAGTATTGTGTGTTTGTGCTCCAAGCTTCTTCTTCTTCCTTGTGCTGTTCGCGTGCTTTTGCAGACGTCTATCTCCAACACAAATATCCAAGAAGTGGGAAGCTATGAAATTCAAGATA